>JAUMJJ010000283.1:0-116274 GCA_033556795.1 Tapera naevia | reverse complement strand
CATCTTTAAATGACGCAGTAACACTAGTCCTACATTTTAGCCAAAATTTTATTCACACACTCTGTCTCATCTCTGCTCATCAATTCTTCCAACAAGTCAATAAGCAGTCAAGGCTCCATTCAGGACTGTTTGCGTTAGGTTTCCGAGGCATCTGCAGCAACTCCAGTCATCTCCTTTGCGTCTACTCTGGAACTATTTTGCACATCTTAACCAAAATTTGGAGATGTGCTCGCTGACCAGTAGAACTGCTGAACAGCCTTTGACTAATTTCTTCACAGCAGTAAACATTTTGCAGATAGTTGGAATGAGAAGACAGATGACTTTGCGCTGCCACAAGCTGTTTTGTGGTGATAAATAGCCAACAGAGCACACAAAACACATTTAGGGAATAGAGAAAGTAAACATGTTTCTCTCACTTCCCTGGGTATCTAATTCACATAACATCTAGAAACTGTGATAACATTAATATTTATGGCCAGTCTTAAAATATGCTGCAGAACAGGGAGACTGGGAATACCAGAAAGTTCTTTCATGAAGTACAACAGATTTCCACCATTTCAAACTTGCACACATACGCTTCCAAATCTTCCCCTCAGCATTTCTTCATGAGAAAAAAAGCTGTTTTCTCCAAGAAACTTTAGACTGAGGAGGATAACAAAAAAAATCTGTCAACAAACTTACTTCCTGATTGCTATTTCCTCACAGGACGAGAGATATTCAGTATTTTCAGTAGTGGAAACTAGCACATAGTATTTAATAATCTGAACTACATCCGCTGAAAAAACAAGGTACAGAAGACTACACTACAGTGAATGCTGTTACAGCATATCTAATTCTCTCAAAGTTCTTCACGTACAAGGTTTGAAAAAGCCCTGAATCTCTTGAGTACATCAAAATCAAACCAGGAAAGAAACGTACAGAAGGAGTTAGCCACTTTACTGCTCAAAGACGTATGCCATCAAAGCACACCTCATAAATGCACTTGAAATAGAAGCAGCGAATGCTTCTTCCTTGGGTATACGAAGTCCCTAACTTGATTGTTGTTTGTAAAGCAGCATTTAATACTGCACAAACTGCCACTGGCACACAACTTTGTAATTGTGCCTATAATATTTACAGGCACAAAAATATTACAGGCACAGGGAAAAATAACTGTGCCAGTTCCAGCACAAAGAAAGCTCTAGTGAAACACGCAAAGGCAAGACTCTCCTCCTTTATCTTAAAACAGTGCATCAGTTCACACTGTCAGTACCACCATTTACCACACCTGTGTGCCAAAAGCAGGCTGCCTCTGTGCTTTCTGTGCGTGCCATCAACTGCTACCTTCACCTCCACTAAAGAAAGAAAAGGTGGGTAACTAGCTGAAAGCCTAATAACTTTAACTCAAAACATACATTTTGAAAACCATCAAAACACACGGTAAATGATGTGAACGTATCTGACTACTCATCCTCACTCATTTTCACAGCAGAGTTAAGTGAAGCTGGTCAGAAATTATTCCCATAAGCCCCTAGGAAGAGTTACTCCAAGAACGAAAAGTCACAGGTAATTATCAGCTAATGTAGCCCAGGTGACTGTGATAAACCCCATAGACTTCTTGTACAGTATGATCCAGACAAATGCTGAGAAACTAAAGAAAACTCATGATCTGCCTGACTTCTGACCACCATGACTACAGTAACTTAGATGTCCTTACAAAGCTTTATTTAATAATCAATCAAACAGCATACCACATTTCAGGAGGAAAGATGATATTCCTCTTTTAAGTCACCAGTGATCAGTAAAGAGCAATACAGCATTACAAATGCACCACTATTCATTGAACACATGCTCCGCCTCCCATAAGATACCAGTTCAAATAAAATCAAAACTCCCTTCTGCATCTTAATCTGCTCCTTCTGACATCTATTACAGCTGCATCCAATGCCTCAGCTAGAATAGCACCTAAGAGAGAAAATAAGTCAGGCCCAATCAAGTTTAATACTTCTATACAATTACTTTTTTATTGCTGTTGTTAATGTTAGATTTAAATGGAAGCTAAACCCAGGCATTTGTTATTTGTATGTCTTATAGACTTCCAAACATACAAGAAGAAATTCTTTCCTCTGTATACAATATAAATATCTCATTTTTTTGGTAGCAGGTTCTCAGGCATCACACTTGTACACAGCAAGAATCTCACAAAAATGAAATTGGCTGCCTCAAGCCACTCCCCACGCCCCAGTATTCAAAAAGCAAAGTGTAATAATGGCAACTGTATATGCACAGATCCAGACAGATATGCAACCTGGAGGTTCACGTTCTACAGATGTGAGCATAGATCAATTCACTGAAGAGATAAAAACGTTATTATCCCAGTATGGCAATTATATTGATGTTTGTTAATCCCCAAGTAAAGGACAACCGCTAGGTAAAATAAATGGATGCCTGCTATCTCCTAACTAATTGTAATTCCTCAGTGTTTACATCCACCTCTTAGTTTTCTTGGAGCTTTATGCTGACTACAATGCTTCTTTTTAATGAAACACTTCATACTTCACTTAAAATATCACTGTAAGAGTTGGTCTACCCTACTGCAAATACAAAGGAGTCAAAGCACTAGCAAAGAAGTGTCATTACAGTAAATGAAAACGTCTAAAAAAAGCTGCTTAATGTGCTGTGTTGAACTCTGAAGCAATGACTTTTCAAAAACATGTTCATTCCTATAGCCATTCCAGAGCAAAGACGAGCCTATGTCCTACGAACTGATTTTTCTGCTGTTTGATAGCTTTATAGCTTAAGATGCTTCTTTGTACTCTTAAACTCCGCTCCCCAGAAAAACATTGAGGACTACACAAACACTAAGGCATGACATTCAGTTGGATAAGCCCAGGGACCCACTTCTCTACCCAAACAGCTTTTTCCTGACAACACTAGCTCTAACTTTCTCTATACACAAAAGAAAAATAAGGCAAGAAATACTTTTTTGTCTTTTAAAGCAGCATAAGCTGGGAACTGAAACGCTGGTATATTTTGATCAAAACATTCTAGTTAGTGTGAACTTTCATCATAGAGTGCAGTTAGGATTGTCAGAAGATGTTCTGTGCTTCATATATGCATTCATAAATGCCATTGGCAGCTGATACTAATTCCTGACTAACACAAACAAATTGGGTAGTAAGGCAGGGAAGGAAGTAGAATACTTCTGAAAAGAGAAGAAAAGCCAGCAACTTACCTCATGAATGAGGGCTACCAACATTTGCTGGAAATTACATCCCCTGCTGGCCAGAAATCGATTAATAGGCTTGCCATCTTTGCCTACATGGACTGGAAGGTCGTAACACAACAACATGCCAGCCTGAAGAAGCAGGGAAGGAGTAAAGAAAGGTCAGTATCAATAGTAATGCTAGTAGTTCAAAAGTCTTGGAAAAGTCAGTGAAGAACCTAAAGTAAAGTAAACTTAACTTCTTAAAGCTAATGATTCAAAAGCATATGTAAGCATATGCAAGTGACATAAGACGCAATTGTTTCTTCAACTGATTCAGTCTCAGATTCAAAGAAGTCTTTGGGTCAAAGCATGTATACTTGTCTAACTTCAACAAAGCAACAGCTTACCTGCAAGGCCTGGTGTCCTTCCTGGTTGTTTATTCCTCTCCTACATTTTCAGCAAGAAGTTTGGTACACCTGCCACAGTCTTCCCCTGGTCTGAGCGAGCGGTCCCTCCTCTCAAGGCAGAATGATACACACCACGGGGCCTGTTGGTCATCTCCTGTTTCACAAGCAATGTTGCAAACTCTTCAAATGCTGGATGAGTGCAAGAAAATTCAGAGACAGGAAAGGGAATGTCAGAGCTTGATGACTGAGACACCAAAGAAACTCTGGAAAACCCAAATGATACCAGTGTTTCGAGGGAGATGTGCTTAGATAATAACACATTCAGACGAAAGCTGAAGGTCAAAGAATTCAAACCGGCTTGCAAGGCTCTCTGAAACCATCCCGGCTGCTACTGTAAAATCAAGAGGCTCAGAGTACGTCATGTTACATTATGAAGAAAAACAGCTTTAATTATTTCCTGAGCTGTTGGACTGCATTCTTCGACTGCTACACCAATAACACCTGCACATGCTGAAGGAAGGACAATAAAAAATAAAACTGATGTTTAACAACCTAGTGAGAAATATTACGTTAAAGATGTCTAAGAGAAGCAAAGAGGCTACATGGAAAGAGAGATAATGTCTCTACAAACAGGGCATACAGCAAAAAGGAAGGATTTCTGCTTTCAGAGCAGTAAAAATTTTTTATCAAATTCTGTGCTTTCAAGCTATGCATTTCATAGTCTAACCAAGTTTAAAATTATACAGAATTAGTATAAAGTTCACTTTTAAAGTCAACTTGGAAAAGGCTTTACAGCCACACATTAGAGAAAAGGGCTGTGTTTCTGTATGTGCCATGTATGGACATATATAAATGACTTGCACAGTTTTTGTTATCACATCACAACTGAAAGCCAGCACCTTGCAAATGTTTAAAAATCCGTCAGTGCTTTTTACAACTGAGTTTTAATGGGATTTATGGGATAATAGCTGTTATAGGCTTGAAACTAGCATATAAATTCCCAAATCCCGTGCAGCCCTGCTTTGATTAGGAACTAGAGGAAAAAGGAGACAAAAGCACACTCACTCCTTTTTAGGTCCAAGAAACACCTACAGCAGTTTGGAACAAAATAGTTTTATATTGGAACTTCCTCACATTTCCAGTTTTCAGCAAGTTCCTGTGATTTTCAGCATTGTTCCTTACCAATTCAACTTCATAGTAGCGTTCTTAAGAGTTCGGCGGCACTCAGCATTAACTGCTTTCCTCAGCAGGAAAGCATCTTTTCATTTCTATAATCTGTAATAATATGGGTTTGGGTTTTAAACTTTCTAGGACCAAAAATCCACAATAAAAATAAAAAAAATCCTTAATCACAAGATAAAAAACAGGGAATTGTGAAAAAAAAAATCAATGTTCAGAACGCCTTTTATAGTCTTCATATTTTGAGAATTCAGCATTCGGATGTCAAAGAGTGCTCGACTCAGGCAAAGTAATTAAACGTGAAGATCTTTTTTCTTCTCTCTTTCTCTGCAGATCATCATCAGCAACCTGGGGCAGGGACACGCGGGCACGGACACGGGTGCGCAAAAAAGACACGCGAACGAGCACACGCGCAGACACGCACGCACACACACACACGAGTGCACACACGCACACACACACCGCACCGTGCGGGACCGAGCGGGACCGGGGTGCGGGTGAGGACACGCTCAGCACGTGGGGGGCTGTGGCTGCGGGACCTCTCGGCCCGGGGTTCCCCGGAGCCTCCCGGCAGCCCCATCCCGGTGTCCCCTTCCCCCTCCCCGGTGCCCCCGCACCCTCCCCGCTCTGTGCCCAGCACTAACGCTGGAGCAGGGGGTGTTTAACACCGCCGCAGCCCCGGCCGTACCTGCGGGCTGATCCATCGCACTCCTTTGCCAACGCCCGTGACTCTTACAGAGAGCAAAGGAAAAAGGTTCTGTTTCTCCGTCCGGCGGCAACCAGGCGCCCCCCGGAGAGCCCTCACCCTGCGGGCATCGCCGAGGAAAAGCCTCCCTTCTGCTGCCAGGGATGCGCTCCCCCTGCATTCACCGCTGAAGGCGTTTATCGGAAATCGAAGGCATCGCCCAGTACTTCCAAAGCGGTCACTTTTCTGCCTCCAGCCAGAATCCCTCCAGGAGGAGCCTCACGTTAAAAGCTGCCGCAGGGCAGGGCAGAACAGCCGCTGGTAACGGCCCATCGTGCATGCTAATGACCTGGGAGGAAGAGGAGCGGAGGGATGAATACAGCTCCAGGGGCTTGGAATGGCACCTTTCGGATGCAAACGAGCACACGGAGGAACAGACAGAGGAGACGCGTTCAGAACCGTCGCAAAATGTGGTGAGTATACTGGGCTTTCTGGGTATTTTGTTTCTTTCTTATATTTAAGCAGAAGATGTCTGGTCACCACCTATGACATTTACGTAAAAAAACCCAACAGATTCAAAGTCTTATTGATGCAGGAAATGGTTGTTTTTGCAGAGAATGGAATATTTTGATTTAAGCAGAGCTGTTTTTCTGTAGAATTGGTTTTCTAACTAACTCCAGTCCAGCGATATCTAAGGGGCACTGTTTTTAAGTTAGACAGACACAGAGCGTTCCTCTGATCCAGTATGTTTTTTTAAAAAGTGCTGTACCCAGTAAATGTTTTTGTTTGTACTTCTCTAACAATTCCAAGGCCAAACAGAGAGCTGGCTCTGAAACTCTAATTAGCGGATACAGACTTGGCTTTGTTGAAGTTCGTAATGAAATTAGTCCTTGGAAAGTAGTAGACTATGTAGGGAGATTTTATACAGATCCATGTAAGGTGGATATATATCCTGTCCCCAGCCGCCCAGCGCTGAAATAATGCAGCTGCTTTCTAAAACTCCAAAACGAGTCTTAGCTTATTTGCCAGCATTTCCAGTATCATTTTGTGACCCAGGTGGGACCTGCTTTCAGGATTTGGAATCTGGGGGGTCGAGGACCCTCCAACCACCAGCCAAGAACTTCTCGGGGTGGGGGGCTGGGGGAGTGGTGGAATGTGCATTTCCACCCCCCACCGTGTTTTGGGAGCAAGGGTTACACTGGGAAGAATTAAAGAATTAAAACATCCTTTCTTATTTTTGGTTTGGTTTGTTTCCTGCTTGTAAGTCGGAGGCGAAAGTCCTGCAGTGTTGGGCTAGAAGGGTACCTAGTATGGAATTTGATGTATAATCCAGATTTGGCGTTGGAATTTGATATTTGATATATAATTCAGGTTTTGGGTTGGAATGTAATCGCGATTTTGGTTTCGGTTTCCTTGTGATTTGTAATTGTCTGTGTGATTTGTGATTGTGTGAAGAGTTAAAGTCGTAATTCTTTTAAGTTTGGAAAACTGACTTCGGCATGGTTTGCTGATTCGTTTTGTGTAAACTGACTTTGACATGGCTTGCTGATTTGTTTTATCGGAGATCTTGAAACTTCAGGAGTCGTACTTGCAAGCTGTTTTCTTTTGAAATAAATACCCCCAGGTACGAAAAATACTTTAAGAATCTGTAGGTTTACCAATCCTACAGTAACGCACTGTTAGTGCGACTCGGTCAGTGCACAGCATTCTCAATAGAGAGACATCTATATAAACTAGATCTGAACAAAAATGAAAAAATACATACATTGGCGGGTTTATAAACAAACAATATCACTACAGTAACTTTAAAGTGCTCGTAATATATGCTTGAATACCTGTTGTGTTCATCGGATGCTTCCAAAACGTGCATAAAGTGATTTGCACTAAGAAACAATAAACATGACCATATATTTTTTACCATTAATAATTGTTGTGGGAAGAATAAAATAGGCACTTGCTGAATAAACTTTGGTATTTTAAAAAACGCGATTGGCTCGGGAGGAGGGGCGGAGCTGCGCGGAGGGAAGGTGGCTCAGCCTTCTCCTCAGCTCAGGCTGCGGGGGGGGGCTGGGGACAGGTGAGCTGTTGTGTCGGGCGGGCTGGGTACAGGTTGGCTGCTGTGTCTGTGGGGGCTGGGACAGGTGAGCTGCTGTGTCTGTGGGGGCTGGGACAGGTGAGCTGCTGTGTCTGGGGGCTGGGACAGGTTGGCTGCTGTGTCTGGGGGGCTGGGGACAGGTTGGCTACTGTGTCCGGGGGGCTGGGGACAGGTTGGCTGCTGTGTCCGGGGGGCTGGGACAGGTGAGCTGCTGTGTCCGGGGGGCTGGGGACAGGTTGGCTGCTGCCCTTCCGGGGCCGGGGCTCGGACAGGTGGGCTGCTGTTGTCCTGTGGAGGGCTGGGGGCTGATTACAGGTGAGTTGCTGTCCTCTCTCAGCGGCGGGGGGCGAGCCGGGGGGCTCGCGAAGTCCCGCCGGGGTGTCCCCCTGTAATAGGTAACCTTGAAGTATTTGTTAATCAAACCTAGAAAATAATGTCTTGTTCGCTCAAATATGTTTAATTCTAATGTTATGCTACTTTGGTAATTTGAATCTTTGTATATTTTTAACCAAGCATAAAAACTAAGAATTGTCTTGCTTCATAAGCATAAAACTAAGAATTGTCTTGCTTCATTGTAATAAGTAGCTGGGAATAATTTGCTGATCAAGCCAACTGAACAAAGGGAATAGTGTAGCTGCCCAAAAGATGAGAACAACCTGCTTAGCACAATGTGTTTAGCCTTCATATTATTCAATGTATTGTTTTGAGCAAATGTTAAACGGTAAATATTATATTACTATGGCTGTCTTTGTCTTTTACAAGGAAAATCTGTTTTAGCTGGCTCTGCAGCAAAGTTTTTAGGAGTTGCCTGAAGCCAGCAGCAGTGTGCGAAAAGATAAGATAAAGGAAGAAGGAATCACCAGTTTTATGGCCTTGCTGGTATCTGGTACGAGGTTCCCAAGGAGACTGGAGGGGCCATCTGCCTTTTGCAAGAGATGACACAGCCCCCTCCTGTTGAACACTGAGGTGCCAGAAACCCAGGCCGAAGGGGGGGCCACAGACCCCCCCGAAAACCTTCCCAGCGATAGTACTGGGGATAAAAAGGACTGTTTGAAACATCTGAGGTTGCGAGTCGTGGTGGAGCTGCTCCTGCCCGGCCGCCCAGCGCTGCTTTTGCTTTCCTAAATAAATACTTAGAAAACTTGATTGGGACTTTGTTGCCTTCATTCACTTATAACAACCCGAAGCTCTTCGGTGTTGCAGTTCACAGGGGACTGTCCTGCTTTTGGCCCAGTTAATTATAAAGAGCTGTGGATGAGAGTTGCAGGAACGCTCAAATGTCATGAATTATCCTATCTCAGATCTGTGGTTGTGCCTTTGGCTGAGCTAAACTGGCACTCTCAGCCTGCAGGCGTGTGGCAACCTTCAGATCAAGAGTGGAGTTTGCCTGCCCTAATTTAAGCTCTCTGCAAGTTAAAAACCTGCCCTGGCCATGTGTCATAAGGCACTTTCCAGCGCTCAAAGAGAGAAACAATCTGCCAAAATCAGATTGGGCTCATGGTCCTTGATGATGCCTCCTTGTACTCTGAGTGCCCTTGCTAACTCAGAGCAAAGATGGTCCTGACCCATCCCCACGGGAATGCAGTCAGGCCTCTCAGCTGGGCTCTGCTTTTTGGAACTGAACACTGGAAAAATCAGTAGAGCTGAGGGTTATGAATATTTTTTGCTTTTTTGTTTGTTTGGTTGGTTGTTTTAAGCAAACCCTTATGCCCATAGATTGAAAATAGTCCAGTTAGGTTTAAAGGGCAGGACATCCAGTTAATGCCCAACATAAGAAGGGTGTGGAACTGTTGGAGTGGGCCAGAGGAGGGCAACAAAAATGATCCAAGGGCTGGAGCACCTCTGCTATGAAGACAGGCTGAGAGAGTTGGGGTTTTTCAGCCTGGAGAAGAGAAGGCTCCAGGGAGACCCTAGAGCAGCCTCCCAGGACTGAAAGGGGCTCCAGGAAAGCTGGGGAGGGGCTCTTGATCAGGGAGTGCAGGGACAGGAGCAGGGGGAGTGGTTTTCAGCTGAACAAGGAGAGATTAAGATGAGATCTGAGGAAGAAATGTATTGCTACAGGGCCCTGTAGTGACAGGACAAGAGGGAACAGCTTTAAACTGGAAGGGGGAAGATTTAGATTAGATATTAGAAGAAATTCTTCACAATGAGTGTTGCGGTGAGCGAGAGTCAGACACTTACTCATAGAGTTAATGTGAATGCTCTAACTTTATTGATAGCATGTGCGCTTAAGTATCTTTGGATAGAGGTACACGCGACCGGCGTAGCTAGCTGATTGGCTGGAATGCACTGTCCACGCGGAGGGCTCCTGGCTCTGGCGCCAGCTGGGCTGCACTGTCCACGCGGAGGGCTCCTGGCTCTGGCGCCAGCTGGGCTGCTTCTTCCTTATCTTGGTCTCTGCTTCACATCCTGCTGATACTTTGCAAGTAGCCAAATTCCTCTTGATTGTTTACCAAGTTACTACGAGATAGCCCTATGCCCTGTTCACACAACTCTAGTATTTTCCCATGCCCAGCTTCAGCTAGAAATTCTTCTACAATTCCCCCTTTTTCTTTATAGACAGGGAGTGCTTGGTGAAAAAAGGCACGGATAGTGGACTGAATCATGTTCTTTGATCAGGAGTGTTCTTAGCCAGCCTGTAATACCAAATTGAGAATCAATTTCCAAGAACATCATCTGTTTCCTTTAATTTGAGTCAATTGGGTCCACATTGTAAAACAATCAATCTTGACTTCTTGTGTTGTATAAATTGCTGAATGGCAAGTTTTAAGTACCAAATTGCTTGAGCTTGGCAAAAAGCACTTCCTGATTCAAAATGATAAAAATGTAGCTAATTATATATGATACCTGTGGCTATATAAAAAACCTCAAAATTCTGGTGAAAATGTGCAGTACAAAAACTACCTTCAGTTGCTACTACGTGACTATTTCTTATCAACCTATTGGCACAAACTCCATACTCTAATAAAAGATTCAAAGCACAATTACAGTATACACAATTGCAATCACAATTAACAGCAATAACAGAATTCAATTCTCAAGCTCCCTTCAGTCCTTGTCAGTCAAGTATGTTCACAATTACATATCGTGGGCTAAACCTCTTGCTTTATGTGTTAATTTCTGTTTGAAGTTGTTGAAGTAGAATGCTTATTACTCTTTGCTGTGGCTCTCGTGTGTTCGGTTGACTAACTCGACTGATGGGTGTGTCCATTTACTGGGAATCCATAAGGGACCTTGATCTGTGGAAACACAACTATAACCACAACCAGTAAATAGCAACAGGCTTGGTCCCTCCCATAATTCTGTCTTCGGGTTCTTATAACACAATTGTATTTCAGGTGTAGCTTACATTTTCACACCACTATTATGAATTACTACAGATGCTTGCTCTAAACCTGCTACCAAACTAAGATAATTAAACAATTAAGTATAAAAAGCACTTTACTTAACCTTGTCTGTGGATCTAATTCTGTTACATCTTTCTGCTTTGCAAGGTATTCTTTTATAGTTCTATAGGCTTGTTCCACAATCACTTGAACTGTGGAAAAATGCGGAATACCTGTTACATGCTTAATTCCCCATGTTTGCAAAAATTTTCTCTACTTTGCCTCTGTAACATGATACTGCTACTCTGTTCACATGACTCTTATTGATTGGTTGTCTTAATGTTAGTTCCTCATACTTATCTAACTCTACTACTATGCTACCTTCTCTTATACCCTAGACGTGAGTTTATTATTCTGAAACACAGCATGTCCCTTGACCTTAAAGCCCTTATGTCTCTTACTCTTAAAGCCCTTAGCCCTAGCGCCATACATATTTCCCACTTCTCCTCTGTTTTTCTTTTGTACCACAAAGCCAAAGCGTGACATTACATGGGATCCTACTCTACAAAAACAACTAAAAATAATTAAACATACTAACAACACAATTAATATGTTTGCTAATTGTTTAACACAATCTTTTAAATATCCAGTGAGGCCTAAATTGCCAAACCAGCTATCTAGACCATCTTTATCGATTTTAAAGTTGTGCCTGGGGGGTGATGTCATTGCAACTCTGACTGGTATCTTGGAGCTGTTCTTTGTCAAGGCTCCTGGCTACTACTTTTGTCCACTTCGCCGGAATCCATTGAGGCCCCGTTGGTGTTAAAACACAAATATATCCACAACCAAAAAGCAACACTTCTGTGGGACCCTTCCATTCGCCTGTCTGCAGGTCTCTGTATCTTACTTTTGCTGAACAATTGGCTTCACTTTTGGTAAAGCCCTACCATGCAATAAAGCTGCTGGCTCATTGCCATTACCATAAATACAAAGGTGATCCATTACAAACAGTGCTTTACTTAGTTTTTCTTGAACGTCTAACTCATCTACAAACTTACCTAAATATTTTTTCAAAGTTTTGTTAGTTCTTTCTATGATAGCATGACCTGTTGGGGAATGTGGGATTCCAGTAATGTGTTTTACTCCCCACTGCATGAACCATTTTTGAACACTCTGGCTGGTGTATGTCGGTCCGTTATCGGTCTTGATAGTCTCTGGCAGTCCCATTACAGCAACACACCATGTAAGGTGTCTTTTCACATGTAATGCTTTTTCCCCTGCTTGTGCCCATACAAATCACAAATAGGTATCAACAGTAACATGAACATATTTCAATCTGCCAAAACTGCTTACATAAGTTACATCCATCTACCACCAATTCCTATGCTGGACCCATTTTGGCTACATTGAGGACACATTCTCACTATGCCAGATGCTTCTGAGTGAGTAAAGCCAAATTGTTTCATTAGCCCTTTGACATTCTGTTGTGTGCGCTGTCGCAGCGATTGCTGCAGCTGCTGAAATAACTGCACCAATCTTGGCCTACCAGTACTTTTTAACATGGCGTCCTCAATGCATTGGGCCACATCTGCAACATACAAAGAGTCTGTTACAACATTAAGCTGGCAAAACATCCAGTTACAAAATGCCCGACACACATTAATTCCAGTGTTTGCAATGTATCTGTTTCAATTACTTTTATAATTTTCTTTTGCCACTGACCATTTTCTTCCCATACAATTGCTGCTGTCTTTGACAACTTTCCTGCATTGGTAAATACTATAACTACATTATTAAGTGGTATGACTGATTGCAGCGGAATGCCAGTCCACTTTTCTGTCCTTAATAGCATATCTATTTTGCCTGCTGGAAAATCAGTTGACAGTACACCAGACCAGTTTAAAAAAAAAAAAGGTTCTGCAAGGGTAGTGAGTTTGCTAATGCCCATTCTAGTTCTCAGGGTGTCATTGGTAAGTGAATAAAATCTGGTTCCTGCCTTGTAATGGCTACTAGCTGCATTCTGGCCTTCATTATCAAATTGGCCATAGTTTCTAGCGTAGGTACAATACTCTTTTTAGGTGTGATGTTACCAAAACCCATTCCAATAACTGAACTCTTTCTCCCTTGTTCTTTTGTCAAGCAGAACACTGTAGTATTAATGCAAAGGGACATAATGTGTCATTGTAAATTACCACTCCTAAAGGGATAACAATTTAGCTAAATTTGACAATCATATGGCAAATTAACATCTGCTGTAAAAATCCAATCTAACGCAGCCCTAGTGGCTTCAGACTTTATCCCATTCTCCTGCACAGTCTTTTTAACTTGTTATAAGATTTTCCAAATCATGCTGCTCATATCTATTACCATGTTGCTCATAACTATTACCATGTTGGTTAAATAATACAGGAAAAGTTAGGTTACCTGCTGGATGCCAATCTCCCTTTAATATGGCATCTCGGATTACACCTGACTACCTACCAGATTTTTGCAGAATCACAGAACTCTCTGCATACGGGTGATGGACATAACCCTTTACCTATACCACCAAAAGGTGATACTGAAAGCTTTGTAGTACTTCCAGCCAGTTCCTGGACAGATCTTTCAGTCCTCGCATGTGATGCAAATGTCAACAACGATTGTTCCATTCTGTGATGTAGAGCATTCGTAGCTTCCTCCATTTGCCTCTTGAGATCTTGTAATTTGCTACTTCGTGGAATTATTGTTTCATGCTGTGTCTGTGCTTCATCTTCAGATGAGTTGTCTCCTGTTAAACAAACCGCTTCGGGGGGAGGAGGCCAGGGTGGGTATAACTTCTTGCAGCAGCTGGCTCCTCCCACTCTTACATCATCACTGGGTGTCACTGCAGTTCCTTCCGTATTGTCTGTCAGTTCACTTCCAGCCGCCGAAGTGTGAACATCGCTCACGGCTGATAGCACGTCGCTTGTTTTTTCTGCTTCATTAGACATATCATTAACTCTTAATAAATCATTAATAGAGTCACACATCGCTCGACTGACCCTTAATAGCAACAAAAGTACTTCAATGCGACTGTGGCTGCGAGATGGTGGAGCAGCTGTGGTTGTAGATACAGGGGCTGTTACTTCCTGCACAACTGCAGCGGTCACTTTCGATTCTATTTTTAACTCTTGCAAGGCATCAATCACAGTTCTCCAAGCGCACTACAAGCAGTAAATAGCTCTTCTCCCACATTAGTGATATACAAAGTCCCAAAAGTTCATCCCTCTTCTGCTTCAAAAGCACTAGCGGAGTTTGTGAAAAAAAAAACCCTCTTTATTCCATGATTCAATAGTAACTGCAATTCTTTATCAAAACCTTTATACCACGCTCCCCGCTTTTATAAAAAGCACTTTAGGAGACTAAGAGCTGCTTCTTTACGGAAGAACGACATCTAGATGTTAGATGAGCAGACTTCTTCATAAGTAAACAACTGTGGCGGCACTTTAAAATAGCCTTGCCCTCTAGCCCAGGCTACCAGCTTTTGAAATAGCTTCTCAGATACGGCTTCCCCTCTCTTAGAAAGGATAGCTAAAACAAGCCGTTCTGCTGCGGCGAATTCCGCTTCCATATTGTTCATTTATAAGCCGGCTTCAGCAACCTCACTCGCAATTACAGCCCAGCCTCACCTGCAGTAGGAAAGGACGAGGGGCTCCGCCGTTCAACGCTTGTACGTCTCTAGGGCGAGGGAGTCGGGCTCCGCCGTTCAACGCTTGTACGTCTCTAGGGCGAGGGTCCCTGTTCGGGCGCCAGATGTTGCGGTGAGCGAGAGTCAGACACTTACTCATAGAGTTAATGTGAATGCTCTAACTTTATTGATAGCATGTGCGCTTAAGTATCTTTGGATAGAGGTACACGCGACCGGCGTAGCTAGCTGATTGGCTGGAATGCACTGTCCACGCGGAGGGCTCCTGGCTCTGGCGCCAGCTGGGCTGCACTGTCCACGCGGAGGGCTCCTGGCTCTGGCGCCAGCTGGGCTGCTTCTTCCTTATCTTGGTCTCTGCTTCACATCCTGCTGATACTTTGCAAGTAGCCAAATTCCTCTTGATTGTTTACCAAGTTACTACGAGATAGCCCTATGCCCTGTTCACACAACTCTAGTATTTTCCCATGCCCAGCTTCAGCTAGAAATTCTTCTACAAATGAGGGTGGGGAGGCCCTGGCCCAGGTTGCCCAGAGCAGTGGTGGCTGCCCCATCCCTGGAGGTGTTAAAGACCAGGTTGGATGGGGCTTTGAGCCCCCTGCTCCAGTGGGAGGTGTTCCTGCCCATGGCAGGGGGGTTGGAACTGGATGATCTTTGAGGTTCCTTCCAACCCAACCCATTCCATGAGTCTATGAATTTATGGTGAGTGTTTGGTTAATGTCTACCACAAAAATAGCTGAGTACACGGGGAGCCCCTGGAGCCGTATGGCTTTGAGTTGAGTCTGCTGGTGGAGCCCATCAGTGATTTGCTGGGACGTGAAAGCAGTCCATGAGCATCAGCATTTTAAGAGCTTTACAGCATCTCTGCTACTGCACAGGGTACAGAGGGAACCCCCAACAGTCATTAGATGCTACTGCTCCCCCCAGGCTGCACAGACTCACCACTTGTATGTGGATATGAGATTGTGCTTGCACCTGGGGGTCTGCATTCCTGTAATTGCAAATCCTGGTGCTCCTAATGCCCCAGGCAAAGCTCCCACTGAATCCGGGGTGCTGGGGTTTTACCAGTGAGCTGGAACTGGCAAAAATGTCAGACAAATCACATAACTGCTAAAACTTACTGGTTTATCCTGATGTCCTCAAACTGCAGATATGCTTAAAGCTCTTAACTCTATTCATATTTACTGAAGTGTCATGGGCAAGACCCAAGTTTGACATTTTTTCCTGTCTTTTGGAACTAGGATTGCCCCCAAAACCCTTTGCAAAATGTTTGTTGGTTTTTTTTTTTGTTTTCACACCCTAGTTTTCTTTCTTAAAACTAATTAAAGAATATAATCAGAAAGATGGACAAGAATATCGGGGACAGAGCCAACAGCATCCTGTCAGGAGAGAGAGAGACTCTGAGTGACACAGAGGAGAAAGACAGCATTGGTACCCTGGATGGCAGTGACGTACAAGTAAGAAACCAAGGGAGATGGCACACGAGTGGCCACCACGCATTTAGCAGTGCAGAGTATTTTCAGTATATTCTGTAGTCTGCAAATATAAGTTGTGCAGAGGAAACACTTCATTTTAAACAACTGGGTTGGCATTGCCAAGGAAGTGGTAGCATTTTAGTAATGTTCCTGAAATCCTGGAGGTAATCCCTCTCCCCTTCTAATTTCTTGCTCAATTGATTTCTAAAAGCTGGAAGTATTTTAATTAATTGTTTTGTGCTGATGGAATTTATGGGCCTTATCCTAATTTTCAGTCATGTCCACACCACAGCCAAGTGTGAGAAAGACATTTTGTCTTAAAGACAAATTTTCTCAGTTTGCAGGGTTGAGTCTTTAGGTTCTTCTCCCACCAGTGGTGGTTTTCTGCAGCCTTTGACAGCTGCCTCTATCTGAGATATTCCTGGTAGTGACAACCGCAGCTCTCGTGTAAGTCAGAACCCAGGTCTGGTGGTGACAGACATGGTGTTCTGTGTTGGAGGAGGGTGAGTGTCTGTTGACTGTTTCCCAAATTACCTTCAGCTGTTATTTCAGTGTGATTGCACTTCTGATGGCTGAAAATGAATACATGAACTTGCCCTCCAGGCTGCAGATTCTGAATCTCGGGGGGAGGTGGGGGGGAGAGGGGGCGGCAGAGAAAGATCAATTTGAAGATTGGACTTGAGAGGTCTGAAAAATCAGATTGTTGTTATCACGTCAGGCACTGAGAGTCAGGACCCCCATCTTCTGCAGGTGTTGGCAGTCTTCCCCTTCCTCCCCTCCTCCCTGTGTGCAGGACAGCCTTCTGCGTGGGCTGTCAGACCTCGTGTCAGCTACCGGGAGAAGGTGTCTGCCAGCAAAGGTGTTCAAGGCCAGATTGGATGGAGTCTTGAGCAGCCTGGTCTAGCAGGAGTTGTCCCTGCCCATGGCAGGGGGGTTGGAACTGGATGATCTTTGAGGTCCCTTCCAACCCAAAGCATTCCATCATTCCATGACTACCAGCCGTGGCACAGAACCCCTGGGATCTGCACCGCTGTGCTGCTGCTCCTCAGGCGGCTGGGAAAAGGGACAGGTTTCTTCTCTCCTGCACGAAACTCAGTACACCTAGATTTACCATTTCTTTGAAACTGATTGTTCCTCCTCATGCTGAAATAAAAATGATGCTCTGGCTGTTCAGGGCCGCAGAGGAGGAAGTGAGCTTTTTAGGAGGAAGTCCAGCACCTTTGATGCTTTAAGAAATGCAGGCTTCAGAGAAAAAAAGAGGGAAGAGGGGGAAGAACATTTGGGATGAGGCTTTGATCTTGAGCTTGCTGGAGGCAGGATCTTGAGCCTAGGAAGGTGTAGAGGAAGAAGCTTCTCAGTGCACCTGAGCTCTGCTTCAGAGGTGAAGCAAATGCTTTTAAACCAGGTTTGGTGGCTCTGAGTGAAGAGCGGATGCTAAGAAACAATCTCAGGCTGATAAAGTGCTGTGAATAAAAGCTTTGGAGCAGAGCTTGCAAACACAACCCACCTTTGACTTGTCTCTCTTGTTCTGGAGTTCAGTGGCTCCATATTGCAGACAGTAAAGAAGATCAAGGAGTGAATAAACTTCAGAGCTGTTTGTTCATCAGAAAGGCGATTTTTCAACATTTTATTCTTCTGGTGCTTGGTTGCTTTTGCAGATCAGGGTTAATAAAAGGTGCCCATTGACACTATTTGGCACACTAATGATTTTCTCTGGACCAATGCAGCGTTCCTTCATAGCCTAAGAAATGTTTTCAGGCCAAAGGGTGAAAGTCTCTGAAGTCTGCAACATTATCATTCCTTCTCCTGAGATGTGAGCACTTTGCTGTGTGTCTAGAGGGGTCTCCTTGCTCTGCATCCGAATGTGCTCTTGGGCTGTAGCAGGAGTAACACTGTGTGTGCAGGGCTGGTTGGCAGTGCTGGAGCAGAGGGTGGATGTGCTCCCAGAACCTCCCAGGGAGAGTCACCTCCCCCAGCAGCTGAGGGAGGGCTTCTGGGGGTCAAAACCTGGGAGATCCGGGACTGGGAGCTCGGACACTGGGACTTGGCCATCCTGGTACATCTCCCACCCAGCCTACGCTGCCTGTGGCTTCTGTGAGGAGCATTTCTGGGCTGTTTGAAACAGTTGATTTGGATCTGCAAAGGAGCACGGTCTTATGGGGAGGTGCTGAGGGAGCTGGGGCTGTTCAGTCTGGAGAAAAGGAGGCTGAGGGGACACCTCATTGCTCTCTGCAGCTCCTGAAAGGAGGCTGTAGCAAGGTGGTTGTTGGTCTCTTCTCCCCAATAACAAGTGAGGTGGCATGAGAGGAAATGGCCTCAAGTTGCACCAGGGGAGGTTTAGATTGGATATTAGGAAAAATGTTTTTACTGACAGAATGGTGAAGCCCTGGCAGAGGCTGCCCAGGGCAGTGGTGGAGTCTCTGTTCCTGGAGGGGTTCAGAAGACCTGTAGACGTGGCATTGTGGGACATGGTTCAACAGGCATGGTGGTGCTGGGCTGATGGTCGGACTTGATGATCTTAGAGGTCTTTTCCAGTGATTTCCAGTGATTCCATGACCCTTCTGTCTTTGGATCAGGGCCCTGCTGTGGCTTTCACTAATCCTGGTAGTGTGCAAGGCAGAGCTTATTGATTGAAGAAAGACCTGTTGTTTCTCAGTGCCTGCTGTTCTTCAGCAGCCTCTGCCTGTCCTTGCATTCCTCTGCTCCTCTGGGAGGTTCATTTCCCACCAGACTGTCAAGTGTCATTGAAGAAGGGTTGAGAACCACTTGGCCTTGCAGCTCCAGATGCTCCTGCATTCGTGCAGTCCCAGCTGTTGCTGCTCTGAGGTCTTTAAAGCCCAGCTGGAGGATGTATTGGACAAGTTCTCCACAGGAACATGACCTCTCTGTCAGCAGCTGGGTGATTCCTGCTTCACTGAGATTTTAGGGAAGTTGCTGTATGTTGTTCCTGTGATAAATGTAATTGCACTTTGTTGGGTGAATCTGAACTGTCTGAGCAGAGTTTTGGATTAAACTGTTCTTTCAGGGTATTTGTTCTGATGTGCTCCTCAAAGATCTGGGTTTTATACAGGGAGCATATCCAAAGCTCATAGAATTAACTTTGCTTTCCTTCATTGACAACAAAACACATCCTTGGGGTTTTCTGGGAGCCCATTGGTGCATTTTGAGGAAGAGTTATTTTGGGTTATTTCTCACTTCTATTGCTACTTATTTTTAATGCTTTTTTAATGCACATACAGCCATTCCTTTTTGTCCCACACCTCGTTACTCCTCAGGGAATCCTATATCCCCTTCCTACTCCCTTTTATTACTGCTTATTCACTTGCTTTCCTCTGTTACCTGCAGTTCCATCTAAACGAGTCATCACTGGACCGAACACCTCCAGAAGCCCGAGTAGCTGCCATCCAAAATGTTGCAGGAGCAGTCGATGCCAGCCCAGACTGCTCTGCTGTGGCTCTTTACAGCTTCCCTGATGCCTCTCAGGTTCCTTTGGAAGGTGAGCTTTTTCCTTGTGGATGAGGAGGTAGAGTTCCTGAGAAGGCTTGTGGTTAGTTTGTTTGATAGAGTCAAACATCCCTCTCGTGCTTACAGCCTGGGATCTCTTTACCTGGTCGTTCTAGGAAGCTGGAGCCCCTTTTTTTCCAGGGTAGTGGATCAGCAATGACATCAGTGTTTCCCTTTCACACGGGTGATGCACAGTGAAGTCTGTGTCTGTGTTAAACTAAAGTGCCTGGTTTGGAGCTTTGAGACCAGAGCGGTCTGGTCATATAGAAACACTTACATAAACATGTATATAAAGACCTTATTAAACACTTCCAGCCTCCAGAACAGGGTGATCACACCCACTGTGCAGTCTCTCAGCTCCATGCTGACTCCTGAACTGTGCTGGGGAATCGTTTGGGATGGTGCTGGGTGCTGTAGGCCAGAAGTGCTGCAGGGCTGTGCTAAAGGTGCACGAGGCTGAGAGATTTACTACTATAGCAGAGCTGTGCCTTAGCTGACTGCTCTGGGGGCAACAGGAGCTGCCAGCATGAACCCATACACCCCTGTGCAGGCAAGTTCTTCTTTGAGGAGACATCTCTCCTCGTGTTGCCAGCCTGGGCAAGCATCTGCTGGTTGGCTTCCCCCAGGGTTTTGATGGAGATATTTCTGGGGCTGGGTAGGAAGACTCTGAACCTGTCTTCCCTGCTGGCTGTTCTCATCTCCACTTTTGTTGTAAGCTCTGCAGATTCCCTTTCAGGCTTACACTCCTGCTGGGTGTGGGTCATTCTCCTTGTCTGTGGGAGCTGTGGAGGTGCTGAGCCATCAGATGAAGCACTGGCTTTTACCTGGACACTTCAGCACTGGGAAGTGCAAATGCACGGCACAGTTATTGATATTATACTAATACTAATACTATTATTATTATTATTATTGTTATTATTGTCATTACAGCCAGCAATTACAGGAAATCAGTAGATAAAAATACACGTTGAGAGCCAGAACAGACATTTCTCACTGAATTACTTTTTAACAGTTTTCAAGAGCTCTTTTATGTAGTCTGGAGATGCTGATCATCAGCACAAGTAGCAGATCTTGTGTCTGGATTTCTGCTGTCTCCTCCACCCAAAAATGCAGGAGAAGACAGCTTGGTTGCCAGCATCTCTATTTCAGCCCACTGTTTTGGGCTGTTGATTCAAAAACATTAATAAGTTCTTGTCAAAAGTGCAGCAATCCTTCAGCAAAACTTGAAGCCCTGCTCGTCTTCAGGGCTACAAAGATGATCCGAGGGCTGGAGCACCTCTGCTGTGAGGACAGGCTGAGAGAGTTGGGGTTGTTCAGCCTGGAGAAGGGAAGGCCCCACCCAGGGAGACTTCAGAGCAGCCTCCCAGGACTGAAAGGGTCTCCAGGAAAGCTGGGGAGGGGCTCTTGGTCAGGGAGTGCAGGGACAGGATGAGGGGGAAGGGTTTTCAGCTGCAAGAGGGGACATGAGATCTGAGGAAGAATTGTTTTGCTGTGGGGGTGGGGAGGCCCTGACCCAGGTTGCCCAGAGCAGTGGTGGCTGCCCCATCCCTGGAGGTGTTCAAGGCCAGGCTGGATGGGGCTTTGAGCCCCCTGATCCAGTGGGAGATGTCCCTGCCCATGGTAGGGGGTTGGAGCTGAATGGGCTTTGAGGTCCCTTCCAGCCCAAACCATCCTATGATTCTATGATCTCCCCAAGTATTTCTGGCCTCACTTTTTGGGATTCATTGCTTAATGTGCCTGCCTGAGGCTGGTAAGGCTGAAGGGCTTAAAAACCTGTATTGTTATCTCTCTCTCTTTTGTTCTTTTACACAGCTTGGTTGATTGCCCTTATTCTGTTACAAACTACCTGAGAAGACCACCAGGACGGGGAGGAACCCTCCCCAGGCTACTCCACACACAGTTCCAGGAGTGTGGAGACTCCTTCTCCATTTTTGTTCGGAGTAGGAGAGCCTTTTCAGGAACCGTTTCTTGTTTTCTGGTTTTATAGAATTAGTTTAATAAAAGTCATTTTAAAATGGCAATGTGATTCTGTTCTTTCCAATGTCTCGTTTCCTGATAGCAGGAGGTCTCAATACAGTTTGCAGAGCTGGTAACACCCTACTGCTTGTCCTTCCTTGGGCAACCACGTAGCTCAGTCTATGCTTCAAACTCAGTCATTGAGACTCTTAGATGTTACCTGGAGGTAACAAGATTCAGAAATGCTAAATCTCTTGATTTCACTCTAACTCGTGCTTCAGTGGGCTCCTTGTAGCTGCTGGGAGCAGCCACAGGGCTGGTTTATTTCATATAATCCTTCAAGAGCAAAGGACACTTTGTGCTGTGCCAGTAATGCTGGTGGGGGAGAGGACTGCTTCTACCACTAGATGGTGGTTGTTGCTCTCCCTTTAAGGAGCAGCCAGCTTTGCTCTCCTGCGGCAGAAGGGAACAGAGGATGGCAGCTTAGCTACTGTCATTTATCTGTCTTTCCAGAAAATCTGCACCAGACACTGAAAAGTTGTGTCAAAGCAGTGTGCAGAGTCTGTCTGAACACAGTCAAGAGAGGTACTGGGTGGAAGAGGTTTCCTCTGCAGGCATCAAAGCCAAATCAAAAGAGTAAATAAGATTTTTGTCATGTCTTTTCATGTATTAACAGTTATATTTCTTGATGCTGCTGCTGTATCGGAAAGACAGATGTAAATCATAACTTAGCACAGCCCACTTGGATCAGGGGTAGTTTTAGAATGACCTGGTAAATCTCCTCCCTTCCTGCCCTTACTCTGAGCCCTCTCTTTCCTCCAATAAACTCCAATCTGAGTCCTAGCCATGAATTTAATGGCATAGTCCTTAGCTCAGAGAGAGGGGTCAGGGACAGGGCACTGCTATTGCTTATTTTAGGAGGGCAAAGTTATTGGTTCCTGTGAATCCTGTGAATCTCTGTATAAGAGAAGAAATTATATCAGTTTGTGTAGCATTTGAAATGTTTTGTAATTCATGCTTTCAGGCTCGGGTGATCACCTGCTTATATCAACCTCTAGCTGGGAAAACAGCAAAGCAATGGCAAAGATTGGTTTATTTAATTTCTTTTTCTGTGTATGTGTGCAACATTGCAGAGCCACAAGGAGCATTTGAAACTTCACAGCTTTTTTGTCTTTGATTCCACAGTCAAGAGAAAGCAAGAGGTAATGGTAAAGGTGGTCTTCCTTTAAAATGAGGAGGAAGAGGGAAATTACTCAGAAGTGAAAAGGTTTAATACTTTCATAGAATCATAGAATTGCTTGGTTGGAAAAGACTTTTGAGATCATCGAGTCCAACCATACCTGTCCACTACTAGACCATCCCTGAGAAACTCATCTACCCATCTTTTAAGAACACCTCCAGGAATGGGGACTCCACCACCTCCCTGGGCAGCAGGAGAACCCTGTTGGTGAGGAGATTTTTCCTGATGTCTCGTCTGATCCTACCCTGGTGCAACTCACGGCCTTTTCCTCTCGTCCTGTCACCTGGGAGAAGAGACCAACACCCACCTTGCTACAACCTCCTTTCAGGCAGTTGTAGGCAGTGATGAGGTCTCCCCCTCAGCCTCCTTTTCTCCAGACTAAACAACCCCAGTTCCACCAGCTGCTCCTCATAACCCCTGTTCTCCTGCCCCTTCCCCAGCTCCGTGCCCTTCTCTGGACATGCTCCAGGCCCTCAGTGTCCTTGGAGTGAGGGGCCCTTTGTAAAGTGAAGCCTCCTGTTGATTAACTCAGAAGCCAAGCTTCCACCCTCTCTGTGACGCTGCAAACTCTTCTGAAGGGCAAGAATTTCACTCCCCAAGCAGTCACTGATTGTTCTTCTCACAGAGTCAGCAGAGTTGACAAGGGAGACTCGGTCAAAACCTGGCCAATAACTTAAGTCCCATCATCTTCTTTCTTCAAGACCCCGCTGGGTGTTCAGAGACACAAGTAAAATCATTTTGGGTGGTGACTTGTTTAGGGTTGCCTGAAGGATGAAAAAGAAAACAACAAATTAAATGGAAAAACAATGCCATATTTTGTCTTTCTGGTATGTGACAGGTTAAATTCTAAGGGCAGCTTTCTGATATCACTTTAGCAAACCATATGCTTAACTTTCAGACTTACTATAAAAAGCCATTTCCGAGAAGCGAGCTGACCAGGCTTTTAGGAGGATTTCAATGGGAATAAGTCTCCAATCAAAAATAGCTAAGCACGAACTGGGACAGGTGCTGAGCTTCTTTTTGTTGTTTAATACTCATCTTTACCTAGTTCTGCTTTCACAGTCAGAGCAGGAGAGCTCTGCCAGCTGGGGATGGCAGGGAAAGCTGCCTGCTTTCCCCTGTCCTTCACCTTGACCGGGATGATGGGAATCAGTGGAGGGGAATTCTGCGATAATCCACTGACCTGTAATTTCACAATTACCCAGAGCTTTCATCCCACAGACATTCAGACTGTTGGAACCTGCTTCTTTCTCAAAGGGAAACCTTGTTTAGATTATGGTTTGGACACTTAACCCTGAGGATTTGGGCTTAATGAAGTCACGGAAACGGTGATCTTAGAATCACAGAATCATGGAATGGTTTGGGCTGGAAAGGACCTTAAAGCCCATCCAGTCCAACCCCCTGCCATGGGCAGGGACACCTCCCACTGGATCAGGGGGCTCAAGACCCCATCCAGCCTGGCCCCATCCATGACCCAAAAACCCGGCCATCACCCACCTTTCACAATGAGTGAAATTCCCATCACCTCATATCATTTACCACGCAGTTGTTGCTGAGTTTAAACTGTGCTCAGCCGGTGCTCGCAGCGGGAAGGACCACTCAGTGGCTTAATGAGCAGCAGCACCACAGCTCTCGGGGATGCTGGCTCCAGACCCAACTCCCATCACCCAAAATGACCATCAAGCAGACCAGGAGTCCAGTGTTTGTCCCAGTACAACCCCAAGGCTGCATTTATGGGGCAGGCAGGATGAAAACCCCACAGGGCATCCCATAGCTGCATCTCTCCCTGCCCCACATGCTCCATCCCAGGCAGTCCAGAGGCTGGACATGGATTTAAAAGTCCCAGTTCTTTGTAGGACCCATTCAGCACAGCAACAGGGCTGGGACACAGGGTGGATGGAAGCTGCTCCACCAAACCCTCCCCATCACAAAAGCCAAGGGCATTATTAATATCTTTTCCATTTGAATATTGGCAGAAGCTGTAAGTAACAAAGCTGGCCCATTTGTTCAGGTCTGCCACTGTTTTTGTGACAGTAGGCACTTAATTATTAATGGCTTTCACCACCAGTTATTTAAACAAATCCACATACTTCCCTCCCATCAGCTCCCAGCAAGCAAAGCCTAATGAGGGCAATGGGAGATTGTGGGGGCACTCATGTGTCCCCCCCAGCATTTGGGAGCTGCACCTGGGATGACCCCAAAATGCCTGGTAGGATCCCAAAACACCCAGGAGGTCACAGCATCAATTGAGGAGAAGCAGTGCCAGGTACCACACTGCATCTTCCAGTGCATCCTTAGGGATGGGACATGGGGAAGGAGAAAGAAATGACCAAACAGCAGAATTGTCACCGTGGCACCGACCCACGGAGCCACCCGGTGCTCCCAGCCCCCGAGGGCAGGTATTCAGGGGCAAGTAAAACACTAACAATTATTTTCTAGGACTCAAGCACAGCCGCATTCCACTGACAGAGGGGAAGGCACTGTGTCCATGGGCCTTCTCTTGCTTTCCCCTCTCATTTCCCCCAGCAAAATTACTTCTGCACTAATGAGATCGGCTCCATTTGGTCCAGGCAGTGGCACAGGGACACCTCCCAAAAGCCACCTCTGCCCACTCCACCTGCTGGGCTCCCATTAACAAACACAGACCCTTCTTCCTCCCCTCCCTTTAAAAACAAAAAGCCAGAGGACCAAGATAAAGAGACCGAGACTTAAATTAAGCCAATGGCAAGTTATTTGCAAAGACAGAGAGTGTCCCTAAAGGCCACCACAGACACAAAAATGAGGCAACCCACCCGTACATGACTCAGCTGGCAGGGTTTGCCCTACATGCTATTTCCTCCCCCCTTCATCTTCTTCCTCGTGCTGCTGCATTGGAAAAAGCAGGCTCCCACCACTTGTTTTTGATGTTTTGCCAGCTGATGACAAAAGGAGGTGACAACCTACACTCACGCGGTCAGCACCCAACCCACAGACACCAACCCGATCCCTTGGTCTCTCAGTCCTTTCTGGATGCTCTCGGGTAGATGCAGCAAGGATTTTGGGGTCCTCCAGATCCCTTCCACTTGTTCCCTGTTAATGCACCACCACTGCCAAGGTCCCCTATGCATCCCCACCCCACTGGATGTTCAGCTTCCACCAGGATCCAGCAGCTTTCCCAGCCAGAGCTGCAGTAGGAGCTATAAAAAACTGGAATTTGGTGGTTTGTGTAGTGTGGCTTAATTCCTGTGAGCAAAGACAGAGATGGGGATGGAGAGGAGGGAGCATCCCAGCCCTGCTGTGTCTCAGAGCTGGTGGGGGGCAGACAAGCAGCACGACTCCCAACAGCCAGAAGGCTGATGTAATATCACAGCTCATCAGCACAGCTGGGGTTATTTTTGAGCTCTCTCCATATGTTGGCATCACACAGCAGAAGTCTGCTCCAAAAAACAATCACGATGGGGAAAATCAGTTCCAAACCTCCCTGGAAATGGGAGCCACAGAAAGAGCCCCAGGGCATGCCCTGGCTGAGAGACTTCAAACCAAAGGACAGGATATGGGCACCATTGACACTGTGCTTTGCTCACTAAATCCATCCTCAATCCAAGGTCTGTTTGAATCAAGATGCTGGTCCAGGTGAGTCCAGGTGAGCTGTCACCCCCCTTTGTCACCGTAAATAACAAGTCCCCCCTCCCAGCTTGGCTGCAGCAATATCATTTTAGTTTTCAGGTGGGCTTTTAGAGAAGAGCTCAAGAGCTCTGTGGAGATCTGTGGAGAAAGAGAAAAGACTCAAAGCGCTGCATAAAACTTCAATCAAACAAATGAAAAGAGAAACAAGCTTCCAGGAACATTCCCTACAGGAAAGTCATCAGTTTGTTACACAGAAGTCAACGATGAGGTTTAAGCTGCAAAAATCAGCCCTCAGGGGCTGCCTAGGGAAAGCCTCATTCCCCATCCCAGCAATGTCCTCATGCTGGGTCTTCAGCTGAATTTTCCCACTTGTGGGATTGTCAGCCCATCCCTGGGATTCAAATCAGGTCTTCAAAGATAACTTGGCACCTCCGATAACCTTGGCTGTGAATCCAAGAGCAATGAGCTCCCAAGGATTTTCTCCCCAGCTTTGCACACAGGGAAGGAGCAGCAATCCCCATCGTGTTGTCCTTCCCAAGCTGCTGCATCCCTCTGGGAATAACCCAGAGCAGTTCAGCAAGAGGAGGAGGAAGCACCCGCTCCCCCGTCTCGCTGAGTTTCTCCTCCTACAAAACCACTGAGAGATAAAAGTAAGACAAATCAAAGAGCTGTCAAAGGCAGAAGGCAGGCTGGCAGGGAGAGGAGCCAAGGGACCAGGTCTGCAGCGCCTGCCTCCAGGAAATGGCTCAGAAAGATGAAGCCCAACGGTGCCTCCTCATGCACTGGGTTTTCTTCTTGACATGTCAGAGCCAGCATGGGATTCAGGCACCCACTTCTCCATGAGGTCCGGAACAAACTTCTCATCGACAGCTGATCCACCACCACCACAGAGTCCTCGGACAAACCAGTGTAATTCCCCAGGAGCCAAAAATCAAGCTAAATTTTTCAAGGTTTTCATGGTTCCCCAGCAGCAGCTGGTCAGGAAGAGGTGCCAGAGCTACCAGCTGAAGGACAGACTCCTTGGAAGGGATGGAAGGACAGTGGAGCTCATCAGGGTGAGGACAACAGCTCGGTCACCCCTCGACATGGCCGTGCTAGGGCATCACGATGCGGCTGTGCAGAGAGCACGACAGCAGCTCCAGGCACGGAGGGAAGAGCCAAGCAGAAAGAAAAAGGAAGAAAACCACCCACAAACATAATATTTTAATATTTTTGAGGACAGCTGTGCAGAGCGGGAGATTCTGCCACATTTCCTCCCAACCCAACTTCTTTTGAAATTCCACATGCAAATTCAACCAGCAAAACCAGAGGTGCCTGCAACTCCCCCAGGGGGACTCTGGAGCAGATGGCCCCTCCAGTCTCCTTGGGAACCTCGTACCAGATACCAGCAAGGCCATAAAACTGGTGACTCCTTCTTCCTTTATCTTATTTTTTCGCACACTGCTGCTGGCTTCAGGCAACTCCTAAAAACTTTGCTGCAGAGCCAGCTAAAACAGATTTTCCTTGTAAAAGACAAAGACCACCATAGTAATATAATATTTACAGTTTAACATTTGCTCAAAACAATACATTGAATAATATGAAGGCTAAACACATTCTGCTAAGCAGGTTGTTCTCGTCTTTTGGGCAGCTACGCTATTCCCTTTGTTCAGTTGGCTTGATCAGCAAATTATTCCCAGCTACTTATTACAATGAAGCAAGACAATTCTTAGTTTTATGCTTATGAAGCAAGACAATTCTTAGTTTTTATGCTTGGTTAAAAATATACAAAGATTCAAATTACCAAAGTAGCATAACATTAGAATTAAACATATTTGAGCGAACAAGACATTATTTTCTAGGTTTGATTAACAAATACTTCAAGGTTACCTATTACAGGGGGACACCCCAGCGGGACTTCGCGAGCCCCCCGGCTCACCCCCCGCCGCTGAGAGAGGACAGCAACTCACCTGTAATCAGCCCCCAGCCCTCCACAGGACAACAGCAGCCCACCTGTCCCCAGCCCCCCCGGACACAGCAGCTCACCTGTCCCAGCCCCCACAGACACAGCAGCCAACCTGTCCCCAGCCCCCCCGGACACAGCAGCCAACCTGTCCCCAGCCCCCCCAGACACAGCAGCCAACCTGTCCCCAGCCCCCCCGGACACAGCAGCCAACCTGTCCCCAGCCCCCCCGGACACAGCAGCTCACCTGTCCCAGCCCCCACAGACACAGCAGCCAACCTGTCCCCAGCCCCCCCGGACACAGCAGCCAACCTGTCCCCAGCCCCCCCAGACACAGCAGCCAACCTGTCCCCAGCCCCCAGACACAGCAGCTCACCTGTAACCAGCCCCCCGGACACAGCAGCCAACCTGTACCCCCCCCCCACCCCGACACAACAGATCACCTGTCCCAGCCCCCCCCCCCCGACACAACAGCTCACCTGTCCCAGCCCCCCCCCCCCGACACAACAGCTCACCTGTCCCCAGCCCCCCCCCGCAGCCTGAGCTGAGGAGAAGGCTGAGCCACCTTCCCTCCGCGCAGCTCCGCCCCTCCTCCCGAGCCAATCGCGTTTTTTAAAATACCAGTTTATTCAGCAAGTGCCTATTTTATTCTTCCCACAACAATTATTAATGGTAAAAAATATATGGTCATGTTTATTGTTTCTTAGTGCAAATCACTTTATGCACGTTTTGGAAGCATCCGATGAACACAACAGGTATTCAAGCATATATTACGAGCACTTTAAAGTTACTGTAGTGATATTGTTTGTTTATAAACCCGCCAATGTATGTATTTTTTCATTTTTGTTCAGATCTATTTTATACAGATGTCTCTCTATTGAGAATGCTGTGCACTGACCGAGTCGCACTAACAGTGCGTTACTGTAGGATTGGTAAACCTACAGATTCTTAAAGTATTTTTCGTACCTGGGGGTATTTATTTCAAAAGAAAACAGCTTGCAAGTACGACTCCTGAAGTTTCAAGATCTCCGATAAAACAAATCAGCAAGCCATGTCAAAGTCAGTTTACACAAAACGAATCAGCAAACCATGCCGAAGTCAGTTTTCCAAACTTAAAAGAATTACGACTTTAACTCTTCACACAATCACAAATCACACAGACAATTACAAATCACAAGGAAACCGAAACCAAAATCGCGATTACATTCCAACCCAAAACCTGAATTATATATCAAATATCAAATTCCAACGCCAAATCTGGATTATACATCAAATTCCATACTAGGTACCCTTCTAGCCCAACACTGCAGGACTTTCGCCTCCGACTTACAAGCAGGAAACAAACCAAACCAAAAATAAGAAAGGATGTTTTAATTCTTTAATTCTTCCCAGTGTAACCCTTGCTCCCAAAACACGGTGGGGGGTGGAAATGCACATTCCACCACTCCCCCAGCCCCCCACCCCGAGAAGTTCTTGGCTGGTGGTTGGAGGGTCCTCGACCCCCCAGATTCCAAATCCTGAAAGCAGGTCCCACCTGGGTCACAAAATGATACTGGAAATGCTGGCAAATAAGCTAAGACTCGTTTTGGAGTTTTAGAAAGCAGCTGCATTATTTCAGCGCTGGGCGGCTGGGGACAGGATATATATCCACCTTACATGGATCTGTATAAAATCTCCCTACATAGTCTACTACTTTCCAAGGACTAATTTCATTACGAACTTCAACAAAGCCAAGTCTGTATCCGCTAATTAGAGTTTCGGAGCCAGCTCTCTGTTTGGCCTTGGAATTGTTAGAGAAGTACAAACAAAAACATTTACTGGGTACAGCACTTTTTAAAAAAACATACTGGATCAGAGGAACGCTCTGTGTCTGTCTAACTTAAAAACAGTGCCCCTTAGATATCGCTGGACTGGAGTTAGTTAGAAAACCAATTCTACAGAAAAACAGCTCTGCTTAAATCAAAATATTCCATTCTCTGCAAAAACAACCATTTCCTGCATCAATAAGACTTTGAATCTGTTGGGTTTTTTTACGTAAATGTCATAGGTGGTGACCAGACATCTTCTGCTTAAATATAAGAAAGAAACAAAATACCCAGAAAGCCCAGTATACTCACCACATTTTGCGACGGTTCTGAACGCGTCTCCTCTGTCTGTTCCTCCGTGTGCTCGTTTGCATCCGAAAGGTGCCATTCCAAGCCCCTGGAGCTGTATTCATCCCTCCGCTCCTCTTCCTCCCAGGTCATTAGCATGCACGATGGGCCGTTACCAGCGGCTGTTCTGCCCTGCCCTGCGGCAGCTTTTAACGTGAGGCTCCTCCTGGAGGGATTCTGGCTGGAGGCAGAAAAGTGACCGCTTTGGAAGTACTGGGCGATGCCTTCGATTTCCGATAAACGCCTTCAGCGGTGAATGCAGGGGGAGCGCATCCCTGGCAGCAGAAGGGAGGCTTTTCCTCGGCGATGCCCGCAGGGTGAGGGCTCTCCGGGGGGCGCCTGGTTGCCGCCGGACGGAGAAACAGAACCTTTTTCCTTTGCTCTCTGTAAGAGTCACGGGCGTTGGCAAAGGAGTGCGATGGATCAGCCCGCAGGTACGGCCGGGGCTGCGGCGGTGTTAAACACCCCCTGCTCCAGCGTTAGTGCTGGGCACAGAGCGGGGAGGGTGCGGGGGCACCGGGGAGGGGGAAGGGGACACCGGGATGGGGCTGCCGGGAGGCTCCGGGGAACCCCGGGCCGAGAGGTCCCGCAGCCACAGCCCCCCACGTGCTGAGCGTGTCCTCACCCGCACCCCGGTCCCGCTCGGTCCCGCACGGTGCGGTGTGTGTGTGCGTGTGTGCACTCGTGTGTGTGTGTGCGTGCGTGTCTGCGCGTGTGCTCGTTCGCGTGTCTTTTTTGCGCACCCGTGTCCGTGCCCGCGTGTCCCTGCCCCAGGTTGCTGATGATGATCTGCAGAGAAAGAGAGAAGAAAAAAGATCTTCACGTTTAATTACTTTGCCTGAGTCGAGCACTCTTTGACATCCGAATGCTGAATTCTCAAAATATGAAGACTATAAAAGGCGTTCTGAACATTGATTTTTTTTTTCACAATTCCCTGTTTTTTATCTTGTGATTAAGGATTTTTTTTATTTTTATTGTGGATTTTTGGTCCTAGAAAGTTTAAAACCCAAACCCATATTATTACAGATTATAGAAATGAAAAGATGCTTTCCTGCTGAGGAAAGCAGTTAATGCTGAGTGCCGCCGAACTCTTAAGAACGCTACTATGAAGTTGAATTGGTAAGGAACAATGCTGAAAATCACAGGAACTTGCTGAAAACTGGAAATGTGAGGAAGTTCCAATATAAAACTATTTTGTTCCAAACTGCTGTAGGTGTTTCTTGGACCTAAAAAGGAGTGAGTGTGCTTTTGTCTCCTTTTTCCTCTAGTTCCTAATCAAAGCAGGGCTGCACGGGATTTGGGAATTTATATGCTAGTTTCAAGCCTATAACAGCTATTATCCCATAAATCCCATTAAAACTCAGTTGTAAAAAGCACTGACGGATTTTTAAACATTTGCAAGGTGCTGGCTTTCAGTTGTGATGTGATAACAAAAACTGTGCAAGTCATTTATATATGTCCATACATGGCACATACAGAAACACAGCCCTTTTCTCTAATGTGTGGCTGTAAAGCCTTTTCCAAGTTGACTTTAAAAGTGAACTTTATACTAATTCTGTATAATTTTAAACTTGGTTAGACTATGAAATGCATAGCTTGAAAGCACAGAATTTGATAAAAAATTTTTACTGCTCTGAAAGCAGAAATCCTTCCTTTTTGCTGTATGCCCTGTTTGTAGAGACATTATCTCTCTTTCCATGTAGCCTCTTTGCTTCTCTTAGACATCTTTAACGTAATATTTCTCACTAGGTTGTTAAACATCAGTTTTATTTTTTATTGTCCTTCCTTCAGCATGTGCAGGTGTTATTGGTGTAGCAGTCGAAGAATGCAGTCCAACAGCTCAGGAAATAATTAAAGCTGTTTTTCTTCATAATGTAACATGACGTACTCTGAGCCTCTTGATTTTACAGTAGCAGCCGGGATGGTTTCAGAGAGCCTTGCAAGCCGGTTTGAATTCTTTGACCTTCAGCTTTCGTCTGAATGTGTTATTATCTAAGCACATCTCCCTCGAAACACTGGTATCATTTGGGTTTTCCAGAGTTTCTTTGGTGTCTCAGTCATCAAGCTCTGACATTCCCTTTCCTGTCTCTGAATTTTCTTGCACTCATCCAGCATTTGAAGAGTTTGCAACATTGCTTGTGAAACAGGAGATGACCAACAGGCCCCGTGGTGTGTATCATTCTGCCTTGAGAGGAGGGACCGCTCGCTCAGACCAGGGGAAGACTGTGGCAGGTGTACCAAACTTCTTGCTGAAAATGTAGGAGAGGAATAAACAACCAGGAAGGACACCAGGCCTTGCAGGTAAGCTGTTGCTTTGTTGAAGTTAGACAAGTATACATGCTTTGACCCAAAGACTTCTTTGAATCTGAGACTGAATCAGTTGAAGAAACAATTGCGTCTTATGTCACTTGCATATGCTTACATATGCTTTTGAATCATTAGCTTTAAGAAGTTAAGTTTACTTTACTTTAGGTTCTTCACTGACTTTTCCAAGACTTTTGAACTACTAGCATTACTATTGATACTGACCTTTCTTTACTCCTTCCCTGCTTCTTCAGGCTGGCATGTTGTTGTGTTACGACCTTCCAGTCCATGTAGGCAAAGATGGCAAGCCTATTAATCGATTTCTGGCCAGCAGGGGATGTAATTTCCAGCAAATGTTGGTAGCCCTCATTCATGAGGTAAGTTGCTGGCTTTTCTTCTCTTTTCAGAAGTATTCTACTTCCTTCCCTGCCTTACTACCCAATTTGTTTGTGTTAGTCAGGAATTAGTATCAGCTGCCAATGGCATTTATGAATGCATATATGAAGCACAGAACATCTTCTGACAATCCTAACTGCACTCTTTGGTGAAAGTTCACACTAACTAGCATGTTTTGATCAAAATATACCAGTGTTTCAGTTCCCAGCTTATGCTGCTTTAAAAGACAAAAAAGTATTTCTTGCCTTATTTTTCTTTTGTATATAGAGAAAGTTAGAGCTAGTGTTGTCAGGAAAAAGCTGTTTGGGTAGAGAAGTGGGTCCCTGGGCTTATCCAACTGAATGTCATGCCTTAGTGTTTGTGTAGTCCTCAATGTTTTTCTGGGGAGCAGAGTTTAAGAGTACAAAGAAGCATCTTAAGCTATAAAGCTATCAAACAGCAGAAAAATCAGTTCGTAGGACATAGGCTCGTCTTTGCTCTGGAATGGCTATAGGAATGAACATGTTTTTGAAAAGTCATTGCTTCAGAGTTCAACACAGCACATTAAGCAGCTTTTTTTAGACGTTTTCATTTACTGTAATGACACTTCTTTGCTAGTGCTTTGACTCCTTTGTATTTGCAGTAGGGTAGACCAACTCTTACAGTGATATTTTAAGTGAAGTATGAAGTGTTTCATTAAAAAGAAGCATTGTAGTCAGCATAAAGCTCCAAGAAAACTAAGAGGTGGATGTAAACACTGAGGAATTACAATTAGTTAGGAGATAGCAGGCATCCATTTATTTTACCTAGCGGTTGTCCTTTACTTGGGGATTAACAAACATCAATATAATTGCCATACTGGGATAATAACGTTTTTATCTCTTCAGTGAATTGATCTATGCTCACATCTGTAGAATGTGAACCTCCAGGTTGCATATCTGTCTGGATCTGTGCATATACAGTTGCCATTATTACACTTTGCTTTTTGAATACTGGGGCGTGGGGAGTGGCTTGAGGCAGCCAATTTCATTTTTGTGAGATTCTTGCTGTGTACAAGTGTGATGCCTGAGAACCTGCTACCAAAAAAATGAGATATTTATATTGTATACAGAGGAAAGAATTTCTTCTTGTATGTTTGGAAGTCTATAAGACATACAAATAACAAATGCCTGGGTTTAGCTTCCATTTAAATCTAACATTAACAACAGCAATAAAAAAGTAATTGTATAGAAGTATTAAACTTGATTGGGCCTGACTTATTTTCTCTCTTAGGTGCTATTCTAGCTGAGGCATTGGATGCAGCTGTAATAGATGTCAGAAGGAACAGATTAAGATGCAGAATGGAGTTTTGATTTTATTTGAACTGGTATCTCATGGGAGGCGGAGCATGTGTTCGATGAATAGTGGTGCATTTGTAATGCTGTATTGCTCTTTACTGATCACTGGTGACTTAAAAGAGGAATATCATCTTTCCTCCTGAAATGTGGTATGCTGTTTGATTGATTATTAAATAAAGCTTTGTAAGGACATCTAAGTTACTGTAGTCATGGTGGTCAGAAGTCAGACAGATCATGAGTTTTCTTTAGTTTCTCAGCATTTGTCTGGATCATACTGTACAAGAAGTCTATGGGGTTTATCACAGTCACCTGGGCTATATTAGCTGATAATTACCTGTGACTTTTCATTCTTGGAGTAACTCTTCCTAGGGGCTTATGGGAATAATTTCTGACCAGCTTCACTTAACTCTGCTGTGAAAATGAGTGAGGATGAGTAGTCAGATACGTTCACATCATTTACCTGTGTTTTGATGGTTTTCAAAATGTATGTTTTGAGTTAAAGTTATTAGGCTTTCAGCTAGTTACCCATCTTTTCTTTCTTTAGTGGAGGTGAAGGTAGCAGTTGATGGCACGCACAGAAAGCACAGAGGCAGCCTGCTTTTGGCACACAGGTGTGGTAAATGGTGGTACTGACAGTGTGAACTGATGCACTGTTTTAAGATAAAGGAGGATAGTCTTGCCTTTGCGTGTTTCACTAGAGCTTTCTTTGTGCTGGAACTGGCACAGTTATTTTTCCCTGTGCCTGTAATATTTTTGTGCCTGTAAATATTATAGGCACAATTACAAAGTTGTGTGCCAGTGGCAGTTTGTGCAGTATTAAATGCTGCTTTACAAACAACAATCAAGTTAGGGACTTCGTATACCCAAGGAAGAAGCATTCGCTGCTTCTATTTCAAGTGCATTTATGAGGTGTGCTTTGATGGCATACGTCTTTGAGCAGTAAAGTGGCTAACTCCTTCTGTACGTTTCTTTCCTGGTTTGATTTTGATGTACTCAAGAGATTCAGGGCTTTTTCAAACCTTGTACGTGAAGAACTTTGAGATAATTAGATATGCTGTAACAGCATTCACTGTAGTGTAGTCTTCTGTACCTTGTTTTTTCAGCGGATGTAGTTCAGATTATTAAATACTATGTGCTAGTTTCCACTACTGAAAATACTGAATATCTCTCGTCCTGTGAGGAAATAGCATTCAGGAAGTAAGTTTGTTGACAGATTTTTTTTGTTATCCTCCTCAGTCTAAAGTTTCTTGGAGAAAACAGCTTTTTTTCTCATGAAATGCTGAGGGGAAGATTTGGAAGCGTATGTGTGCAAGTTTGAAATGGTGGAAATCTGTTGTACTTCATGAAAGAACTTTCTGGTATTCCCAGTCTCCCTGTTCTGCAGCATATTTTAAGACTGGCCATAAATATTAATGTTATCACAGTTTCTAGATGTTATGTGAATTAGATACCCAGGGAAGTGAGAGAAACATGTTTACTTTCTCTATTCCCTAAATGTGTTTTGTGTGCTCTCTGCTGGCTATTTATCACCACAAAACCAGTGAGCAATTAACAGCTTGTGGCAGCGCCAAGTCATCTGTCTTCTCATTCCAACTATCTGCAAAATGTTTACTGCTGTGAAGAAATTAGTCAAAGGCTGTTCAGCAGTTCTACTGGTCAGCAAGCACATCTCCAAATTTTGGTTAAGATATGCAAAATAGTTCCAGAGTAGACGTAAAGGAGATGACTGGAGTTGCTGCAGATGCCTCGGAAACCTAACGCAAACAGTCCTGAATGGAGCCTTGACTGCTTATTGACTTGTTGGAAGAATTGATGAGCAGAGATGAGACAGAGTGTGTGAATAAAATTTTGGCTAAAATGTAGGACTAGTGTTACTGCGTCATTTAAAGATGAGATTTATTTTTTCTGCAGGATGTGTTTGTATTTGCTGTGGTGGAGTGTGTCATCACTTGGTGGGCTTTTAGACTGTATTTATTGTTTAGATGTGTTAAGAGCTAAAACTGTTTTAAGTTTACTGTTGAGAGTGGACACAAAACTTTAGCACGGTCTTTTGGGTTTTGTTGTGAGATTCATGTAAAGAATTGGCTGCTTTGTGTAGATCATGAGAGGGATAAAGTAGATGCAGGAAGACTTAGGAAGATAATTAACAGACAAGGGGAATTCAGTTGTTTATCTTGGTGAACCATTCTGAACAGAGGTGGCCAGTGGAGCACATGATGGAAAAAGGAGGGGTTTCTGTACCTTAAAGCATGGAGTGTTTTACATATTAGCAATGACTAATCTCCATAATCAAATAAAAAAGGAGGAATACAAAGGAAGAATATTAACCTTCTAAGATTAAACCTGGCAAGATCAGGTGGGCTAGGTTGGCTCTGCACAATTTTTGATGGCAGCTTGCAGGGTTTCTGGGATGTTCTTTTGCTTTCAAAATAGAAAGTGTAGGCCTAAAACAACAGCTACTGAGATACAACCCCTCTCTCCTCAACCTGACATGTTTGCCTTTCCTTTATTAAACACTGATTACCCTGGAAACTGCTGAGGTTAAATCATTTGTTTCCAGGGGAGCCTAGGTGGCTGTGATGACATTTTTTCATCTTTTTGGTAGAGGCAGATGGTAGAAACAATGGGATGGTAACAAGAACAATCAATTCTATATGCCCACTATGCAATAGGATGAGATATAACAATGCACAGCTACCATTTTAAGTACAGATCTTCTGTTGTTCATGGATTGCAAAACACAAGAATTTAAAAGGAGAGGACACCTGAACTCCTATCTTACTTTATTAAGTGTTGCTTCAATTAAGGCAGCCATGGAGAGGGATATAGAGACTCTTCTAATTAGTCGTGATGCGCGTTTTGTGAATGTTTATATTTTGATTTATTAAGTGCATACCATGCAGATTATGGTAGGGTAGACGTACATATATAATGCAGGAGTCTGATGTTTAGAAAAACTTGTTGTTGGCCTTGAATTTGTGACCTATTCTGTTTAATTTACCACAGGCTAGAAAATGGCTTGTAACTGAGATCACTTGACTTCGTTTTTGAACACTCCTCATCCGTTAATCCTTGTCCTTGAAAACAGACCTGATTCCTGGCCAGTCCTACTGCAGCAGGGAACTGTATTTTTCCGTCAATGTCCTGAGAGGTAAACGAATGAATAATTTAATGATAGCAAATGTAGATAACTGATTCATATAATTTCTCTTGAAGGAAGCTGCAATGAACAGTAAGAATTCTGTCATTTGGAAAAAAGTATAAAATTTAATGACACCATTTAAAGGTTAAAAATAGAGTATTAATAAAATATGACACTAATCCATCAAAAATTCATTTAATAGGTACTTAACTCTTACGTTGATATAGTTTTTATGGATGTGGAAAAATTGGTGCAAAATTGATAGCACTTCTGGATTCTTTTTTTAAATAAGTAATTTTCATTTTTTAGTTTGTTGAGATTTTGACTGCTTAGCGAAGAAGGATGACCAATATGCACGGGTAACTCATCTGTACAAAATGGTGGTATGATAAAGGGAAAGCACAGGTCTTTAAAAATTATGATACTTCTTGATTTAAAAAAAAAATAGTAAAGATAATGGCACAGTCTTATTATAAAATATCTTTAACAATGAACAAATATCCAAGATACCAACAATTGCAGAGTGTCTTCATGCTTACCTTCACGCAACTTGTTCAAGAAAGCTTCAGTGTAAGACAAGAAGTGCTGTAGCCACCTTCAAGTCAAATGTTTTCAGAGATTTTACACTTATCTGTATGCTTTTCAGATAAACGCTTTTCTTCTCCTGTTTCCTCAAAGACTTATACAAGTCCAAGAGAGTAATAGCACGGTGAAATTGACTTCTGCATTATTTTGCTCTGAATAAACAAATAAGTTTATTAGTATCTTACATTTCTACTGGGCCTAGACTACTTGTCCAACAGTAAGACTTTAAAGGGAAAGTGTGTTTTGTTCAATCTAGTTAATCAGAGTATTTTTAAAATACTGTTTGCAGACCTATTCTTCAACTCAGCTGTTAAGTCTGAGACTCTCGAAGAGTCAGATATTTGAATGGTGAGCTGAATTATGTGGTTTATGCTGGAGGCTTGTTTCTATTTAAAACAGGAATTGTTCTTGCTGAAAAGGAAAAGATCTTGGTGTTCCTTGCTGCTTTTTGTGAGAAGGTTTCTGTGGAATGAATTTCTAGACTGCGAATACAGAATCATAGAATCATTTAGGTTGGAAAGGACCTTTAAGATCATTGAGTCCAGACATTAAGCTAGCACTGCCAAGTCCACCATTAAACCGTGTCCCTCAGCGCAGCATCAACATACACCAAATGTGTTGCTGAAGATCTGTTACTGAGTTCTTTGTAAAGCTCTGCATTAGGGCTGAGTTTTGCTTATTACTGACTTTTAATTTTGATTCCCTATATATTTATTAATGTGTTGATCATTAAATTTATTTGATTGTTTAATAATTTCAAGAACAGCTGGTATTCCTAACACAGTCAAGCCAAAAGAATCCTTCTGTGACAAGTTTTTTACTGGGAAGCCATCTTAGTTAAAGCAATTCCTGTTTCATTTAATTGTTTAAGACATTGGACAAAAAGTGGAACTGAATAGATGGCACTTTTTAATTGAAATGATGTTTTATGTGTTTTAAAAAGATATTTCTGGATAGTCTTGTATAAATGCTACTTCAGAATGGCATACTAGTCTCCCATGACATTTAGCAAGGAAAGTCACTATATTGAATTGATGAGGGGAAAAAAGACCAATAGAATTAAGAGTATGGTAATTTGCAAGTACATGTTCAGTAGTATTCATGCTTAAATATTGAGTCTTTTCATGATTGGACTTCATTGTATGGCTGCTCTATAAGGTCTCATACGGTACTTCATGCTGATAAGTCAAAGGTGTTTGATGAGATTTAGTAATACTTTTCCTTATACTTTTCTGTTAATTGCATCCTGTGAGTTACTGCATGGAAAGTCACATTGCTTGGGTTGTTCTTGAGATTTGTTAAGTTTTCAGTATAAAGCAATCTTGCCAAACATTTCTTGAACTGCAGGGCGCAGAGCTCGTGTGTTGGTGTAATGGCTCCATTTCTGAGATACCTGCAGTGTGAACCATCTCAATTACGGGAATATGCTGAACTGCCAATGGGTTTGCTTAAGACCTTGCGTCAGCCTTATGGTCCGAAGCACAAAGAAGCTCCCTCCATACTGGAATGCCAGATTCTTCAGCTTCTGTATGATTTGATCCCACACCTTCAGGTACAGTTGTTGTCTGACCCCACCTTTGACAAATAAATGCTATCAAAACAATGATGGTAGTATTATTATTGTATTTTAAGTGTACAAATACAGTGTTGTCTTCCATTTCCTATAGATTTGATTTATTGGTAATACAGAAATCTGGCACACTGGTTAAGGTATTTGTTAAAAGCACAGGATTTTTAACTTAACGTGGATAGTATTAAAATGAAACAAAGTAAGAAGAGAGGCAGGATTGAAGTAGTCCTAGATATTCCTTTGTTACTATTTGTAACAGAGGGATTAGTAGATCTGAAGACAAAGATTAATCCCTCTGGAATATGCTGAAGTTTTTGAAGTATTTTTAAGTTCCTCAGTGATACTTGCTGGGAGCTAGGGATTTAATCTTTCTGTCCCCTTTCGTTAGCTGTCTAGCATTTTGGTTAGGGTTAATGGTTCTGCTTTGCCTTGTGCTTTACTGTGACTTTATTAAGCTCTTTTGTACTTACATACCTTTTCCTTCTTTAACGTTAGAGCAACATCTTCAGTTTCAAATGTATCGAGTCAAATGTGAGGTGCAATGTCATTATTGCCCTAGAGACAGGGCTTGATAGTATGGACTATGTAAATCTAAAAAGATTTGATACAAAGACATCTTCATTCTGAGGAATTTTACTAGTAAATCTACGTTTTGTTAGTAGCTACTTTCCACAATCTTTTGAACAACTCCTAAATGGTATCATACCCATTTCTCCCGGTTTAGGTCTGCCCGTTGTGATGACAGGTACAAGCTGACTTTTTCTAGTCACAGAGACGTTTCTGATTTTGTCTTGATTCTGCCTGAGCTTCAGTGTATGGTTGTGTCCTGAATGTAGGACCAAGGTTCTGCCTGGTAACATTTAGCCGAAAAAATGGCACTGAAGAGGGCTTATGAGCCTTTCTGTCCTCCACGCTTGCTGGCACTTTTTTTTAAAACTAGAAATCTGTTGAATTTTTTTGAAACTCAGATTAGTACTTGGATTGGTTTATCTTGCTTGAGATACAGCTGTCACAATGGAGAAGGAAGTACTTCCTTCAAGGATCTTGTTTGATAGACTGGTTCGTAACCTGTCACTTCTTTTACTTCTTTCTATGAACCTTAGGTTTTTCTTACCCTTCCTTTAAGCCTAGCCTTATTTTATCTTCTGTTTTGTATAAGTTCTAAAATGCTTCCCAGTCATTTTGCCTTGCAATACCAACCAAGCTCTCTGAAGTACAGCTCATCACCTGAAAAAAATCAGCGGACATGAAGTTTCTGATCAGAGCAGATAATTCATAGAATTTGTTCCAAGAGACTAACAATTGAGATGTCATACTTAATGCTGGCTCCAGAGCTTGGATAGATCAGCTGGGTTTGTCTGGAACTTGAATTTTCAAGAGCAGAAATGCTACCATCTAACACATTAGAATTACTTCTTGAAACTTCTTTACTTGGCTTCCAAGTGTGGAGATAACTGCTTTTGAATATCACACTTCAGCTTTTCGTTTTTGTAGTAGGAACATTGCATGATTCTCTAGAAGAAGGTAACACCACTGCCTTTCTCTTTTTAAGACGGATATTAAAATCTTGGTTAATTACAGAGGAAATATCCTAGAGCAGGATGTTTCTGTTACAAGAATGTTTACCTGCTGTGTGAAATCCCCACACAATTTGTTTTATGTGGCTGAGAGAACCCCAAGAGCTGAATTAAGTTGCAATTCCTTTTGAGGAAAAGGTTTTTTTTCTCATCAGCTACCGTGACATCTTTTTATTCTTTCACGTTTCTAATTTTACTTCAAAACATTAAATAGCAGTTCATCTATTGTTTTTGAAGGAAGTTGGATAGTAAGAGATTCCTGGTTTTAATCTATAAATGTGTTTCTTCAAAATCTAAAGTAATCTAAACTTGGGGAATTCTGCACAGATAGGGAAGCAGAACTACACCGGAATGTTTTTGGTTATGTTTTGTTTTTTAACTACCTCTCTACAGCTTAAAGACTTTCTGCAAGTTACAGAAGCCTCGTTTTTTCTGCAAGAGCTGTTCCTCAGCCTGCTGCACTATCCTGTGTTTTGGAAAGTTCAGTTATCCCAGTTCTGTTTACAGCTGGTTTGCTTCTGTGAAGTGTGTTTAAGGGTAACGGGAGAATGCTCGTCTTTGATCTCCTTAATAGAGGACAACTTTGAGCTCTTAAAAGAGGTAAGAGTTGAAGAGGAAAAAAAAAACAATTGTATTAAATTTAAAGAATATCACGTTTAAGACAGTGTTTAGAGACATTGATACATAGCATGCCTCTGCAAGTGACCAGTGTTGTTTCAAAAGCGTCTCATTTTGTTGGTTGAAGACCTTCAGAATGCAAAAACTTAAGTGGTTTTATATATATTAGTTAATCTTTTGCATGGGAGTTGGTTTAAACTGAGCTAAAATGGTTTGAACAAAGTGAAAAATAAAAATATTGTTATTGTTAAGTTAAAATTTTATTTTTATGCTATTCATAATCTTCGTTGTATGTGCTGTGTCACTGTATATGCAGTCACTGATTCACTAAGTGACTCCTTATAGCATTTTGGTTACTGCCCATTTGTGCTTTTAACCCCACTGAAAAACAAAGAAGACTTGAACCTCTTTCTTTTTTCCTTGTAGGTGTTTCCAGTCGAACAGTGTATAATTGGCCTAGCACTTTTATTGCTGCAAACAGCAGAAAGTCATCAAAAGTGTATCTTAAATCTAGGTAAAGCTTTTCTCATGAAGAGCAGTTCAAAATCTCAAGAGTTTTTTTCTTCATGTTTATGAAAATAAGCACGACAATCCCCTGAAGCTGGACTGAGTGGTGAACTGGTTTCTTTACAGGCAGGATTTTTTCTGGCTATAAGATGCAACATTTGATCTGATGGCAATAAAGATCATTTTTCCTGCTATGCTGACTTTTTCCATGGATGTTACCGTCTTCTAAGCTCCCTGCTATCTTGGAGATTATTTTTTCACTTTTTAGTCAACAACAGGGTATTCACAGTGAGATTCATGCATCTTGAATGGTTTGTTTTGAGAGATCTGGAGAGAGCAGATCTGGAGCAGCAAACTGGATGAACCATGCCGTGGCTTCTTTGCAGTGCCCGTGGTGCCAGCCTCTCCTGCTCCACAAGGACAAAGGGTTTGCGTTTGAGTAACTGAACCCTTTCTCAGAAAGGGCCAGGTACCTGACACGTAGCTCTGACTTTCCTGTCAGTGAGTATTGCCAGTTGCCTGGTGCTTTTGAAAGCTGTGCTGCTTCCTTAGATGCCAAAACCCAGGAGCTGCCTTTGACCACACCCTTTGGAAACTCCTGGATAATATTTGAACTTTACTAAATTCAGCAGTTGTCTGGAGTGCCGGGATGCATGGGCAGGACCCACGAGATGAGTCTCGTGTGGGCAGAAAGGACAAGTGAGAGCAAAACCCAAAGCAGTTTTCCTCTGTCCGCTATTGCAGAGCCAACAGAAATTTTGAGGAACCACAGAAGCGTTCACAGAGTTTCTGTTGCTCCCAGGCTCCAGGAATTGCAAAGCATTGGTCCATTTGGCATTTTTGGTAGCACGTAGGGAGTGCCAAGTTACAAATGCTAATCCTCTCCTGTAGTTTCAGGAAGAGACAGCACCGTGTGAATGTAAGCAAATCCAGGATGTGTATTAAGGCGATTTTCATTTTTGTAGGGAACTTCATGGTTTTGAAGCTTTCATCTGTTCTCACCAGGAGTTTTACAGTCCTCCAGAAAGAAGATTACAGTTGTCAGAACTACAGTTGTATTGCTTTTCTGGAGCCTTTTCTGCTACACACCCTTCTGAAAGGGAGTTTCACCTTATTCAGCAATAGATTAATTTATTTAGGTCTTTTCTCTATCTTGCATCAAACTTCAGAATTCATGTTTGATAATGTGGTAGAATGCATTTTGTGAGCAGAGATTTCCACAAGAGTTTTGATTTTGTCATTTTGTACAGGAATCCAGACTCCTTATCCCTCGTGCTCCTGGATTATTCTTACCACAGCAGATGCCATTGATGCTGACGACAGCTTTTGAGTACAGGTAGGATCTCTGCTGTGATACCTCAGGAAAGGGTCAGCCCAAGGCGTAGATGCAAGACTGAGAAAATTAAAAACAACTGTGTGAAGGGACCCCCTATTGTCACACCTGGCTATCTGTAAAAACAGCCAATTAGTATTGGCAGCACTGTGTAACTTAATTTATTTGTGCAAATTAGATGCAAAATACTTCTGTAGACAGAGCAGGATTTTTAAAAGTTTTGGAGACTTACTATAATAGTAAGGAAAGGAGTTGATGGGCCCATGCGGTTCTATTGGTCACTGTCCCTGAGTGACCCCGGTCTGCACAGCAAAACAGAAAAGGGAGTTTATGGGCATCTCCAATCAAATAAAACGTTCAGTTCTTTCTCATCTCAGTGCTTTCCAATAGATGGCCGTATTTTTTTGGGAAGGAGAATGGTAAACATTGGAACGGGGTGATTATTTTTGTTTGGCAAGTCAGCCCTGTTCTCTGTCAGGTTTTGAGTCCTTTACAAGGAAATGCAGAGACCGATGTGTTTGTGGAATGCTTGAGACAGAAACTTAACGCCGATCCAGGCACATTGCAGCTCTCCACTCTCTGCTTGCAGTGGTTAAAAACTCCTGTGATCACTGTCCTGAGTGGGCATTTCACAGTATGTGGACAACTAAATAAACAAACGGGATGTTTATTCCTCAGAAGGCTTTAAAGTTAAAGAAAGCAGTGACTGCTAAGGTGAAAAATCAGAAAATTAGTGGAAAAGAATTGTTAGGAAGTACTTGCTTGGAAGGGTGAGAGTCATGTGTTGCCTTATTGAAGCGATAACAGTTCCATTTCCTCTCTCATCGTGTGACTTGAGAGCTATGGAAGTTATTAAAAAATTCCATCATTTTGCATCGGCCTGAAGGGACTTCAATGAAGTAGAAACAGTCTTTAAAACACATTCCACTTGCATTTGAAAGCCGTGTATCAAACTTAGCAGACACTATTCAGTCAAAGCAATCGAATTCATGTTTCAGGGTTAAAATATATATATATTTATTTTTGACTTTTTGATGCAGAAATAAACCAAACAGTTTCTTACAAAGGTAGTGTTGAGGGCACATTTAAATTGAGTTACCATTTAGTTCCTGTGAGATTGAAACAGCCTCTGTTGGAGAAGTGTTACGGTGTCAGTCAGAGGTGATCATCAGAATCGTTTTGGTAAAGGAAAGGAACCATCTCCAAAGTGATTTTGCGTTTGTGTATTGTTACTGCAAAGACTTCTGTAGGACCTAATTTATTATACTTCTGAATAGGTGAAATTAAACCCCAAGCCAAGAGTGTTCATTCAGTGCTGCACTGCATAGTGTTAAAAACCTGTCCTCTGGGTTCAGGGCTTCTCAGGCAGCGTCTACAGATTTATCTTCTGCCTGTACAGTTGTGTTCTTTCATACGGCACCAAGAGGGATACAGAATATTATAGACCAACAGAGGAAGGTGTTAAACTTTGATAGTCAATCGGGTCTCAGACTCCTTGGCTGCAGGAGTGACATTAAGACACGATAACAAAGTTAACCGGGGTGTCTGGTGCTTGGAAGGATCTTCAGCTTGGAGCTGGAAATCAAGCAGCAGCTCTCCTGTCACTTCCCACCTGCAAAGTAAATCTACACCCCGGCTGTGCGCACAAAGATCCTTGGAAATGAAAAGCCGGGTACATTTCAAGTCATTCCAGGGGCTGAGGCCGTGGAGAAACCTCCCTTCCCCACTAATCCTTTATCAGCATTAGACTGGAAAAAGAGACCTTGACAAAGCCGTTTCCGATCCCCCGCACCCCCGCGGCGGCAGCGGTGCTGCTCTCGCCAGCAACGCCGACTTTACTCCCCAAATCTCCGCCAGCTCCTCGAGCGCCGCGGGGAGCAGCGCCGCGCGGTTCCTCTCGCCGCGGGCGACCCTTCCCCGCTCGGGGCTGCGGGAGGCACGAACGGATCTCCCCGCAGCCAGAGCCCCGGCGCCGCTGCCCCTCGGCCACGAGACCCGCCCGGCGGGGCCGCCACCGCCTGAGCCCCCCGAGCCCCCCAACTCTCGGGGCGCCCCGGACCTCCGCCCGCTCCTCCGCAGCGCCCCGCGGCCGCGCTGCCCCCGCCGCTCCCGGGACCCCCGCTCTGCTGCCCCCGCCCGCTCCGGCCACCCTATGCTACCCCGACATCCCCCCGGTACCGGGACCCCCGTGCTACCACCACATCCCCCCGGTACCGGGACCCCCGCGCTGCCACCACATCCCCCCGGTACCGGGACCCCCGTGCTACCACCACATCCCCCCGGTACCGGGACCCCCGCGCTGCTCCCCACCCCCCCCCGGTACCGGGACCCCCATGCTACCACCACATCCCCCCGGTACCGGGACCCCCGCGCTGCCCCCCCACATCCCCCCTCTCCCGGGACCCCCGTGTTACCCCCCACATCTCTCCACTCCCGGGACCCCCGCGCTGCTCCCCCACATCCCCCCCCGCTCCCGGGACCCCCGTGTTACCCCCCACATCCCCCCACTCCCGGGACCCCCGCGTTATCCCCCACATCCCCCCGCTCCCGGGACCCCCGCGCTGCCCCCCACATCCCCCCCGCTCCCGGGACCCCCGCGTTATCCCCCATATCCCCCCGCTCCCGGGACCCCCGCGCTGCCCCCACATCCCCCCCACTCCCGGGACCCCCGCGTTACCCCCCCTATCCCCCCCGCTCCCGGGACCCCAGCACTGCTCCCCCACATCCCCCCCCGCTCCCGGGACCCCCGCGTTATCCCTCACATCCCCCCGCTCCCGGGACCCCCGCGCTGCCCCCCACATCCCCCCCGCTGCCGGGACCCCTGCGTTATCCCCCACATCCCCCCCGCTCCCGGGACCCCCGCGTTATCCCCCACATCCCCCCGCTCCCGGGACCCCCGCGCTGCCCCCCCACATCCCCCCGCTCCCGGGACCCCCGCGCTGCTCCCCACCCCCCCCCCCGGTACCGTGACCCCCGTGTTGCCCCCCACATCCCCCCCGCTCCCGGGACCCCCGCGCTGCCCCCCAACATCGCCCCCGCTCCCGGGACCCCCGCGTTACCCCCCACATCCCCCCGCTCCCGGGATCCCCCTGTTACCCCCCACATCCCCGTAACTCCCGGGACCCCCGCGTTACCCCCCACATCCCCCGCTCCCGGGACCCCCGCGCTGCCCCCCCACATCCCCCCGCTCCCGGGACCCCCGCGCTGCTGCCCCCGCCCGCTCCGGCCACCCTGTGCTACCCCCACATCCCCCCCGCTCCCGGGACCCCCGTGTTACCCCCCACATCCCCCCCGCTCCCGGGACCCCCGCGTTACCCCCCACATCCCCCCCGCTCCCGGGATCCCCCGCGTTACCCCCCACATCCCCCCGCTCCCGGGATCCCCCTGTTACCCCCCACATCCCCGTAACTCCCGGGACCCCCGCGCTGCCCCCCCACATCCCCCCGCTCCCGGGACCCCCGCGCTGCCCCCGCCCAGCCCGGCCGCTCCCCGCGCTGCTGTCCCTTCCAGCCTGGCCCCGGCCCCTCGGGCCCTTCCGACACGGCCCCGGCCCTGCGCGGAGCCACCGGGCGCCGGCGGCGGCCCGGGCGGGGGCGAGGGCGGCGGGAGGCCGGGCGGTGCTGGGCGGCTCGGGCTGGACCTGGCCCCCTGCTCCCCGTGGGATGGGGCCCGGGGTGCTCAGCGCTCAGCACCGCAGCACCCCATGTGCCAGTGTGTGCCAGGGAGGGCCCTGGGGGTGCTCCTTGCTGGGATCCAGCCCTCCCAGCTCCCCTCCGGCTGCCGCAGGGGAACTCTGCTCTCCCAGCCCTGCTGGATCTGCTCTTTCCCCATGGCCCCACAGAGCTGGCTGTGGCCGTGGCCGGTCCCTGCACCCAGGGCACACCAGGCGGCTGGAGCTGGGCTGTCCCACCTGCAGGGCTTCATTTCGGTGACTCTTTTCACAGGAGGCACCTGACGCCCCCCCAAGCCCAAGATCGCGCTGAGAGCAGACACAACTCATCACAGGCAGCTCCAGCGCCCTTGGGACACAGACCTGGGCTGGTCGGGGCACCACGGGGGCCCTCCTAGGGAGGGCACGAGCCACCTGTGGGTCACGGGGGACAAACAACCCACCCCAGCATGGGCAGCACCCCAAAACCCACGGGCTTGTACCCCAGGACAGCCCCTCCTGCCCCTGGGGGTGGGTCCCTGGCCCCTGATGTCAGACAGGAGCCAGGGTGCAGCACCCCAGGTTCCTGCTTGGGCTTGGGATGAAGTTCTCTCCAGGGATGGCTGATGCCCAAGTCCCTGGTGCCTTCTCCACCCCAGCTACAATCCGGCAGCAGCTCCCAGCCCGGGGCCCAGGCAGATGCAGCTCCCTTGCAGCGGGAGCTTTGTGCTCAGCTCATAGAAACTCTTACAAACATCTCAGCCTAAGTTCAGCACCAGTCATCATACAAATACGGCTTAAATTAGCAGATGTAAACTGTCTCACTTCCGTTATTTTATTGACATCATTAAAAAATTGAATCCAGAGCTTCAAAACCGTTTGAAACTTTAAAATGACAACTGCTAATAAGATCTTGTAACTGCCTTCACCCTGTAGGGATCGCAGTGTTTAACGTGTAGAATGGTAGAACCACAGCATGGTTTGGGTTGGAAGGGATCACAGAGATCACTCGGGTCCAACCCTCCTGCCATAGGCAGTGACGCCTTCCACTCCATCAGGCTCTCAAAGCCCCATCCAACGTGACCTTGAACACTTCCAATGAGGGGGCATCCACACCTTCTCTGGGAAACCTGATCCAGACCCTCAGAACCACCATCATAAAAAATCCCCCATCAGATATTGAAAGGCTGCAATAGGGTCTCCAGGGGGCCTTCTCTTCTCCAGCCTGAACGACCCCAGGGATTGTCCTGATCCAGCTGCAGGACCTTGCACTTACGAGGTTCACGTGGGACCACTCCTCCAGCCTCTCCAGGTCCCTCTGGATGCCATCCCTTCCCTCCAGTGTATCCAGCGTATCTGGACAAGTGTTTTATACCACGTGGATCCAGAGTATTTGGTCAGTCCCTGCCAGTAGGATTTGGCAACTTTCATGCTGTTCTGTTAAACAGCGCCCAGGCAAGCTAAGGTGCTTTCATGCTCTGAGATGTTCCCCGGCACAACGTTGGCTTGTGCCGAGCAGAGCATTTTCAAGGACTTCTGGGAATTCTTCTGGAGCTGGCACGGTCGTGGGCGCTCTTTGTGTGCAGCCAGCTTGGAGAGTGAGAAAATTCATTGGCCTCTTCTCTTGTAATTAGTCTTTGGCCACCTGGATCCCTTCACTGTCCTGCAATCCACGGTGTGGCTTCCGTGGTGGCACAGCCGGAGTCCTCCCCTGCACACAGTGGGGTAAACATCAACTCTCTGAGCACTTTTCCTCCCCTTGAGCTACGAACCATAAAGAGAACCCCAATGCCCTCCAAAGGACTTGGCTTGCATTTGGGGCAGCTGCAAGTTCCCACCCACCTTGTCAAGGCAAAGCCTCTGCCAGACTCTCAATCAGGGATCACGGACACAGGTTTGTAAAGCATCACCTGATTGGGATGAGACAGATACAGTGGGTGCTGCTGGCTGCTGACTTTGAGCAGGCCTGGCCAACACGCTGCTCCTAAGTACTTTAGGGCAGTTTTCTATCAAATACCATCAATTCCCTTAAATTCAGCAGCTTGAGAACCATTTTAGAGACCCTGAGGGTCCCTTGAGGGAGAGAACTCTGTGTTCTCACCAGGGTGACCCCCGTCTGGAGTTTTGCAGGACTACAGAAGTCGTGCTGGGCTTTCTCCTGTCCTGCACTCAGACCTGACCCTGGCATTGCCCGGCCCCCTGACCCTTACCCATCTGACCCCCGACACTCTCACAACTCTCCTCTCATTGTCCCATTTCTCAGGGAGCCCCACAAACACAGCTTGCCATGCTGAGCTCCTGCTGCTGAGCTGGGATTTGCAAACAGGCAGCCACAAGGCCCTCAGGAACCACGGCTCAGGAGGGAAAGATGAGAAGCAAATGGTTCTTGCCAGCAGCTTTCAACCACCGAATCATAGAGCAGCACCCCCAGCCCCGTCACAGTGACACCGAAAACGCCGGCGAATAAACTCTCTAAGGCTCATTTTGGAGTTTCAGAAAGCAGCTTCCTTTATTTCACCACTGGGCACGTGAGGGAATGATTCCACCAATCCTGCGAGACGAGACAAGAGCTGGGACAGAGGATATTTCCCACTCACGTGCAGATGTAGGAATTTTCCCAGAAATCCCGTACGTATTCCATTTCTTTCCAAGGACTCATTTTAATGTTGTTGTGAACTTCACAACAGCCAAATCACTGCACATTGGAGCTTTGAGGCCAGCTCTGCCTGACCCTGCATTTTAGGCAGGGAAAGGCTGCAAACAGAGGTGATTGGAGACACAAACACATCTGCTCAGCACACTCCATACTGAACACAAGGCGCTGCCATTTCTGTCTGAACAGGGTCTGGGAAAGCAGTGTTTGAAACAAACCCTGCTCTAAACCCCCTGCTGTCAGAGGGCCGCTCTGTCTGACTTCCAAACTGCAGCTACTGAGATGGAACCGAACTCTGCTTTAGATTAAAGCGAAATAAGGGTTTGTGATGGTAACAACCCCTCATCATGTAATAGGAAAACCCAGGAACAGAACATCAATGCTGGACTTTCGGCGGGCAGATTTTGGATTATTTAAGGAACTGGTCAGGAAAGTACCCTGGGAAATAGCTCTTAGTGGCAAGGGGGTCCAGGAAGCTTGGATACACTTCAAGAATGAAATTTTGCAGGCGCAGGAGCGGGCTGTCCCTGTGTGTTGTAAGAAGAGTCGTAGGGGCAGACGGCCGGCCTGGATGAGTAGGGAACTTCTGAAGGAACTAAGTAAGAAAAAGAGGATGTATCATCGTTGGAAAGAAGGGGATGTAAGTCAGGTCATGTTTAAGGATGTTGTTAAGTCGTGTAGGAGGAAAATCAGGGAAGCAAAAGCCCAGCTGGAGCTCAAATTGGTCACTTCTGTTAAGGACAATAAGAAGAGTTTTTATAAATACATCAATGGCAGAAAGAAGGGCGGCAGCGACCTCCACTCCTTGTTGGATGTGGAGGGAAATATAGTAACCAGAGATGCAGAGAAGGCTGAGGTACTTAATGCCTTCTTTGCCTCAGTTTTTAACAGCAAGGATGTCAGCTCGCTTGACAGTTGGCCCTCTGAAGTGGTTGATGGGGGCAGGGTGAAATATGGCCCTCCTGCAATCCATGAGGAGGAGGTTAGAGACCTGCTGAGCCGCTTGGACCCTCATAAGTCTATGGGGCCGGATGGGATCCATCCTAGGGTGCTGAGAGAGCTGGTGGATGAGCTTGCTAAGCCGCTCTCCATCATCTTTCAGCAGTCCTGGCTCTCTGGAGAGGTCCTGGAAGACTGGAAGTTGGCCAATATGACGCCCATCCATAAGAAGGGCCGTAAGGATGATCCAGGTAATTACAGACCTGTCAGCCTGACCTCGGTCCCAGGTAAAATCATGGAGAAGATAATCCTGGGTGAAATCATGCACCACCTGCAGAACGGTCAAGAAATCAGGCCCAGCCAGCATGGATTTAGGAGGGGTAGGTCCTGCCTGACCAACCTGATCTCCTTTTACGACCATGTGACTCGCCTGGTGGATGAGAGGAAGGCTGTGGATGTGGTATACCTGGACTTCAGCAAGGCCTTTGACACGGTCCCCCACAGTAGACTCCTAGGGAAGCTGGCAGCCCGTGGCCTAGATGGGAGCACTCTGTGCTGGGTTAGGAATTGGCTGGATGGCCGAGCCCAAAGAGTGATGGTGAATGGTGTTTCATCCAGTTGGCGGCCGCTTACTAGTGGTGTCCCCCAGGGATCGGTATTGGGTCCCGTCCTGTTTAATATCTTTATTGACGATTTGGATGAGGGGATTGAGTCCATCATCAGCAAATTTGCAGATGATACCAAGCTGGGAGGAAGGGTTGATCTGTTAGAGGGTAGGATGGCTCTACAGAGGGACCTGGACAGATTGGAGAGCTGGGCTGATTCTAATTGGATGATGTTTAATAAGTCCAAATGTCGGGTACTTCATTTTGGACACAACAATCCCATGCAGAGCTACAGACTGGGGACAGAGTGGCTGGAGAGGAGTCAGGCAGAAAGGGACCTGGGAGTGCTGGTGGACAGGAAGCTCACCATGAGCCAGCAGTGTGCCCAGGTGGCCAAGAAGGCCAATGGCATCCTGGCCTGCATCAGGAATAGTGTAGTGAGCAGGACCAGAGGAGTTATCGTCCCCCTGTACTCGGCACTGGTCAGGCCTCACCTTGAATACTGTGTCCAGTTCTGGGCCCCCCAATTTGGGAAAGATGTTAGGATACTGGAATGTGTTCAGAGGAGGGCAACGAAGATGGGGAAGGGGCTGGAGCACAAGCCCTACGAGGAGCGACTGAGGGAATTGGGGCTGTTTAGTCTGGAGAAGAGGAGGCTCAGGGGAGACCTCATTGCTCTCTACAACTACCTAAAAGGAAGTTGTAGTCGGGCAGGGGTTGGTCTCTTCTCTCAGGTGACCAGTGGCAGAACCAGAGGGCATGGACTTAAGCTTCATCAGGGAAAGTTTAGACTTGATATGAGGAAAAAATTCTTCACTGAAAGGGTGATTGGTCACTGGAATGGGCTGCCCAGGGAGGGGGTGGAGTCACCGACCCTGGAGGTGTTTAAGGGGAGACTGGATGAGGCACTGAGTGCCATGGTTTAGATGATGGGATGGTGTTGGTGTTAGTGTTAGTGTTAGGTTATAGGTTGGACTTGATGATCTCAGAGGTCCTTTCCAACCTTGTGATACTGTGATACTGTGATACTGTGTGATCCCAGCAGGGACCCCAGACCCCCCCTGCAGTGCAGGGGAAAGGGGGTGGGAGCAGCGCCTGTCTGATGGACACAGCCTCTGATTGGCTGAAGGGGGCAGTTTTGGTCTCTGATTGGTGCGGGGCTGTCACTCTGCCTAGGTTGAACCCGCCCTCCCTTCAGGGGCTGCAGCCTCTGATTGGCTGTGTGCAGGATAAATGCCTGCCCCCTCTATCCCTGCCCCTTCCCCGCCCTCCCCCCAATCTCCCTTGGTGATGTGGCCTCTGATTGGCTGCAGTCACATCAGTCAATGTCTGCTCCTGCCCCTCCAATGCAAAGGGTGCCCACGGGGCACTGTTCCCAGGCAATGGCTCCAGGACCAGGGCCAGGGCCAGGGCTCACCCAGGGTGGCAGCACCAGGACACAGAGCTGAGCCCCTTGAGGTGGGGACTCTGCCCTGCACAGCCAACCCCAGGGCTGCTCCGCTCTGCAGGGAAGCGACCTTCCAAATTGCCGACCTGACCGTGCCCTGGTGCAGCTTGAGTCCATCTCCTTGTGTCCCATTGCCTGTTCCCTTGGGAGCAGAGCCCAGCACCCGCCCCACCACAGGAATGGTGTGAGGATTCCTCGTGGGTGCTGCCCACAGGCTGCAGGTTAGAGATGTCAACCTTGAGAAGGTGGCTGGATGCCCCAGGATTGGCTCGTTATCCTGAAAAGCACTCAGCAAACAGTCAGTATTATGTAACAACATTATGCGTTAAGTTGGAGCATTGTCACCCAGAGACAGATTTCCTTGAGGCACACGTCAGTTACAGAATTAATTAATTAAATTAATTAATTAAATTAAATTAATTAATTAAATTGACTAGAATAGAATAAATTTAAAGATATTCTTAACAAGTACCATGGTACTTCTTATCTTATCTTAAAAATCTATAAAACTTATATAACTTATAAACTTAACTTACTTAACTTATAAAACTTACAAAACTTATAAACTTACAAGCTCATAAAACTTATAAAACTTATAAAGTTATAAACTTATAAACTTACTTATAAAACTTATCATCTTATAAAGACATGACTAACAAAGTGCAACTTGAAATAGTAAGGATAGCTTGAGGCCGACCTGAGAGTAAAAACATAAGGCACACTTTAGTCTAATTATTAGTGTTCTATAAGTGTAACATTAACTCTTTCTAGCTGACTTTTAAACTACTTCTTAAAATGAGGAAAGAGATCGTTCCAGAGCAGATGTAGATTTCTCAGTTCTTTGGTCTTCATCAATAACGGCTTGTAGTTGACATAGGCCTCGCTGTTGGATCATCAGGCGTAGGCACGGTGCTTGCCGATCGATCATCTTCTCCTGCCACTGGAACGTTCGGGAGTGCCCAATGATCTGGTCCTGTAAACAAAAACTCACAGCTTTCATTAGTTTCATTCTGAAGGTCTGGTTTGATAGACTTAAGTGGGCACCACTTAACTCTACCATCTTTTTTGACAGCAGCATACCCTCGCCCTGTCAGAGCTAGTTTCCATCCTCGTTCCCATTCTCCCAGCTCATTTCTGACTATGACTGATGGACCTTCTTCTAGTGCTCGAGTGGCCCAATGTTTTTGGGTGAGACTAATCTCCTCCTGCCCCCTAGGGAATTGATTTAGTGCTAACAGAGCAGTCGTTAGGAGACGTGCCTGGTCTCCCGAGGGAATGGTGTTGACAAACCCTTCTGTTTTTGCTAATACCTCCAATTTAGATTTCAAAGTTTGATTTGCCCGTTCCACTATAGCTTGTCCTGTGCTATTGTATGGAATGCCGTGTATTAAGGTAATACCCCATTTCAAAGTGAATGCTTGAACTGATTTAGACACAAAATTTGGACCGTTATCTGTTTTGATCTGATTAGGGATACCAAGCCAGGCCACAGCTGTCAGCCAATGTTGAATGGTTGCTTTAGAGTCAGCCTTAAGGTGCTGAGTGGCCACAATCATTCCACTGTATGTGTCTACAGTCACTGCTAGCCATGCTCGAGGTTTTAATAATTGGCAAAGTGTGAAATCTGTCTGCCACACCTCGGATGCTTTAAGACCTCTAGGATTCACTCCGCTCGACCACAGTGGTGCTTTCTGACAGTGGGGACATGTAGCCACTACATGTTTCGCGTCTGTGACTGAAATGCCACATCTGAGGTCAGGGGCACAATCTCTTCCCTGGTCCTGCTGGCCGCGCTGTTTCTGATACAGGCCAAGATGCCATTTTTTGTTGTCTACTTAGCACACCCTAACTCTGACCTGTCTTCTTCAGAACAGCCTTCTAAGTACAATGCTGCATACCACTTTCCACTGCATCCCTCAGAAAGTGCCTTCTGGAACTGAAGATTTAAAATGTTTAACAAGTTTGCTGTGATGAGCTTTCTGCTTCTTTTACTTAAAGAACACTCAGATCACTCGTTTACCACTTGTTTTCCCTATCTTTTGTAAATACCATTTATTTACGTGGAACTGAATAAAACACATAACCAAATAAATTAAATTAATTCCAAATAAATTAAAACCTTGCCATGAACATGATTGTGGTTGTTCCCATCACACTGCTCACTGAGTTTATTAAGTAATTGCTTATTTCCACCATTCATAAGCTTCAATGCTTTCTCCCCCTGTACTAAACACTTTAACAGCAAGAGAAAGTCCAAACAAGTCCTAGGTAATTCTTCCTGCCTTAGAAAGAGCATTGCTTTTACAAGAAACAACATGGTAATCTTTCAGTGCAGAGCTGTACCACACTGTAATAATCTCTGTGGACCTATTAAACAAATTCAGAACTAAAATAAATTCTCAGAGTCAAGACAGGTGTCAGATGACCCCAAGTTCAACTAAGCCAGACCATAAACCCAATTTTTAAAGTGTTAAGATCTTTTGAAATGAAAAATAAAATTTCAAAGACAGCAATATATATAAAATATTAAAATACCACCCCAACTAAGCAGAGTATTCTCCCATCAAATTTCCAATTACCCAGCAAAACATGTGTTGTATTACTAATTACATAGACTGCTTTAGTGATACTACCAAACTTGAATATTCTACTTATTTTGCAGAAATGTATTTTAAAGCCCAAAGTAATTTAAAAGACTAACAGCTCACCATTTGCAGTCCCTGTTAGCAAATTAAAACTGAGGCAGTTAGACGATTATCAACAAATTATAGTTTGAGTTCTGCAGTTTCAACAACAGATTCTAATTCACATTGATCTCTGCTGATCATTAGGGAATCAGAAAACACATTGCAGTTTGAACCTCCTTCTCTCACTGCACTTGGACATGAGCCATATTTCCCAACGCTAGCAAGGACTTTTTCACCAGCCTGAAGGGTTCTTAAATCTGAAGCAGTCAGACCATTGTAGTTAGCTGAAGAGGTTGTGTCCATCAATCTTATTTACTGTATTGGTGAATAAAAGCTTTGGCGTGAAGCAAGCAGAACAAGCAAAGTAAGTAAACCCACGTATGTCACGCTAAACAACTTCAAGTTAAATTCCTCTCCCTGTTCTGCCTGAAGCTTCTGTGACCCTGCTGACTTGTATTAAAATTCATTTCTAAAACTGTTCATTTAAAGTCAGTGGAGCTATTCCAGATTACTCCAATGAAATTCAGAAGAGAATCATTCCCTTCAGTCAAAGTTCAGGTCGTTCTGCTCAGGTACCACATTACTTTAGTAATTGTATTATTGCATATTGTAACCACTATAGGAAATAGTTAATAAACAAAGCATTATGCCCTTCCCCTTTCTGTAATACGGCACTGATTCCTTACACAACTCAAAGACCTATTTCAGGAAACAAAGCTAAGAGGGAGTCTACAGACAAAACCAGAACACTCACAATAAAAAGCCTGGAGTTACATTTTTGTTTTACACGGCTGGGTAGTCACAAGAAGAAAACTGCCTTATTTGCTGCAATATGGATCAGAACTGAAGAAAAGTTTCCCAGGATAGGGCAGATGTATGGCTATTGCAGGTGTCACAATATGTAGCCATAACTTACCTGTGCTTTTCCTAGAGGACAACCAATTCATTGACAAAGCCTGGGGCCTGTATCCCTGGTTACAGACTATTTAGCGGACGTATCAAACTACTACTCATAGCTGGGTTGTACTACTCAGACTAGTTTTGAATGCTGACTTACAGAAAGAGACTTTGAAAAGAAACAAAGTCAAAGAGGCAATGCATAGGTGGTTCTACATCAGCTGAGCTCTGCACTCAAGTGCAATTCATTTTGCTTACTCCTGCCCTTTGAACACAGTTAAATGCTTCCCACTTGAAGGGAGAAAAAGAAGTTTTAATAACCACCTTACCAAAAGAATCTTGGTCAAAGTATCCATAAGCTACCTTAAGCTTTGTGTCTTCCCTCAAAAACCCATCTCTTGCAGTTACAAAAGAAAATACATCTGGAAGATTGATTTCTGACTGATGGTTTAGGAGCACACTGCCATGTTTGGATCACAATTTTCATTACCTGTTAAGTTTTATATTTTTCCCCTTGCATTGATTAGCTCCACACCTTTCCTCTCAACTGGAACTCTGAATGGCACATAAGAAATAAAAAGTGATACTTTCCAGCAATACAATCCTATTCATAAGATGCTTGCTTATGAAAGGATTTTTGGTTTTGTTTCCTGAGGACAAGACAATGAGAGTACTTACTTTTATGCTATCAGCTTTCCAACTCATTCTTAAGTAATATTATCAATATTTCATACATCTAAAGCTTTTTACCCAGCAAAACAAGTCAACTTTTGAGCATGGGCTAAAATAGCATACCATGAAGCCACTTCTATACTTACTTCTATACTAGATGTGGTCAAAAAAAGTCTTAACTAGTCATGCGCTTCATACAATGCTCCCAGCAAATCCATTATAGTGCATAAGGCAAAACCCCAGACCTCTGATAATGATAAACTCATGAATGAAGCATTTAACAGAAACCTTAGCACTGCTGGTAATGGTAAGTGGATAAGCAAGGTAAAGCTACCTCTTCTGAGTTCAGAATATTAACGTTTCCTTTACTTTTCCACAAACAAAAAGGGGAGGGTTTTTTTTTACATTCTAACTTAAAAAGCATGAAGCCACTTGTTAAGAAAGCTTTTAAAAATGCTCAAGGTTTCCCCTTCTTTCAAAAGAGTTAAGTAACAACTCACTGAATGAACTCTACAGCATGCTCATTCCAAAAATACTACAGCATGCCATTGTACCCTGTGATCAGCAGCGATACCACCACCATTTAGTAAATGTCTCTCCGAGCATAAGCTGGCTGGAGTTTTACCATGTTATGAAAAGTAGTCTAAGAATATTTAATGTGATACGTTTATTTCTCCCTGCCACAGAACACCAGAGCCTTTGTGATCCACTATTTTTCACTATAAAGTTTTAAACAAACATACAACATTGGTATCTTAAGTTAAATGGAGCAACAACAAGCTGCCCTCTTGCCATAGCTGTCTGAGGAAGTAACTTTTGCTCCGAGTACTGGGACTTTCTGATTTGTTCTTATGCTGTTATGCCTTTTTCCTGCTTTTTGATTATCTCCTGTTTTTTGTTATTAACAATTCTCTTGAAGAGGTACAATGCTACAACAGAAAGTAAGAATTTTAAATATGTAATTTAAGAGAAAGAATTCATCCACATTCAAGAAAATATCAGCCATTCTAAGAAAGTAAGAAAGAGCAACTAAGTGGACAAAGCAAGAATGGGAAAAGATATCCTGAAACAAACAAAAAGCACTACATTTTGCACACTTCCACCAGCTGTCTGACTTTGAGGAATCAGCTCCAACTTCTAGCAGCTCAGTGTTTTCACTGACTTGTTGCATTTCAAGACAAACGTTTCACACACAATTCAACAAGGAGTATACCAAGGGCACTGAAAATAATATTTCAAAAAGGATCATCTAGGAACTAGATCCTGTTCTTATTTGAACTGTAAATAAGCTGTGTAGCCTTGAAGGTTCTTCCTAAAGCAAATTATCACGCTTGCATAAACACTGCAGTCTTGGATCTCCAACCACCTGTGTATTCACTAAAATGAAATACTATACTAATGCTACCACAGTGACAGCAGTATGCATAGGACAAAACAGGAACTCCAAAATACAATAAAATGAGCAAAGCACGACACTTTCACACACAGGCATGGACTATTGTAATAGTATATTTCCCAGTAACTTTTTTCAATTCAACTGATGACTATTTTTGTTTCAACTGTGCTACAGATGTGCTGCAGACAGCTCAAATTGGCTATACTACTCAGTTCAGTTTGACATTTTCTCCTCACTGCTATATCACTTGCCAGTATGCTGCATCCATATCTACTCTGCTCTGGTGAGACCCCACCTGGACCACTGCACCCAGCTCTGGAGCCCTCAGCACAAGAAAGACATGGACTTGTGTTACCATTTGAGTTAATTGGCTTGACTGACTCTGGTTCAACCTTGGTGCAAAGTAACTGCATTTTCTGAAAAGCTAACTGCATGTTTTTCAGACAGTTTCTCTCTAGAAGTGATAAAACAAGGCAGTGGGTATGCACAAAGGCCAACATTTATATTTATGCCCCTGATAACCAAGGCCATCCTTGAGCTAGCGAAAAACGGCCGCACCTGCAGGGAGGGGCAGACAGGACAGGTGACCCCAAACAGCCCAACAGAGTATTCCAGCCCATGTACATCATACTGAATATCAAATGAGAGATCACGAGGGTCTCGCTCTCTTCTGTGACGGCTGACATCCAGTGAGGACCTCATCTGTCTGATTGTTTCTGACCCTGGATCTATGCGTCCCTGAAGCCATCTCCTGAGCTCAGTTCCCTCCTGGCTGTGGACCCCTTCCCCCACGCAGTTGTGGTGACGCACAGTTACCGAGGGGTGGCATGGGGGTGCAATCTCAGCTATTTTTAAATACTTCATTACTGCCTAATTATTTTAACCATTAGTACTATTATTATAATCATTTAATTAAAGCTGTAGTTTTAGTTTCCAATCCACAAGCCTTTTTCCTCTCATCTTCCTCTCCCTTTTCCCTGGGGGTGGGGGGTGGAATTTGGGAGCCCAACTGCACATTTCTTAGCTGTCAAATTTAGCTGGGTTGGGGCTAAGGCATGACAACTTGGAGTGACTCCAGAGGAGGGCCACAAAAATGATCAGAGGGATGGAAAACCTCTCCTATGACGAAACGCTGAGAGAGCTGCGTTTGCTGAGCCTGGAGAAGAGAAGGGACCAGGGAGACCTTATTGCAGCCTTTCAATACTTGGAGAGGGTTTATAAGGAAGCTGGGGACAAACTTTTTAGCAGACTCTACTGGGATAGGAAAAAGTTTTAAATTAAAAGAAGGAAGATTCAAGCTAGATATAACGAAGAAATTTTTTACGATGAGGGTGGTGAAACATTCCAGGTTAGGTTGGATGGAGCTCTGAGCAACCTGATCGAGTTAAAGATGACACTGCTCATTGCAGGGGGGTTGGACTAGATAACCTTTGAAAGTTCTTTCCAGCCCAAACTATTCTGTGATTCTTCCAGACAAGAAAAAAGGCAAAAAAATAATGTTATCCTACAGACATCAGAACAAAAGACCAATGAAACCTTCCACTTTTTATTCCTCCCTCCAAGGTATGGTATATGTCTATTTTCTCCAGCTGCAGTAGCAAGAAACACAGTAAGTTAGATGTGTTTGGAGGTTATGCACTTATTTGTAACCCAGCTACAGTTGGCTTGGCTAACATGTAAATAATACATTTCACTATTTTTTTCTGAGCAGTGATATTACACTTCACATAAATGAATAGATTCTACATATTCTTCCATGCCCATGTAACACTCACAGTATTGATCAGTAATTCTACAGCAAACCCCTGCAATTTTCCCCAGACTGAAAACAACTTTTCAATCTGTTACTGTGTACCTGAACAGGAGTCAGAATCACTTTTTCCATATACCATCAAAAAGACAAACTGTTATCTTTAATACACAGTTTAACAAATTTCAAGTAAAGACAGAAAACTAAATCCCCCAAATTAGCATTTAAGTCTAGAAATATAAAATAGCTGATCTCCACAAAACCTAATTACAATGTACAAGGAAGACTCAACACGATGCTAGAAAGATAAAAGGGAAAAGTCAAAACGCAAAAGAATCAGTCAAATTGAGAAGGAAATTCTAAAAAAATCACATGCACCTAAATCTGTGTCAATTTGAATGCACTATGAAGCTCATTCATACAACAACAAAACAAAGGCTACTCTCAAAGAGATTTGAGAAGAGCAAAGAACGTTAACAGCAGGCAACCACAACAGATGAAGCTGACAGCTTAAAAACTTCTCTGGCTTAAGAAACATGGTTAGCTTCAAAAGCATTTGCTTTAGCATAGCATTCAACAGCAGCACACCCTGGACTGCTTCCCTGTTCAGAACTACAGTACACAGCACTGTAAGTCATCCAGAGCATATCCCTTAAGCTGTATCATTTTCCAGCTCTTGTTCTGGAAAGTATGGTAACTCTTTAAGACACATAGCAATTTAAAAAAAAAACAAACCTGAGGTTAATAAAGCTTATCTTTACTGCACATCTGAAATTTGAAGCAACACTTTTCCCTTCCCATCAAGGTTTTTTTTTTGTGAATAAGATGTGATTGGTTCTGTTAAGACCTCCTGCACTGCTTATTACTGTTTCTAGAGATCCCTATTTATCTTTCCAGATTATGCTGACAAGTATAAAACATAATTCTGGTTTGAATATAATACTGAAACAGACGAAGACTACACAAATATTTTTAAGTACCACAAAAGGACACAGAGAATTATTTATGTGGTCACCAGAAGCCAGAAATAGTTTAGCAGCCTCTTTCCAACTGCATTTTCATATTTATTAGATTATATCAGTAAAAAAAAAGCCAGTCTTTTTTCCTAATACTAAACAAGTGAAATATACTCCAAAACAAAGCGGTAAGTGTCATACAGAAGGTGAGCCAGCTTGGGGTATATGTGTGTGTGTACACAGGTTGTGTGTCTAAGGGTGAGACCACACGGGGGCTGCACACTTGGGGGTCAGGGGAGTCCCAGCCAGCGCAAGGGTGTGTGGCTGTCTGTCCATCTGTGACTGCAGTATGGGAGGGAGTCTGCAGCATCAGCTGCAGCCTGAGTGGCTCTCATATGTCCAAATGCCAGCAACTGGTGAGACTGGGATCGCGAGGCCACCAGCTGTGCACACTGACCATCTATGTCCCATTGCTGGAGGGATCCATAGTGCAGTTATCAGACATATCCATATTTTGTACATACATTCCCACTAGGAAACCTCCATCCTGCTAAGCCAGAAGGCAGAGGAGGGGTCCTCTAGTGCTCTTTTGGGTTCCTCTGAGTGCTCTGTGTATATGTGTTAAAAGCACAAGTATGTAGTGCACATCCTAGGAATACAGGCACAGTCTTGCTTCTTGTTGGACACAGACTCACGAAGCCATGGCAGCCTTGCCTCTTTCAGGCTGCAGAATCCTACTCACGTCCTGTAACAAAATCCACCAACAGTAAGATTTTACCTGAGAACAATCAGCCTCGGCTGTTTCTGTAGTAGCCTGAAGTACACCACGAAGACTGTCTCCGTTTTCTTGGATCAGTAGATAAGCCAACACAATACAAACATGGGCAGGGACTTGAGTTGTAACAGGTAGCAGTGATTTCACTGAAGATAACCAGTTAGTAACTGCAGATTCATCTTTCATGAGCTCTATAATCTTCCAAGTTGTATACGAAGAGCTGTAAGAGCTGGTTATGGGGAAAAGGAGCTTGGAAGACATCTGAGAAAAAATAAAACAAAATTCTCAATCAAACAAAAAAGGTGCCATGAAAGAACAATGGAAAAACATAACTAAACCAGTTCTGTCATCCAAAAGAAATGCAATAAACATAAAGAAAAAACTGCAAAACATTTCCTTATAATAGTTTGTATGAGTTCTTCCACCAAGGATGTTGGAATGGGTCGCTAAATCCTTATTCAGGAGTCCCTCCTTTATTCAGCATCCATCTTTCCTGTTCCTGCTGATAACTGCAGTGCTACATCTTCACTAAAATGGGCACAATAAACCTAGAGTACATTAAAAGGTTCTCTTCCCAACAATGACAAGTGACTCACAGAAGTGTAAGTATCATCTACACTACTGTAATGGAATTCTCTTAACTTTCGATAGTCTTAATAAGACAGTTAATTTGATTTTACGTTTTTTGTTCGACTGTTTCAGTTCTCAAAAGAAAATGTTCAACAGACATAGTAATGGAAAATAACATTTAGAAGCAAGGAAAGCAGTAAAATACAAACGAGGAATTCTCCTAACTCAGGGTTTATATATTTAAAAGCATACATATTTTAAAGCTCCTGCAAATTAATGCTTAAGTTCAAAGTTTTTCATTAAAATAAAAAGCTTAACCAACACAAACCATCCTTTTCCTAATAATTCTAAGTTTCCTCAGAAAACACATTGTTTTCAGAAATGTCTTTCCATTATTAAGACAGTAGTTGGCAGGCAGTAATTAAATGAAGAACATGTATATAAAAATCAGGTCAAGGAAGTAAAGGAGAAGATGTCTTTAAATGAGCATTAAAAATAGAATTCAAACTCCAACTGGGTAGAGTCCGATCATCTTCACCAGGGAAAAAGAGATTCTGAGTGGCAAAACCTGTTCTTCATAAAGCAGCATAAGTTTATTTTAATCGTACTGTTCAATGTAATGTAAATTTATTTTGGCTAAAGGATGGCAGAATGCCCCTGTACTTCAGATGACCTTTAAAAAATAACATTAAAATTAGTTTATCCATTACCTTTGCATTACAATTATTGTATGTGAAAAATTCAGCAATATGTAATTTCATCTCTCTGCTTCACAAGATCACCTGGAGCCAAAAATCTCTCCTGGATACAGTTGTGAAACTGCCATTTACTGATAAAGGTATTTCAACTTTATCCAAGGACATACAGCAGGCTAAGAAGACCTTCAGGATCTGTACATCACACTGTTTAAGTTGCCTACCCCATAAGACCGCAGGATTTGAAATCAAAATCATACTATTACCGTCTCCTTCTTTTTCTAATGCCCAGAAAAAAATGGTAAAATTAGTAGAGCCTGTAATATTATACTGATGTTTCACATTCAGCATTACTTCCTGAAAGGTTTTGCTGCACAACTGTACACACTCCCTTTTCGCTTTAGTTCAGCTGCATGCAAAGAAGCTGTCACCATATTTTTGCTTTAATGCTGCACCCTATTCAATCAAGTTAGGTAGAAAATTTCACTCTGCCAGCACTGTAAGATATACATAAAATCCCTCAATGGCAAAGTAGAAGTGCAGGTTAGCCATGTCCTAACATTTTTCAAAATCTTGGGGCTCCAAGTAGAACAAGTCCCCATTACTGTCCCTGCCAAAAAAAGCAATCGAAGAAAATAGGGTTTTTGGGTGTCGTTAAAAGCAAAAAAGCAGCACAGTGGCTATGGGAAAGTAGCCACATACTCAATGAAGGCTACAAGACCTTTGCTGGGGCATGCAGAGATGCAGACAGGAAAGTTAAGGCTCAGCTAGAATTGAAATTGGCCAGAGATGTCAAAAAGGAGAAAGGGTTCTTCAGCTATGTGAGCAGTTAAGCAGAAGCACAGAGAAGACAGAGGTCCCTCCCTAAACAGGGCACGGAAACCAGTTAGAAATAATGTGACAGGTCAGAGGTTGTCAATACCTCCTTTCCCTCTATCTCTATTAGCATAGCTGGACCTCAGATCACAGAATCAAGTGTCAACCCCCCAGCAGCAGCCCTCTCCAAGGACTTAAACTACATAAATCAATGGACCTGGAGGGAATCCACCCCCGGGTGTTAACAGAAGTGGCTGAAATTGTTACAAGTCTACTATCTAGAATCTTTGAAAAGTCCTGGAGGTCAGGGGCCATCCCTGATGACTGAAAGAGGGTAAACCTCTCACCCATCTGCAGGAATGGGCCAAAAGAGGATCCATGAAACTACAGGCCTGTTAGTCTTACTTTAGTCCCTGGGAAAGTGATGGACCCAGTCCTCCAGGAAACTATTACAAACCAAACGAAGCAGGTGACTGGGAAAATCCAGCACAGATTTACCAGGCTAACCTGATCACCTTCACTCTTCTGTTTATCCTTCAGATCTTCCTCCTGTAATATTCCCAAAAGATTTGTAGCCAGCTGCTGCCTGGTAGTTCCAGAATCATCCTCCAATAGGCAGTCTCCAACTGTTGTAGAAGATAAGATCCCCAGCAGAGGCATCACCCGTATAAGAGCTGTGGCTGAGATGTTCTGGGTTTTTGAACAGGAAAGGAGCTTGTAGGCTGTTTAAGACAGGCTGGGGAAAAACAAAGATCAGTAGGAAACAAGAACTAACATCATTTGCATTTTCAGGCATGACCATAAGTTTCTAGGAATGGAATCACTCTGTTTGAGCAAAGTAACAGTCCCAGAAATCACAGCATGTGCATACTACAGTTAAAGCACGAAAGAGTTTTTTTCTTAGAACTCCAATTCTCCTTAAAGACCCATTCATTTCTGTTGTTTATAGCAAAGTACCTGATGGCAACAACAAACGCAGTAACAGAATGCAGCAGTGTCTTGCTCTTAGTGGAATAACTCCACTAATCAAAACTGGTCAGTCGAAAGCGCCATGGCTATCGGATCTGCTCTCTCCAGATCTCTCAAAACAAACCATTCAAGATGCATGAATCTCACTGTGAATACCCTGTTGTTGACTAAAAAGTGAAAAAATAATCTCCAAGATAGCAGGGAGCTTAGAAGACGGTAACATCCATGGAAAAAGTCAGCATAGCAGGAAAAATGATCTTTATTGCCATCAGATCAAATGTTGCATCTTATAGCCAGAAAAAATCCTGCCTGTAAAGAAACCAGTTCACCACTCAGTCCAGCTTCAGGGGATTGTCGTGCTTATTTTCATAAACATGAAGAAAAAAACTCTTGAGATTTTGAACTGCTCTTCATGAGAAAAGCTTTACCTAGATTTAAGATACACTTTTGATGACTTTCTGCTGTTTGCAGCAATAAAAGTGCTAGGCCAATTATACACTGTTCCACTGGAAACACCTACAAGGAAAAAAGAAAGAGGTTCAAGTCTTCTTTGTTTTTCAGTGGGGTTAAAAGCACAAATGGGCAGTAACCAAAATGCTATAAGGAGTCACTTAGTGAATCAGCGACTGCATATACAGTGACACAGCACATACAACGAAGATTATGAATAGCATAAAAATAAAATTTTAACTTAACAATAACAATATTTTTATTTTTCACTTTGTTCAAACCATTTTAGCTCAGTTTAAACCAACTCCCATGCAAAAGATTAACTAATATATATAAAACCACTTAAGTTTTTGCATTCTGAAGGTCTTCAACCAACAAAATGAGACGCTTTTGAAACAACACTGGTCACTTGCAGATGCATGCTATGTATCAATGTCTCTAAACACTGTCTTAAACGTGATATTCTTTAAATTTAATACAATTGGGTTTTTTTTCTCTAGAACTCTTACCTCTTTTAAGAGCTCAAAGTTGTCCTCTATTAAGGAGATCAAAGACGAGCATTCTCCCGTTACCCTTAAACACACTTCACAGAAGCAAACCAGCTGTAAACAGAACTGGGATAACTGAACTTTCCAAAACACAGGATAGCGCAGCAGGCTGAGGAACAGCTCTTGCAGAAAAAACGAGGCTTCTGTAACTTGCAGAAAGTCTTTAAGCTGTAGAGAGGTAGTTAAAAAACAAAACATAACCAAAAACATTCTGGTGTAGTTCCGCTTCCCAATCTGTGCAGAATTCCCCAAGTTTAGAATTAGTTGTACCAGCTCTGGAATATTTCCATTGCAAATATTACTTTAGATTTTGAAGAAACACATTTATAGATTAAAACCAGGAATCTCTTACTATCCAACTTCCTTCAAAAACAATAGATGAACTGCTATTTAATGTTTTGAAGTAAAATTAGAAACGTGAAAGAATAAAAAGATGTCACGGTAGCTGATGAGAAAAAAAACCTTTTCCTCAAAAGGAATTGCAACTTAATTCAGCTCTTGGGGTTCTCTCAGCCACATAAAACAAATTGTGTGGGGATTTCACACAGCAGGTAAACATTCTTGTAACAGAAACATCCTGCTCTAGGATATTTCCTCTGTAATTAACCAAGATTTTAATATCCGTCTTAAAAAGAGAAAGGCAGTGGTGTTACCTTCTTCTAGAGAATCATGCAATGTTCCTACTACAAAAACGAAAAGCTGAAGTGTGATATTCAAAAGCAGTATCTCCACACTTGGAAGCCAAGTAAAGAAGTTTCAAGAAGTAATTCTAATGTGTTAGATGGTAGCATTTCTGCTCTTGAAAATTCAAGTTCCAGACAAACCCAGCTGATCTATCCAAGCTCTGGAGCCAGCATTAAGTATGACATCTCAATTGTTAGTCTCTTGGAACAAATTCTATGAATTATCTGCTCTGATCAGAAACTTCATGTCCACTGATTTTTTTCAGCAGAAGAGCCTTCAGGTGATGAGCTGTACTTCAGAGAGCTTGGTTGGTATTGCAAGGCAAAATGACTGGGAAGCATTTTAGAACTTATACAAAACAGAAGATAAAATAAGGCTAGGCTTAAAGGAAGGGTAAGAAAAACCTAAGGTTCATAGAAAGAAGTAAAAGAAGTGACAGGTTACGAACCAGTCTATCAAACAAGATCCTTGAAGGAAGTACTTCCTTCTCCATTGTGACAGCTGTATCTCAAGCAAGATAAACCAATCCAAGTACTAATCTGAGTTTCAAAAAAATTCAACAGATTTCTAGTTTTAAAAAAAAGTGCCAGCAAGCGTGGAGGACAGAAAGGCTCATAAGCCCTCTTCAGTGCCATTTTTTCGGCTAAATGTTACCAGGCAGAACCTTGGTCCTACATTCAGGACACAACGTTACACTGAAGCTCAGGCAGAATCAAGACAAAATCAGAAACGTCTCTGTGACTAGAAAAAGTCAGCTTGTACCTGTCATCACAACGGGCAGACCTAAACCGGGAGAAATGGGTATGATACCATTTAGGAGTTGTTCAAAAGATTGTGGAAAGTAGCTACTAACAAAAAGTAGATTTACTAGTAAAATTCCTCAGAATGAAGATGTCTTTGTATCAAATCTTTTTAGATTTACATAGTCCATACTATCAAGCCCTGTCTCTAGGGCAATAATGACATTGCACCTCACATTTGACTCGATACATTTGAAACTGAAGATGTTGCTCTAACGTTAAAGAAGGAAAAGGTATGTAAGTACAAAAGAGCTTAATAAAGTCACAGTAAAGCACAAGGCAAAGCAGAACCATTAACCCTAACCAAAATGCTAGACAGCTAACGAAAGGGGACAGAAAGATTAAATCCCTAGCTCCCAGCAAGTATCACTGAGGAACTTAAAAATACTTCAAAAACTTCAGCATATTCCAGAGGGATTAATCTTTGTCTTCAGATCTACTAATCCCTCTGTTACAAACAGTAACAAAGGAATATCTAGGACTACTTCAATCCTGCCTCTCTTCTTACTTTGTTTCATTTTAATACTATCCACGTTACGTTAAAAATCCTGTGCTTTTAACATATACCTTAACATTTGACAACAGTCACTGTTTCATGGGGATCCCTACAAGATTACTCTATGTTTATTGAGGCAACTAGTGTCAAATAATTATGGTAAACACATGTTTCAATTCACAACTTACTAGGTGTGCCAAATTTGAACAATTAAAAAGTTATACCTTCTACTAGGAAGAGCCAGTGTGCTAGATTTCTGTATTACCAATAAATCAAATCTATAGGAAATGGAAGACAACACTGTATTTGTACACTTAAAATACAATAATAATACTACCATCATTGTTTTGATAGCATTTATTTGTCAAAGGTGGGGTCAGACAACAACTGTACCTGAAGGTGTGGGATCAAATCATACAGAAGCTGAAGAATCTGGCATTCCAGTATGGAGGGAGCTTCTTTGTGCTTCGGACCATAAGGCTGACGCAAGGTCTTAAGCAAACCCATTGGCAGTTCAGCATATTCCCGTAATTGAGATGGTTCACACTGCAGGTATCTCAGAAATGGAGCCATTACACCAACACACGAGCTCTGCGCCCTGCAGTTCAAGAAATGTTTGGCAAGATTGCTTTCTACTGAAAACTTAACAAATCCCAAGAACAACCCAAGCAATGTGACTTTCCATGCAGTAACTCACAGGATGCAATTAACAGAAAAGTATAAGGAAAAGTATTACTAAATCTCATCAAACACCTTTGACTTATCAGCATGAAGTACCGTATGAGACCTTATAGAGCAGCCATACAATGAAGTCCAATCATGAAAAGACTCAATATTTAAGCATGAATACTACCGAACATGTACTTGCAAATTACCATACTCTTAATTCTATTGGTCTTTTTTCCCCTCATCAATTCAATATAGCGACTTTCCTTGCTAAATGTCATGGGAGACTAGTATGCCATTCTGAAGTAGCATTTATACAAGACTATCCAGAAATATCTTTTTAAAACACATAAAACATAATTTCAATTAAAAAGAGCCATCTATTCAGTTCCACTTTTTGTCCAATGTCTTAAACAATTAAATGAAACAGGAATTGCTTTAACTAAGATGGCTTCCCAGTAAAAAACTTGTCACAGAAGGATTCTTTTGGCTTGACTGTGTTAGGAATACCAGCTGTTCTTGAAATTATTAAACAATCAAATAAATTTAATGATCAACACATTAATAAATATATAGGGAATCAAAATTAAAAGTCAGTAATAAGCAAACCTCAGCCCTAATGCAGAGCTTTACAAAGAACTCAGTAACAGATCTTCAGCAACACATTTGGTGTATGTTGCTGCTGCGCTGAGGGACACGGTTTAATGGTGGACTTGGCAGTGCTTAATGTCTGGACTCAATGATCTTAAAGGTCCTTTCCAACCTAAATGATTCTATGATTCTGTATTCGCAGTCTAGAAATTCATTCCACAGAAACCTTCTCACAAAAAGCAGCAAGGAACACCAAGATCTTTTCCTTTTCAGCAAGAACAATTCCTGTTTTAAATAGAAACAAGCCTCCAGCATAAACCACATAATTCAGCTCACCATTCAAATATCTGACTCTTCGAGAGTCTCAGACTTAGCAGCTGAGTTGAAGAATAGGTCTGCAAACAGTATTTTAAAAATACTCTGATTAACTAGATTGAACAAAACACACTTTCCCTTTAAAGTCTTACTGTTGGACAAGTAGTCTAGGCCCAGTAGAAATGTAAGATACTAATAAACTTATTTGTTTATTCAGAGCAAAATAATGCAGAAGGCAATTTCACCGTGCTATTACACTCTTGGACTTGTATAAGTCTTCGAGGAAACAGGAGAAGAAAAGCGTTTATCTGAAAAGCATACAGATAAGTGTAAAATCTCTGAAAACATTTGACTTGAAGGTGGCTACAGCATTTCTTGTCTTACACTGAAGCTTTCTTGAACAAGTTGCGTGAAGGTAAGCATGAAGACACTCTGCAATTGTTGGTATCTTGGATATTTGTTCATTGTTAAAGATATTTTATAATAAGACTGTGCCATTATCTTTACTATTTTTTTTTTAAATCAAGAAGTATCATAATTTTTAAAGACCTGTGCTTTCCCTTTATCATACCACCATTTTGTACAGATGAGTTACCCGTGCATATTGGTCATCCTTCTTCGCTAAGCAGTCAAAATCTCAACAAACTAAAAAATGAAAATTACTTATTTAAAAAAAGAATCCAGAAGTGCTATCAATTTTGCACCAATTTTTCCACACCCATAAAAACTATATCAACGTAAATTAATTTTTGATGGATTAGTGTCATATTTTATTAATACTCTATTTTTAACCGTTAAACGGTGTCAATAAATTTTATACTTTTTTCCAAATGACAGAATTCTTACTGTTCATTGTAGCTTCCTTCAAGAGAAATTATATGAATCAGTTATCTACATTTGCTATCATTAAATTATTCATTCGTTTACCTCTCAGGACATTGACGGAAAAATACAGTTCCCTGCTGCAGTAGGACTGGCCAGGAATCAGGTCTGTTTTCAAGGACAAGGATTAACGGATGAGGAGTGTTCAAAAACGAAATCAAGTGATCTCAGTTACAAGCCATTTTCTAGCCTGTGGTAAATTAAACAGAATAGGTCACAAATTCAAGGCCAACAACAAGTTTTTCTAAACATCAGACTCCTGCATTATATATGTACGACTACCCTACCATAATCTGCATGGTATGCACTTAATAAATCAAAATATAAACATTCACAAAACGCGCATCACAACTAATTAGAAGAGTCTCTATATCCCTCTCCATGGCTGCCTTAATTGAAGCAACACTTAATAAAGTAAGATAGGAGTTCAGGTGTCCTCTCCTTTTAAATTCTTGTGTTTTGCAATCCATGAACAACAGAAGATCTGTACTTAAAATGGTAGCTGTGCATTGTTATATCTCATCCTATTACATAGTGGGCATATAGAATTGATGGTTCTTGTTACCATCCCATTGTTTCTACCATCTGCCTCTACCAAAAAGATGAAAAAATGTCATCACAGCCACCTAGGCTCCCCTGGAAACAAATGATTTAACCTCAGCAGCTTCCAGGGTAATCAGTGTTTAATAAAGGAAAGTCAAACATGTCAGGTTGAGGTGAGAGGGGTTGTATCTCAGTAGCTGTTGTTTAAGGCCTACACTTTCTATTTTGAAAGCAAAAGAACATCCCAGAAACCCTGCAAGCTGCCATCAAAAATTGTGCAGAGCCAACCTAGAGTAATTGATCTTGCCAGGTTTAATCTTAGAAGGTTAATATTCTTCCTTTGTATTCCTCCTTTTTTATTTGATTATGGAGATTAGTCATTGCTAATATGTAAAACACTCCATGCTTTAAGGTACAGAAACCCCTCCTTTTTCCATCATGTGCTCCACTGGCCACCTCTGTTCAGAATGGTTCACCAAGATAAACAACTGAATTCCCCTTGTCTGTTAATTATCTTCCTAAGTCTTCCTGCATCTACTTTATCCCTCTCATGATCTACACAAAGCAGCCAATTCTTTACATGAATCTCACAACAAAAAAACAAAAGACCGTGCTAAAGTTTTGTGTCCACTCTCAACAGTAAACTTAAAACAGTTTTAGCTCTTAACACATCTAAACAATAAATACAGTCTAAAAGCCCACCAAGTGATGACATACTCCACCACAGCAAATACAAACACATCCTGCAGAAAAAATAAATCTCATCTTTAAATGACGCAGTGACACTGTCCTACATTTTAGCCAAAATTTTATTCACACACTCTGTGTCATCTCTGCTCATCAATTCTTCCAACAAGTCAATAAGCAGTCAAGGCTCCATTCAGGACTGTTTGCGTTAGGTTTCCGAGGCATCTGCAGCAACTCCAGTCATCTCCTTTGCGTCTACTCTGGAACTATTTTGCACATCTTAACCAAAATTTGGAGATGTGCTCGCTGACCAGTAGAACTGCTGAACAGCCTTTGACTAACTTTCTTCACAGCAGTAAACATTTTGCAGATAGTTGGAATGAGAAGACAGATGACTTGGCGCTGCCACAATCTGTTAATTGCTCACTGGTTTTGTGGTGATAAATAGCCAGCAGAGAGCACACAAAACACATTTAGGGAATAGAGAAAGTAAACATGTTTCTCTCACTTCCCTGGGTATCTAATTCACATAACATCTAGAAACTGTGATAACATTAATATTTATGGCCAGTCTTAAAATATGCTGCAGAACAGGGAGACTGGGAATACCAGAAAGTTCTTTCATGAAGTACAACAGATTTCCACCATTTCAAACTTGCACACATACGCTTCCAAATCTTCCCCTCAGCATTTCTTCATGAGAAAAAAAGCTGTTTTCTCCAAGAAACTTTAGACTGAGGAGGATAACAAAAAAAATCTGTCAACAAACTTACTTCCTGATTGCTATTTCCTCACAGGACGAGAGATATTCAGTATTTTCAGTAGTGGAAACCAGCACATAGTATTTAATAATCTGAACTACATCCGCTGAAAAAACAAGGTACAGAAGACTACACTACAGTGAATGCTGTTACAGCATATCTAATTCTCTCAAAGTTCTTCACGTACAAGGTTTGAAAAAGCCCTGAATCTCTTGAGTACATCAAAATCAAACCAGGAAAGAAACGTACAGAAGGAGTTAGCCACTTTACTGCTCAAAGACGTATGCCATCAAAGCACACCTCATAAATGCACTTGAAATAGAAGCAGCGAATGCTTCTTCCTTGGGTATACGAAGTCCCTAACTTGATTGTTGTTTGTAAAGCAGCATTTAATACTGCACAAACTGCCACTGGCACACAACTTTGTAATTGTGCCTATAATATTTACAGGCACAAAAATATTACAGGCACAGGGAAAAATAACTGTGCCAGTTCCAGCACAAAGAAAGCTCTAGTGAAACACGCAAAGGCAAGACTATCCTCCTTTATCTTAAAACAGTGCATCAGTTCACACTGTCAGTACCACCATTTACCACACCTGTGTGCCAAAAGCAGGCTGCCTCTGTGCTTTCTGGGCGTGCCATCAACTGCTACCTTCACCTCCACTAAAGAAAGAAAAGATGGGTAACTAGCTGAAAGCCTAATAACTTTAACTCAAAACATACATTTTGAAAACCATCAAAATACACGGTAAATGATGTGAACGTATCTGACTACTCATCCTCACTCATTTTCACAGCAGAGTTAAGTGAAGCTGGTCAGAAATTATTCCCATAAGCCCCTAGGAAGAGTTACTCCAAGAACGAAAAGTCACAGGTAATTATCAGCTAATGTAGCCCAGGTGACTGTGATAAACCCCATAGACTTCTTGTACAGTATGATCCAGACAAATGCTGAGAAACTAAAGAAAACTCACGATCTGCCTGACTTCTGACCACCATGACTACAGTAACTTAGATGTCCTTACAAAGCTTTATTTAATAATCAATCAAACAGCATACCACATTTCAGGAGGAAAGATGATATTCCTCTTTTAAGTCACCAGTGATCAGTAAAGAGCAATACAGCATTACAAATGCACCACTATTCATTGAACACATGCTCCGCCTCCCATGAGATACCAGTTCAAATAAAATCAAAACTCCCTTCTGCATCTTAATCTGCTCCTTCTGACATCTATTACAGCTGCATCCAATGCCTCAGCTAGAATAGCACCTAAGAGAGAAAATAAGTCAGGCCCAATCAAGTTTAATACTTCTATACAATTACTTTTTTATTGCTGTTGTTAATGTTAGATTTAAATGGAAGCTAAACCCAGGCATTTGTTATTTGTATGTCTTATAGACTTCCAAACATACAAGAAGAAATTCTTTCCTCTGTATACAATATAAATATCTCATTTTTTTGGTAGCAGGTTCTCAGGCATCACACTTGTACACAGCAAGAATCTCACAAAAATGAAATTGGCTGCCTCAAGCCACTCCCCACGCCCCAGTATTCAAAAAGCAAAGTGTAATAATGGCAACTGTATATGCACAGATCCAGACAGATATGCAACCTGGAGGTTCACATTCTACAGATGTGAGCATAGATCAATTCACTGAAGAGATAAAAACGTTATTATCCCAGTATGGCAATTATATTGATGTTTGTTAATCCCCAAGTAAAGGACAACCGCTAGGTAAAATAAATGGATGCCTGCTATCTCCTAACTAATTGTAATTCCTCAGTGTTTACATCCACCTCTTAGTTTTCTTGGAGCTTTATGCTGACTACAATGCTTCTTTTTAATGAAACACTTCATACTTCACTTAAAATATCACTGTAAGAGTTGGTCTACCCTACTGCAAATACAAAGGAGTCAAAGCACTAGCAAAGAAGTGTCATTACAGTAAATGAAAACGTCTAAAAAAAGCTGCTTAATGTGCTGTGTTGAACTCTGAAGCAATGACTTTTCAAAAACATGTTCATTCCTATAGCCATTCCAGAGCAAAGACGAGCCTATGTCCTACGAACTGATTTTTCTGCTGTTTGATAGCTTTATAGCTTAAGATGCTTCTTTGTACTGTTAAACTCTGCTCCCCAGAAAAACATTGAGGACTACACAAACACTAAGGCATGACATTCAGTTGGATAAGCCCAGGGACCCACTTCTCTACCCAAACAGCTTTTTCCTGACAACACTAGCTCTAACTTTCTCTATATACAAAAGAAAAATAAGGCAAGAAATACTTTTTTGTCTTTTAAAGCAGCATAAGCTGGGAACTGAAACACTGGTATATTTTGATCAAAACATGCTAGTTAGTGTGAACTTTCACCAAAGAGTGCAGTTAGGATTGTCAGAAGATGTTCTGTGCTTCATATATGCATTCATAAATGCCATTGGCAGCTGATACTAATTCCTGACTAACACAAACAAATTGGGTAGTAAGGCAGGGAAGGAAGTAGAATACTTCTGAAAAGAGAAGAAAAGCCAGCAACTTACCTCATGAATGAGGGCTACCAACATTTGCTGGAAATTACATCCCCTGCTGGCCAGAAATCGATTAATAGGCTTGCCATCTTTGCCTACATGGACTGGAAGGTCGTAACACAACAACATGCCAGCCTGAAGAAGCAGGGAAGGAGTAAAGAAAGGTCAGTATCAATAGTAATGCTAGTAGTTCAAAAGTCTTGGAAAAGTCAGTGAAGAACCTAAAGTAAAGTAAACTTAACTTCTTAAAGCTAATGATTCAAAAGCATATGTAAGCATATGCAAGTGACATAAGACGCAATTGTTTCTTCAACTGATTCAGTCTCAGATTCAAAGAAGTCTTTGGGTCAAAGCATGTATACTTGTCTAACTTCAACAAAGCAACAGCTTACCTGCAAGGCCTGGTGTCCTTCCTGGTTGTTTATTCCTCTCCTACATTTTCAGCAAGAAGTTTGGTACACCTGCCACAGTCTTCCCCTGGTCTGAGCGAGCGGTCCCTCCTCTCAAGGCAGAATGATACACACCACGGGGCCTGTTGGTCATCTCCTGTTTCACAAGCAATGTTGCAAACTCTTCAAATGCTGGATGAGTGCAAGAAAATTCAGAGACAGGAAAGGGAATGTCAGAGCTTGATGACTGAGACACCAAAGAAACTCTGGAAAACCCAAATGATACCAGTGTTTCGAGGGAGATGTGCTTAGATAATAACACATTCAGACGAAAGCTGAAGGTCAAAGAATTCAAACCGGCTTGCAAGGCTCTCTGAAACCATCCCGGCTGCTACTGTAAAATCAAGAGACTCAGAGTACGTCATGTTACATTATGAAGAAAAACAGCTTTAATTATTTCCTGAGCTGTTGGACTGCATTCTTCGACTGCTACACCAATAACACCTGCACATGCTGAAGGAAGGACAATAAAAAATAAAACTGATGTTTAACAACCTAGTGAGAAATATTACGTTAAAGATGTCTAAGAGAAGCAAAGAGGCTACATGGAAAGAGAGATAATGTCTCTACAAACAGGGCATACAGCAAAAAGGAAGGATTTCTGCTTTCAGAGCAGTAAAAATTTTTTATCAAATTCTGTGCTTTCAAGCTATGCATTTCATAGTCTAACCAAGTTTAAAATTATACAGAATTAGTATAAAGTTCACTTTTAAAGTCAACTTGGAAAAGGCTTTACAGCCACACATTAGAGAAAAGGGCTGTGTTTCTGTATGTGCCATGTATGGACATATATAAATGACTTGCACAGTTTTTGTTATCACATCACAACTGAAAGCCAGCACCTTGCAAATGTTTAAAAATCCGTCAGTGCTTTTTACAACTGAGTTTTAATGGGATTTACGGGATAATAGCTGTTATAGGCTTGAAACTAGCATATAAATTCCCAAATCCCGTGCAGCCCTGCTTTGATTAGGAACTAGAGGAAAAAGGAGACAAAAGCACACTCACTCCTTTTTAGGTCCAAGAAACACCTACAGCAGTTTGGAACAAAATAGTTTTATATTGGAACTTCCTCACATTTCCAGTTTTCAGCAAGTTCCTGTGATTTTCAGCATTGTTCCTTACCAATTCAACTTCATAGTAGCGTTCTTAAGAGTTCGGCGGCACTCAGCATTAACTGCTTTCCTCAGCAGGAAAGCATCTTTTCATTTCTATAATCTGTAATAATATGGGTTTGGGTTTTAAACTTTCTAGGACCAAAAATCCACAATAAAAATAAAAAAAAATTCCTTAATTACAAGATAAAAAACAGGGAATTGTGAAAAAAAAATCAATGTTCAGAACGCCTTTTATAGTCTTCATATTTTGAGAATTCAGCATTCGGATGTCAAAGAGTGCTCGACTCAGGCAAAGTAATAAAACATGTGAAGATCTTTTTTCTTCTCTCTTTCTCTGCAGATCATCATCAGCAACCTGGGGCAGGGACACGCGGGCACGGACACGGGTGCGCACAAAGACACGCGAACGAGCACACGCGCAGACACGCACGCACACACACACACGAGTGCACACACGCACACACACACCGCACCGTGCGGGACCGAGCGGGACCGGGGTGCGGGTGAGGACACGCTCAGCACGTGGGGGGCTGTGGCTGCGGGACCTCTCGGCCCGGGGTTCCCCGGAGCCTCCCGGCAGCCCCATCCCGGTGTCCCCTTCCCCCTCCCCGGTGCCCCCGCACCCTCCCCGCTCTGTGCCCAGCACTAACGCTGGAGCAGGGGGTGTTTAACACCGCCGCAGCCCCGGCCGTACCTGCGGGCTGATCCATCGCACTCCTTTGCCAACGCCCGTGACTCTTACAGAGAGCAAAGGAAAAAGGTTCTGTTTCTCCGTCCGGCGGCAACCAGGCGCCCCCCGGAGAGCCCTCACCCTGCGGGCATCGCCGAGGAAAAGCCTCCCTTCTGCTGCCAGGGATGCGCTCCCCCTGCATTCACCGCTGAAGGCGTTTATCGGAAATCGAAGGAATCGCCCAGTACTTCCAAAGCGGTCACTTTTCTGCCTCCAGCCAGAATCCCTCCAGGAGGAGCCTCACGTTAAAAGCTGCCGCAGGGCAGGGCAGAACAGCCGCTGGTAACGGCCCATCGTGCATGCTAATGACCTGGGAGGAAGAGGAGCGGAGGGATGAATACAGCTCCAGGGGCTTGGAATGGCACCTTTCGGATGCAAACGAGCACACGGAGGAACAGACAGAGGAGACGCGTTCAGAACCGTCGCAAAATGTGGTGAGTATACTGGGCTTTCTGGGTATTTTGTTTCTTTCTTATATTTAAGCAGAAGATGTCTGGTCACCACCTATGACATTTACGTAAAAACCCCAAAAGATTCAAAGTCTTATTGATGCAGGAAATGGTTGTTTTTGCAGAGAATGGAATATTTTGATTTAAGCAGAGTTGTTTTTCTGTAGAATTGGTTTTCTAACTAACTCCAGTCCAGCGATATCTAAGGGGCACTGTTTTTAAGTTAGACAGACACAGAGCGTTCCTCTGATCCAGTATGTTTTTTTAAAAAGTGCTGTACCCAGTAAATGTTTTTGTTTGTACTTCTCTAACAATTCCAAGGCCAGACAGAGAGCTGGCTCCGAAACTCTAATTAGCGGATACAGACTTGGCTTTGTTGAAGTTCGTAATGAAATTAGTCCTTGGAAAGTAGTAGACTATGTAGGGAGATTTTATACAGATCCATGTAAGGTGGATATATATCCTGTCCCCAGCCGCCCAGCGCTGAAATAATGCAGCTGCTTTCTAAACCGAGTCTTAGTTTATTTGCCAGCATTTCCAGTATCATTTCGTGACCCAGATGGGACCTGCTTTCGGGAATTTCGAATCTGTGGGGGTAGAAGATCCTCCAGCCAGCAACCAAGAACTCCTGGGGAGGGGGGGAGGATGGGTGGTGGTGGTGGTGCATTTCCACCCCCCTGGACCGTGTCTTGGGAGCAAGGGTTCCGCTGGGAAGAATTAAAGCATCCTTTCTAGTTTTTGGTTTGATTTGTTGCCTGCTTCTAAATCGGAGACGAAAGTCATGCAGGGTTGGGCTAGAAGGGTACCTAGTATGGAATTTGATATATAATCCGGTTTCCAAATACCCAGCATACAGGAGAATATAGTACACCATTCTGAATTTTATGACTTAGCTGAGCTGAAAGAGACAATTTGGTTCTCTGTGCAGTTGATACAGCACTGAGTCCCATGGAACATTTTGGGTGTAGCAGCTATTGTAGCATCCTGTCTGCAGCTGGCTCACATCTGGCTGGTCTGGACATTGCATCCAACAAACTTTCATGAGCTTGCAATATGCAATACAGAGATACCTTAAAAGCCAGCACGATGTGAAAAATAAGAGGGACCATAAGAATTGGAAGTGTTTGTTATATTTGGAAACCGGGCCACTCTTGTTTCAGTTTTTGTCTGTAGATTGAATTTAGATATTCATATATGAAAATTGGAAGCATTTTTATCTTCTAAGCCTGCACTGTGAGATGAAGAGTTCTCCTTTAAAGAGCTATTTTTCCCTGTCCTGCTGCTTTTTAAATAAGAGCAGCTCTTTTCAGTTCATTGTTTGGTTTTTTTTTTCCCTTTGGTTCCCTCTAACAGAAGGTTCCTCTTTCACTCTAACTACCTGTATAATACCTCTTTGTGGTGAACATCAATCATGTTACACAAAGAGGGAATCCTGCTATGACACACACTTGTCATAACATACACTCTATACATATTAAAAGGAAAACAACTGTTAATGACCTACAATTCTACACAGAGTAAAGGAAAAAGGTATCAGCACTGAAATGAACCAATCTGAAATCATCAGTTTAATCAGCTCCTGAGGGTACAGACATTTTAAACCCGCAGGCTTCCATGGTTAGGCTATACAAACCCTGCTTTGCAATCCATAGCTTATGTGGTTTGAATTGTGGCAGCTTAGGGGGGACAGGAGGAAGAAGCCAAAAATACATAAAAGGTTCCTGGGTAATTTGCCAGCACTCACTATAACAATCAGTCATGTGTGTTGGTTTCACACATGGAAAAATCTAAGAATGGTATAGAAACAGGGCATCTCAAACCCCCTTAGATATATAACTCTGATGTTGTTAAAATTAACTCAGTCCTCAACACCCCATTTCACACTTTTTATTTTCTGAAGTACAAAACTGTATTAATATTTCATTTTCTTATAAACTGCTGGTACTGTAATAAACCCTTAGCTGAACAGGAATTACATGTTTCTTAGTCTCCAAGCTCTATCTAATGAAACCTTTCCTTCCCCTTACCCCACAGGACTCATCTTCACATAGTCTAAGCAGAGGTGCTTTCCTTCTTTGTTAACAATACAGATTGTTCCCTTAACCTGAAACTGAACTAGTAAAATTTTGTCATTTGGAGGACAGTGGTTTGAAGAAATAATTCAAATAAAAATATATTTACAAAACAATTCCTAGGGATCCATAACCACCTATTGTAAAGTCAGCATAGAATCAGCATTATCACAGCAAGCTCCCAGCTGTAAACAAGCACGTCACAAGGACTGATACAGTCTTTTTTAAAATATCTGATTTCTTAAGCATTTCACTAGCTTGCTCAAACCTAAAGCCACCTTTGGTTTAGAGTGACCATGAGCAACCCCATCCTAGAACTAATTATGTGAAGGTCAGAGGGGTTAAAAACATCTCTTGAATAGCACGATTCTTGCAACATCTATGCTGACCCCACCTGGGCAACATATCACAGAGTAACACATGTGTAGCACCAATGAGCTGGCAAAAATCACAAAAGAGATAACTCACAGAAATGATTACAGTTGGTATATTTGAATGGAAATATCTTCCCAGTCATCCACTTCCCATTTATAAATCTTATGCATGATGTCTTTTTCCTCCCCCCCCAACTGCCTTCTCTCTGTATGCTGCACAGACAGACTAGTTCAAAACACCATTGTAAGATGTAGGCATTATATTTGCAGAATTTTGAAAAAGAAGTAGCCGCAGAGTTAGGTAAAGTGATTTCTTCCTAAGCAGACAAAGAAACAAACCCCAGCACTCCTTATCCTTATCCAAAGTCTTATGGTGATTCTGTGTGAACAACTAGTTACTTGGACAGACTGATTAGGAACTCATTTCCATCCTGCCTAACAGCAGTTGCTGGCATTTCTTACCCATCCCCCTGATACAGGCAACAAAACTAGTCAGTGCATTGATTTCTGAGACTCTACAGTTCAAAATACGTCTAAATTGCTAACAATTTCAGCCAACATGCATAGAACACTCAAGAGTTCTTAAGACAGACCTACACTGTCACACTGCCAAGATGAAAGCAACAGCCTTCAGCAGAGCGGCAGGGCAGCGCCAGCCCTTAACGGCACGGTTTACGTGAAGTTACTCTAATTTACAGAACCTCTCCCCTCTCCCTGTATCTACAAGCAAAAAGCAATAACTGATCGTTGGCAAAAGACACAAAACCAGGCAATCAAACACTACCTTGCTGAGGGAATTAGGTTGAGCGCTCCATGAAGAACATAGTCAATGCTTCTCTGCAACAAGGGCCACCAACCCCTCAGAGCAGGTTGTTCGCACGGCAACGTTCTCACTGCAGCATTTCTCCCAGAGCAAGTTCAGAGCAGGAGTCTGAAATCAAAAGCATGAGACACAAGTAGTGAGAAGGCTTGATACTGATATCTCTTCAGAGATACCAGTATTCATCTCAAACGCACTTTTAAACAAAAATCTGCTCAACAGCTTCCACTGAATTCTTACAGAGTACACGAGAGGAAGCTGGGGTACAGATTTTACACCTAAAGAAGGTCTTTCATAAGGCATATCCTACTCTTCTGCTCTCTACTGTCTATAACCTGAGTAGAGACAGGACAAAATGCTCCTGAATAAAAAGGAAACCTGTAATGTCTAAGTGGCACAATCTTCTGCTTCTTAGCATTTTAGAAGGTGTTGCTGTATTTCTATTTAATACCTTCACGGGGCAGCAAATAGGAAGAGACAGAACGCCATTTGGGAACACGACTATGATCAGGACTGTTAGAGAAGCTCCTGTTACAGAAACAACACATCTCCAACATTCCTTTAGAAAAAACTCAGCACTTTTCACATTTGGGTTTGCTGTAATAGTTTGGGTCAGGTGTGTTAAGACTCCAGAGTAGGAGGAAAAATCCACAAATCATGCCATACTTTTTGAAATTTCTATAGTGATGTAGAAGACTCGTACTCAAATGACAATGTCTCACCATACTGCACATCGCTTGCTGTAATGTAAATAAACTCAAATAAGGCACAGCTAGATGTTAGTGTAGTGCAGAATTAAGACATTTGATGGAAATCAAAATGCTGTTTGGATCCCAGGGATTTACTGTTTCTACCTGTACACCAAGACACATATTGCTAACTACTTAACTTCTAGGAGTTATTAAAATTACACAATAGGGAATGGGAAACCATAGAAAAATGTAAGCACATATGTGTGGGAGAGAAGACAGAAGTTAAAAAATGTCACAGACCTGGTCAGACGACTGTTTGATCTTCTCTGAAGGAACATTTTCTTTCAATACTGCAGCAATCAGATGGCCCACTGCCTAAAAGAGAGAAAAGGAACCCCAACATATGCAGATCAAGCATTATTTGTCAGTTCTCTATTAGGAAGAATTTACACTACTGTTGCATAGGATCATTTTATCAAGATTTGAAATATCAAAATTACAGGTATGGAAATTGAAATATGTTTTATGGCCAAAAATTTCCATAATGCTGGCATACTTCTTTTTTACTGTTATCCTGAGGCAGAAGAGAAACAAACTTCCATAACGCTCAACATGGATCCAAGGGTCTCTTTGTACAGAACCTCTTATACAATTTGAATCAGGTACATACTCAGGAATTGCAGATATTTTAATGCATCAAATGTAATAGACATTTACAGCTCCACTGCTCTACAGATATTGGTGTACTTTGCAGCACTGATAATTATTAAATCCTTTACTATATAGTGAAGTGGAAGCAAGAGAGGAAGCAGAACACAGCAAATCTAAGCTACTTGTCCAAATTTTGCAACACAAGTTTTGGCAGACATACTATCCTATCTTAAGCACTCATCCTCTAGCACACCTATTGCCAGAAATGTTTCATGTGCTTTAAACAAGGCATTTGAAGTTAATGGCATTCTTCATAGAGCTCGATTGGGGCAGAGACCATAAACAAGATTTAAATTTGGTCAAGGTCCTCCAAAAAAATGCTTGATTTCAAGAATGAGGGCTTCAGTTCTGAAGAACAGTGTATGTTTGCTCAGGTTTACAATCAAGCTTCTTATTCAATTTTAATAGAAGGAATTGTCTCATTTCCTCAAAGTGCTTTAATAAAACAAGTGAAATACTGACATATCCTCCAAGGCCTCAGGGTGTTTGAATCCATGCTTTTGTTTTCTGACACATCTCTAATGCCTTACTCTGTCTTGCTTCATAATCATTGATACCACTACACAGAAAAGTGTTTCTGCTAGAGACAGCAAGACATCTTTGCACAGTAAGAGCAGAAAAATGTTTCAGATTATCAAAGTACTCAGAACAGCAGCTGCATCTACTCTTCTATGGTAAGGACAGATCCTTACTTTTGGAGAAAGTGAACTAGGAAGCCAGTAAGAAAAAAGTAATAGTAACATTTCTATTATGTTAGTGTATAAAGATAGAGCAACAGAATATTTTAAATGTTTTCCTGTTCCTTCTCCTATCAAGGTTTATTTTCACTTCATTTAGATTCTTGTTGGTAGGTTGACGTTACAAACAGTAGCACTCATGAAATAACAGCTCACACTTCCAGCAAAGATGACACTTTAAGCCTTCCTAGGCTACAAGGATCACACCTATCAAAGCTCGGGATATGCATTCTAATACATTTGACTTAAAAGGACAGTTTATTATTTGAAGTCTTACTCTTGTAAAAACAATGAGAAAATGGGACAAAGACAGCTATTAATCTCTCTTTCTCTGCAGCTATAGCATTGCAAGAACATCAACACACTCCCCAGGCAGATTAAATCTTTGCTTAACTTGATAAATACTTTTCAAAAAAGTGACTGAATAACTGCATTAGGAAATTCAAGCCGCTTCTTGATGTCATCCAACATTTTGGCTTTGTCATATGACAATAATTCTCACTCTGCAAGAGAGAGTGAAAAATATATTTAGGACTGAGAAAGAGACTGGGCAATTTTCCAGGAAAAAAATTCACAAGATTTATTTTGTACTTAACAGCAGTTATAAGCACTGAAGCATTTCCTTCCCCCTACTACGACTATCACACCACTTTGCTTTATGGGCTTAAACCCACAAAATGCTGCATACTCACTGGTCTTGCACAAAGAACAGGTGACTGACATTTCTTGAAGCTGGAGAACACATGCAGTTCCAGATGATGCAGGATGTGTGTACTCTGAGAGCATTTATCCTTGAGTGCATTTTTAATTATATCTCACAGACTCAAAAATGGGACAGCTCAAGGAGCGTTCACAGTTTTTAAAACATGATTTAAAACACAAAATTCTCCACAAATTTTTCAATTATTACATGCAAAACCAGAAGTGAAACACATAAACACCCACCTGTGAGACTGTAAATCACAATTAGGGGCTGGAACACTTGGCAAAGAAACTTCTCTGTAAATTGGAATATACAGGCACCCACAAGCACACAGGAACATAAACTGGAGAGAAACTAGAACTCTGCTTACCTTGTGGCACACCAGGAAAACTGATGCCAACAGCAAATATGTAAATATTTCACCTTACTCTAAACCCATCTTGGGATGGGTTCCTTTCAGCACTTGCTAAAAACCTCTGTAATTCTTTGCAATAAGCACTGAGGAAACATATACACGCACAGTACTCCAGTTTTGAGACATGCTATCGGTGTGATGTTTTCAGAATCTTGCTACTTATTTTCAGAAAGATAGAATTAAACCCTGGAAGCATGCAAATGCACCCCATGCCAGAACAAATTCCATTCACAGCAGGAAATCTCAATATTAATAATTAGCACCTTGATTAACACACATTCGCGCCAGATAAATAGCAAAATATTCCCATATAATTGTGAATTATATTTCTGAAAGATTAGGAGGGAAAAAAAACACCTGTTAACTGCACTCAGAATGATGCCAGTATGGGTTTGTGTTGGTTTTAGAATACATTTAATTGCATTTTGAGACAGTAAGTGTTCATATAATAAATGAACATACATTAGACTTTGACATCTTAGTTTTGTAAAAAGAGGAAAAACCACAGCAAAAAACTGCAGACATACCTAGGTCTGTTGAACATGTCTAGAGGCATCCAGAGCATTCATGTATACCCACTGAGTCACAGGAAAAAAACTCCATTCTGTTCTACCTAACAAGCAGCAAAATGAGGGAAAGTTCCTTCCTGGGTAGTTTTGACACAGCCACATTAGAACTACATGCTGCCACCAGGTTATTATTATTATTATTCATATTAAAAGGCAAAGCTGCAGTAGAGGATCATTAGAAGCACAGTACATACTTTCAACAGAAGCACAAACCAGTTTTCCAGGCAGGCCAGAAATCTATTGCCGCTTATCAGAAACAATTCCTCCATTTCAATCAATCTATACTTACAATCAATATAAATGTCTACAAGATATTTACAGTGCAACAGCGTTATCAGTGCAACTGAACTGATTTAAATACCATCTTCACAGTTCTTCAGTTATCAGAATTCACCCTCAAAGGCACTGGCTCACGTATAAGGAGTGCCTGGAAATGTACAGGCTAGCAGAAACCTAAGGATGCCTCTGGCTCAACCTCCTCCTCAAAAGTTCATCCATGGGGTCAGACCAGGTTGCGTAGGGCAACCCATCAGAGCTTAAAAACCTCCAAAAAGAGGGAAGGTTCCACCTTACTGAACTGTCCTGACTGATAAAGGCTTTCTTGTCATCAATAACCCAAGTGTTTCTGCCACAGACTGCTGTGAAGAGCCTAGCTGCATCTGCCTGATCCCACTCCCATTGGTGCAGAAATCAACAGCAGCAAAGCCTGCCTCTATTAATTTTTTTTTTTAATCTTTTAAGTTTGATAATAAAATAGTTTTAGCAAATGGGCCTAGTCACCACTACCTTTAGCTTTTATTACTGAGATTAAGGCTTATTTAAACACATTAAAATTTTAAATGCAGCTGCTTTTACTGCAAAGTCAGCTATGACTCCACACAGAGCTTCCATGGACTTTACAAAAGTGCAGCTTGACAGTAGAATTGAGCAAGAAGTCTTTGATTTGTATTCTCAAAGTATGTTGAGATTAAAGGGAATTGAAATACCTTAACACTTGCCAGGGAGTGCTCTGCAACGCACAAGATTAGGTGTGAAATGCCTTACTGAACTTTATCCTGTACCATTTCAGAGAAAAAAAAACATCCCTCTGTATTAGTGCAAGAAAGTCCCACAGGATAGCTAGGCTGCCTGTAACTGTACATCACTTGCTCTGCTGAAAGGTAACGTAGAAAATTTGAGACAAATAGCTGCTTCTGCTGGAGCATTTCAGTTTCCTGTTGACTGGAGTGAGCGGCAGAGAGCACCAAGATGCTCAGGTGTTAAACCTTAAATACAACACTACAGGCTTGGGTAAGAGTGGCTAGAAAGCTGCCTAGGGGGAAAGGACCTAGGATTGCTGGTTGACAGCAGGCTGAACATGAGACAGTAGTGTGCCCAGGTGGCCAAAATCTTGGCCTGTCAGAAATGGTGTGACCAGCAGGAGTAGGGAAGTGATTGTCCGCTTGTACTCAGCACCAGTGAGGCCTCAAATACTGTGTTAAATTCTGGGCCCCTCGCTATAAGACATTAACTAAGCTGCTGGAGTTTGCCCAGAGAAGGGCAACGAAGCTGGTCAAGGGTCTGGAGGACAAGTCTTACCGAGGAGTGGCTGAGGGAGTTAGGGTTGTTTAGTCTGGAGAGGAAGAGGCTAAGGGCAGACCTTATTGCTCTCTGCAACTAACTGAAAGGAGGTTGTAGTGAGGTAGGTGTTGATCTCTTCTCCCAAGTAACAAGTGATAGGATGAGAGGAGATTGCCTCAAGTTGCGTCAGAAGAGGCTTAGATTGGATATTAGGGGAAATTTCTTTCCTGAACAAGTTTTGAAACACTGGAACAGGCTGCGCAAGGAAGAGGTGGAGTCGCCATCCCTGGAGGTGTTCAAAAAATGTGTAGGCTTGGCACTTTGTGACATAGTTTAGTAGGCATAGTAATGTTGGGCTGATGGTTGGACCTTATGATCTTAGAGGTCTTTCCCAACTTTAATGATTTTATGATTCTATGATTTGAGTGTGCCTGGACATTATTAAGTCAATTATCTGTCTGAGCAGTCTCCTGGAGTTTATACATTTGGTCATATGTTAATCTGATTTTGGTTTCAAGAAAATAAAAATGGAAACTGCAAGCAGCTTTGGATTGTTGAGTTGTGACTGCAATTAAAATAAAGGGATCCTAGGAAGTTTTAATATAGTGCAAGTTCACTGTGAATATTTCTTTTCTGCATTTTGAAGTCCATTATTCATTAGAAACTCTCATTTGCTTCTACGTTTCCTGTCTGTAAAGCTCTCATTGGCTTTGGAAGCCAATGGTAGCATCTGCGAAGAGTTTGGTGCTAAAGCAATGTACTTGTCATCTTATAGGCTACATCTTAAATATACTGATACTGAATTGTTTTTTTGAACCAAGATTTCACATGTCTTTTTACTATTGATTTCAATAAATGTCTTTAAGTAGTTGCTCAAACTTGTTGATTAATAATTACATAAAGCTGTCAAACTACTCTTCAGCTGCTGAAAATGGGCTCCTTCTCAGTAATCTTCAATATGCATTTATGTGTTGTCTCATAAGAACTATTATCTACCATCTGACAAAAAAGACCTTGACCTCTTCCCATATATTTTGTTCTGTTTAAGTCGGATCACTCCAATTTCTGGGATCAAAAGCACACTTGTGGTTCATAACTGTCTTAGTTTAGCCGGCAGCTAAACAGTACACAGCTGCTCTCTCACTCCTCCTCGGTGGCGAAGACAGTCAGAAAAGGAAAGGAAAACTTACGAGCTGAAATAAAACTAGTTTTAATAGAATCATAAAGGAAGATAAAATAGTAATAATAAAATATGTAAGCTGATGCTCATCGTGTCCCGGGTAGTGGTCGCGGAACGTGTATTCCAAGCAGTGAGCGCCAGGTGGCGAAGGCAGCGAACGCAGCAGTCCCGGCGGGCGGGGAGGTCACCGCCAGCGCGGAGGTCGCTGAACGTGGAAACCAGCTCGAGCACTGGAAACTGGGCACTGGGACTTGATAGTAGGCTAAGACTACTCATTTATTTGGACTTTCTTAACGTGTGTCTGCAAGACAAGGCTTTAATATTAATGTTCTCATTGAAGTCCCTTGGATTTCACCTTGTAGTGCAAAAAATTAAACTAAGAGATGATGTGAACTTTTTTTGACAAGTTCTCCAAGTATCTGTACTACTTTTGGTATAGGCAATGCTACTGATACAAAAGAGACCAGCAATATGAGGGAAAATAATGACATGATCAAACTCACTGAGGAACAAATATTCAGTGAAACATACGATTTCTTTCTTACTGCTCAAGGTGACTTGGCATTTCTGTCTTTTGCCTAGTAATTTCTTTTCTGTCTGTCTTTCTATTTTTTAACTGCCAGTTACATTCTTCAGGGTTCTTTTGAAGCTGTGTTTCTGATGGCTTACGTCTTCTAGACTCGCTGGAGTTAAATTGGCTTTGCTTCTTTTTGAGACTGCATTCTAGAACCCTTGAGATTTTAATCTCATTATCAATGTAATCACTTACATTGAAATGATTTCCAGTGTTTGCAGTAAGATCGATTGTAGCACTTTAAACACTTCTTCGACCCAAACTTTCTATCTTTCATTGACCCTAGAAAGTGTCTGTGAATCTCACTCCCACTGAAGAGGCTTTTTGTATATTTTGACCTCTCTGCCTCAAGACCTGACATTGAAAGCAAATCATTTATGACACAAGTACACCTCCAGAACACTTGTTGGCTTGCTGGCATCCATTTCTGTAGGAAGTGATGCCCTTTTTGCCCTAGTCTCTGAAAGATTTCCTTGAGATGAAGATGTAAGTGTACAACACTGATGAATGATGTGCTGGGAAACTGTTGCTCTCTCTCTAAGTTTTTGTGTGCATATATATATATATTGTATATGTGCCTTACACACACATACATTTGTATGTATATGCAGTTTGAAACATAAAATTGCTAGTTTGAGTCAGTTTAAAATATACTGTATGAGAAACAGATAAATTGGAAATGGGTGAGAAAAGGGCAGCAGAGCACTGAAAGGCAGAAATTGCAGTAGATCAGAACACGCTTTTTGCATTTGTATCTTGTGGAGAGATGGGGAGTTCTATTTGAAATGGTAAATATGAGGAAAAATTATCTGGACTTAATGTCATACAGTCATGGAAAGTATTCTGATAAGAAATTAATTGTGCATTGAAGGGTGCCTGCTATTAGGAGTGTAAACGGAATGCAGCTGCTGTGCTACTAAAATCTGTTGAATTCAGCAGTCCACACACAGCTTATATGGAAAATCTTCTGAACTCTGCATAGCAAGTCAGACTATGCAGGCAGCAGCTTCATTCCCCTTTCAGCTGCTGGCAAAGCATTTCTACACACCTTGATTCTGATTTGCTCCCCACTGTACCTTCATAAAAAATACCTCCAGCTTCCTTGCAGTGCTGTGATTACTAGTTGGCTTCCAAACATCCATATGTTGAGTAGTCTCGCTTTACAACTTTCTCATGTGTATAAGTAGCTATTTCTCATTCATATGATTTCTGTTAAGTTTTCTGAAATATGCCTATCTAGCCCCTATGTCAGACTTCTGCAATTACATACGTAATACATTCCTCTGCAATTACATACGTAATACATTCCTCAAACTTTGCAATATTCTTTCAAATCCCACATTTTCAGAGAATTTCTTATTAGTTTTGTGCCAGCTGTGAATTTCAGTCTCTCTGTTCTCCCATCCTACCTTTGTTTACACATTTTTTTCTATTTTTTCATTTTCTCCTTTTTTTTTAGGGCCAGACCAAGCTTTGGCCTCACTTGGTTTTACCACTTGCCCCACTTGATGCCTTATTTTATTGTGTTTGGTCAAGTCATTTAAGCTCTTCTTGTTTTTTTTGTTTCAACTCCCCATCCATAAAGCTGGGCTAAAACTACTTTTATATTGAAGACATAATCATGAGTTCATTAAATATGAGGACAACTAAGACCCTATGGATATACAAATCCTTGTCACTGATGAGGAATTCTGCTTTTCCCCATGAGTTTCTCACAAAGGTTAAGCTAAGCCATTCCAGCTTCTCATTCACTTTCTAATGATACTGGGAATAAGGAAGTTTTGACTGGGTCATGATTTTTGCAGCCGAAAGTGCGACCATAGTGTACTCAAACTTTCTGATTCTCCTGTAACCAAGTTATAGCGTAAGACAAGTAGCCTGTGACCAAGATACACTGGTCATCTTATGCATAAACTCCTATCTTGGACAATGGCCAACTTACGTAGCTAATACAGTGGTCAGGACAAAAACCTGGTAAGAGAGAGGACAATCTTGTAATTCCTTTACACACTTTGGCTGATTTCCAGTGGGGAGATCCACCATCAGGCCAAGAACTGAGAACACTAATTTAACTGAAGTTACTGCTTTGCACATGTGGTCAGACTCTCTCCTGGCTGTGATTGTGGCAATCCGGAACAGGCTCTCTGAACTTGGCCATGACACAGGCCTAAACGGATTACAGACTTTGACTGTGTTTCTTTGACTAACAGGAGCATTTCCTCTAGGGGCTACACCATTGTGAGGAAATAAATAACTATATACTTCCTTGTAGGCCTCTCAACAAGACTTCCCACTCTGAACAGATTTCCTTATGTGTCCCTAGAGGGGTATAAACATTTTTTTTCTTACCTGTAATATTGTGCCTAGCTAAGACTCTATTTTTGCATTTATCTTTTGTCATTGCTACATACCTCTGAGGTGGCTGATTGTGAATTATAAGCTTTTTTTATATTGTTTTCTAAAACATGCAGCCCTTGCTTTTGAAAATCTTTTCCACTGACTAGGGTTTAATACGTTACCAGCTAAAGTGCTTGTTTTCTGTTTGATTTGGGATTAGAAATGTACAAGCCAACAAAACCTCAAAACAGGCATGCACTTGGCCCAGACTGCTTGGCGTCTTTTCAGCCTACATAGCTAATTCAAAAAAAAGCTAACCCAGAGAGGTTATTTTGCCATTTGTTCCTGGCAGCCAGAGTGGCATTACAGAGCAGCTTATGCATATTCCTTGTCATATGTGTAAGATCAGCTGCAGGGTCATTTTAAGTTTTGGCTCCAGTTCAGGCCAGCATCTTAACATTGTAATTGAGGTATCTGGCTTGGATCAGGAATGGGCCATGATTTTATATACTGTCTGCATTAGAATGTTAAAAGATCTCAAATATAGAGAAATTCAGAGTGATGATATATTTAAAAGATTTCTCATAGCTAGTAATATTAGCTGTTTCAGCTAGCTGGTTTTTTTGAAACAAGGCCCATGTAAAAGTAAGTCCATATATTTGGGTCACAAAATTTTCACTTAAAATTGAAATTTAAAACAGCTGTGTTTGAAACACTGAAGACAATTCAGTGTGTCCAAGTGAGCTGGGAGGTAGCCCCCTTTTTTTTTTGTGACAAAAGACCTATCTGCCCCGTGTAAGAAAATAACAGAGAAAGGTAGCAATTCCTTTCAACTGTGTGTGGAATCACCAACAGTATAGCTCTGAAATATGGCTCTTTTTAGGTCAGGTACAATGCTGCACTAACTATGCTGCTTCCAGAGTTAGCTGTCTATTGAGCATAAATGTTCACCCATATTCCATCTAAGTCAGGGATCTCAGATCTGTACATCACTCTTCACACCATGATGTAGGTGTGTTTGAAGGCTTCTAAACATAGGGACTGGTCCCTTCTGGGAAGGCTACTGCTACAACAGTTACTTCAGCAGGCATAAAATGTGCAAGGATTTTTAGCATTGCAGTAGCTGTTTACACAAATCTTTCAGTAGTTAAATACCCTTAGGAACATGAGCAAACATCTCTTACTTTCCAGCAGCTGTATAGTTCTTCCATGGTAAATCCTGTTTTAGCAGTACTGGATAGTACTACTAGAAAATTGCCTTCACCTTTATACCTCTGTAGTTCTTTAAGCCAGGGTCTTTATGTCTCCATATGGATGTAATTGCATCCATCTGTCATAATGAAATGAAAGAATGTTTATTTTAACTGTTAACCCAAAATGAAGAAAACAGTTGCACCAGTCTGTGATTTAACCAGCTCAGTTCTTTGAGTTTGCTCCTGTCAGCCAAAGATTATATTCCGACTTTGTGAAATCGATAATTTTTAAAATGCTGTAATTGCATCACAACCCCTTCAGCTTGAATACAAATACCATTTTTATTTTTGTTTTTGTCGTTTAAAAAACAACATTGTACGTTAAACAACTCCTTTTTCTGAATTTGAGCTGGATTTTGCAGATGTTTTTAAGCAATCATTACTCAACTGAGAGTTCTCAGTTAGAAAGATGAGTAGAACAAATAAAGTTACGTGGTAGTAGTAAAGCATTTCCACTGATGTGTGATACAGGAAAATAGATTGTGTTGATTCAGTCCTGTCTAAAGTCAAGAGGAAACCGTTCTTTTCCAAATATGTAAGAAATAAAAATCATCACAGAAGAACTGCAGAGGACTATCCAGCTTAATTCCTTCTTGTTGAATCCCAAGTTAGAGAGATGAATACAGATTGTGAGTCTGTGCCAGAAAACTCACACATTTAAAGGATTCAGGAAAACAGAATTGTCTCGCTGGTATCTCTTAAGAATAAAGGAATTTTCTGGTTACGGGCAGTGTTGCTTCATCTTATTCTCAACTGTGGCATGATCCAGAAATTTTGAAGAGGTAACATCTCACTTGAGTGGAAGACTTTTTTTTCTCTCTTCTTTACATTTTTCTATGGACAAAAATTAAAAATCCACCAATCCTAATCATACAGTGCAGTGGAGGCTTTTTTCTTCTTGGACACCAACTCTCTTGCTAAGCAGTTTGGATATCACCAGCTGTATTAGAACTACTATTAAAAGCCTAATAGCTACTCTGTTTGCCCAGGCTGTAACAAAACTTCTCTTTTTTTAAACTGGCCTGGGTATTAAAGCTGTTCTGCTCATCTGCACTCTACTTCTGGTAAAACAAAAATGTCAAAGATACCATAAATTAGGAGGACAACTATTGACATGATTATAGTTTTGTGGTTTTCAAGAAAAATTCCCAAAGCTTCAGAAAAGACTTTGTTTTTTTTTACTTCAGCACAAAATCTACCAGGGACACAGAGGGACAGACTTTGTGGAATCAAAAGACAGTTCTTTCTCTCATCTGATTTGTTCTCTTTTGCAGTACATATGTTTGATGCTGCCTAGAAGAACCCTCCCTTTCTCAGAAAGCACTATATCAGGTGGAAAAAAAGCCTGTAGATGCTCTGTTCAGAAGGGCTCTGACACCTAGAAGCCATTGCATTAAGTGTAGTAGTGGTCCGGACTTGCTGTCCTTGCTCATGTGCATGATATTTATCTAGTAAACAGGGCTGGTTTTATTTTTTTTTCAATTTATTTACCTTGCATATATGAAGCTTTAAAGTTACTGAAATTAGCTCGGATGGGTTTATGGACCCAGCAGGTGTTCTTCTGCTTGCTGAGTAGCCCAATGCAAGATTAGTAGAAGAAACGTGAACTATTAGACCCAGATATTGCAGTATTTAAACATGGATATTCATATGGTTGAGGAGTTAATGTCAATAAATTTCAAGTCACATTGTAACTTGTGGAATTTTTACAAATTTTATTAATCCTTTTGAGTTATTAAAACTGATTTTATAAATCAAGGCTTACAACATCTGTCAAAAAATAACATACCGCTCAGTAGTTTTGAAGTGATTATTAAGTTATGCTAGAATCTCTGGAATATATGTTTCTTTTTCCAGAGAGAAAAGAAAGAAGACTGTAATTGTGGACACTCAAGAGGCTTCCGGAGAGGTCAAGTGAGGACAGGCGCGCAGCGTCTCCAGGCGCCACCTCGTGGTGAAATCTGGAACGCCGACAGGGGGTGTTCCATTTGGACTATTTTATTGAAAAGACGTTATCGAAAAGACAAAAAGAGTTTTCGGCGCTACCAAAGTCACTGTAGACAATTTTGGACCATTTGTGGCTGTTGGTAAACGCTCATCTCGCAAGCATCAGTACTATGGTTTTAGGCATTCGCAGTAAATCACTTCCAGCTCCTCATTGACATATCCCTGTGGCATGAATCAGCATGTTACTTCGTGGGATACGGGAACTGCTGAGGTAGTAACTATTGTTTTAGAGGTGTATCAGCCCACTAAGGGTAGAAGTAGCTACAAGTATCTGTTAAACATCCCCAGTGGTCCTGTCCTGCTTGCTGCCCATGGTTACTTGCTGTACCTGAGCAGTCAGGGCATTCCCTTCGCATCTTCCTCTGTGTTTGCAAGAGGATTTGTTGGGGCTTTTCAGAATTGTGACATGAGGTGGAAGCTGAGGTCATAGAACCATAGAATCATAGCATGGTTTGTGTTGGAAGGGGCCATAAAGATCATCCAAGTTCTAAACTCCCTGCCATGGGCCAGGACACCTCTCACCAGAACAGGCTGCTCAAGTCCTCATCCAATCTGGCCTTGAACACTTCCAAGGGAGAGGACATCCACAGCTTCCCTGGGCAACCTGTGCCAGTGTCTCACTGCCTTCATCGTGAAGAATTTCCTTCTGATGTCTAATCTAAATCTTCCCCCTTCCAATTTAAAGCCATTCCTCCTCGTCCTGTCACTCTATGCTCTTGTAAGAAGTCCCTTCCCAGCTTTTCTGTAGCCCCCTTCAGGTACTTGGAAGGCTGCTATAAGGTCTCTGTGGAGCCTTCTCTTCTCCAGGTTGAACAACCCCAACTCTCTGAGCCACTTCTCATAGTAGAGGTGCTTCAGCTCTCCTCTGGACACATTCCAACAGTTCCATATCCTTCTTATGATGGGGATTCCAGAACAGGACACAGTACTCCAGGTGAAGTCTAATGAGAGAAGACTAGAGGGACAGAATATGGAGCGGAAGATCCTTCTCTCAGCGCACCTTTGGCACTGCGAGTCCCGCATGGCAGGGGCTGGCGGGTCCCAGCAGCAGCAGGCGGCCGGCGGTCGGTCTCAGCTCTCGCGGACCCGGGCGCACCGCTGCCCCGCTTGTTGCTGACAGCCGGGAACACCGGGGACACCAGGGGTGCGGTGCCATGGGAAGGGGATGGGAGAGCGGCAGCTCCCTCTGCTTGCTCGCGCTCTCCTCGTTCGGCGCCGGGGACCGCTTCTCCGTTTCTCTTTTGCACAGAATCACAGAACGTCCTGAGCTGCAAAGGACCCACAACGATCATCGAGACCAACTCCTCTACCTGCATAGGACAATCCCAACACTCAAACCATGCGTCTGAGTGCCTTGTCCAAACGCTTCTTGAATATCGTCAGGCTTGGCGCCGTGACTACTTCCCTGGGGAGATGTTCCGGTGCCCCCCCACCCTCTGAATGAAGAACCTTTTTCTGATATCCAGCCTCACTCTCCCTTGGCACATCTTCCTCCAGTTCCCTGGGGTCCTGTCGTTGGTCACCAGAGAGATCAGCGCCTGCTCCTCCTCCTTCCCTTGTGAGCAAGCAGTAAACGCCTATGAGGTACCTTCAGCCGTTCCTCATAGGTCACCCCCTCTAGACCCTTCACCAGTCTTGTGGCCTCCTCTGAACACTCTCCAGTAGTTTGATGTCCTTTATATACTGTGGCACCCAAAACTGCCCCAGTGCTCGAGGTGGGGCCACCCCAGTGCACAAAAGAGCGTGACAATCTTCTCCCTCGCCCCGCTGGCCACGCTGCTGGGGGTGCAGCCCAGGAGACGCTTGGCTTTCGGGGCTGCCAGGGCACTTTGCTGGCCCATGTCCAGCCTCTCATCGCCCAGCACCCCCAGGTCCTTCACGGCAGGGCTGCTCTCCATCCCGGCACTGGGGGGGCGAGCGCAGACGCTGACGGCGCTTGGAGCTTCTCCCACCCCCTTTGCCATCTCTGCCGGGAGGCGGCCCCGGGGCTCGCGCGGGGCATCTCGGCTGTCGGAGTTGCTCCACCCCGCCCGGTCGTGCTGCGGGAGGCGGCCCCGGGCAGCTCCAAACTACCCGCATGGCGGCAGCGGGGAGAGCGCGGGGAGCGTGCGGGGAGCTGCGGGCGGCCGCACCGCGCTCGCGTCGGGGCTGTGGAGCTGCGCGGGGGATGGCCGGAGCGAGTGCGGAGTCGGTGCTGCAGCCGGGTTCGCCCTTGGCCCGCACGCCGGGGGACGCTTGGAGGCTGCGGAGGCGACCGCAGAGCGGAGGCGAGCGGGGGGGGAGCGGGGGGGGAGCAGCACAGGGGTCCTGGGAGCGGGGGGATGCGGGGGGGGGGGAGCAGCACAGCGGTCCCGGGAGCGGGGGGATGCGGGGGGGGGAGCAGCACAGGGGTCCCGGGAGCGGGGAGATGCGGGGGGGGGAGCAGCACAGCGGTCCCGGGAGCGGGGGGATGCGGCGGGGGGGAGCAGCACAGGGGTCCTGGGAGCGGGTGGGGGAGCGGGGTGGGAGCAGCACAAGGGTCCCGGGAGCGGGGAGATGCGGGGGGGGAGCAGCACAGGGGTCCCGGGAGCGGAGGGATGCGGGGTGGAGCAGCACAGGGGTCCCGCGGGGGTCCCGGGAGCGGGCCGGGGCAGCCCGGCTGCGGGGCGCTGCGGAGGAGCAGGCGGAGCCCGCACCACCCCGAGAGTTGGGGGGCTCGGGGGGCTCAGGCGGTGGCGCCCCCGCCGGGAAGGTCTTGTGGCCGAGGGGCAGCGGGGCCGGGGGCTCTGGCTGCGGGGGATCCGTGCGCGTCTCCCGCAGCCCCGAGCGAGGAAGGGTCGCCCGCGTCGAGAGACTCCCCGCGGAGGGGTCTGCGATTGCGGGGGGGGAGAGCCCCGCGGGTGGGACGGGGGAGGTGTCCGTGGGGACCCCATCGCCCCCCGGCCCCGCACGGTCCCCTCCGCTTTGCGCTGCCCCTTTCCCTCTGCCCCAGCCGGGGTTTCCCCCCCGCACCATGCGGCCCGAGCCCGCCTCTCCCCCGCGGCTCGTCTGGGAGAAGGGCAGGGGCTGCGCGGTGAATGAGGGAATGGTGGGTTCGTTAAAGCTGGAAAAGACCTCTCAGCTCACCCAGTCCAAGGTGAGCCCAGCCAGCTCTGCCGGAGCTTGGTCTTTTCTCCCGAGTAACAAATGATGGGATGAGAGGAAGTGGCTTCAGTTTGTGCCAGGGGTGGTTTAGATTGGATGTTGGGAACAATTTCTTCCCTGACAGAGTGGAGAAGCCTGACTGAGGCTGCCCAGGGCAGTGGTGGAGTCTCCATCCCTGAAGGGGTTCAAAACACGTGGAGATGTGGCACCTGGGGACTTTGAACCATGTCCCCAGGTGGTCCCGGGGGGTTGGGCTGATGGTTGGACTGGATGAGCTGAGAGGTCTTTTCCGGCCTCGGGGGAGGAGGGCGGGGGGCGGGTCTGGTGGTGGGGCCGTGCCCGCAGGCGTTTTGCTGTGGGGAGCCTGGTTTGGTTCATCTCCCAGGTGGGAGGTGGCCAAAGCCCCCTTGTCCCTCTGTCTGTCCTGCTGTCAAACCAGCACTGGTTTCTGGTTCTGCCCGGCCCCCGCAGGGCCGTGAGTGCCTCAGGCAGCCCAGGAGCTGAGCCCCAGGGTTTCTGAGAGCCCACGTCTCTGCCCTTGGCCAGGGTTGTTTAAAATGGCATTGCCGTGCTCCGGTCACCTCGGCAGAGGTGCTTTGGCCCTTCGTGCCCAGCAGGCTTTTCTGTGCACTGAGTGTGCAGATCCCTGGAGCTGGAATGTGCCCTTGGCAGGGGCTGAGGAACCTCTCCCTGTGCTGGAGAAGGGGATGGGGCAGGGCCGCGTTTTAGCCTGTTGCTGCTGGTGTTCAGTGTGAAAACAGGGCTTCAGCCTTTTGTTCCCTGTTTTCAGTGAGGATTGAAATGTATTTATGTTGTTCAGTCCCTTCGGTTTCATTTCCCACCTCGCTGTGCTCCAGGAGAAAGAGCTCCAAGGTTCTCCCCCTGCGCTGTGAAGGAGGCGACCGGAAAACCTGCTGCCCCGGACCTGCTGCTGCGTGGGCCCCCAGAGGTTCCTCCAGAGGTGCTGATGGGTGAAGAAGAGGTGACGGTGAGTTTGGGCAAAGGAAAGCTCAGCGGGACGCTGGGGAAGGGTCCCAGGCCTCGTTCCCTGGCTCAGCTGGGGGTGGACGTGCGCTCCCAGCAGCTCCTCTCCCGCCCCCAGTCCCGCTGCCGTGCAGACAGGAGCTGTTGCTTCGTGCCCTGCTCTCTGATGGCTCTTGGCATGTTTTCTCTGAGCAGAAGGCTGAAGGTGAGCAGTTCTGCTCTGGAAATCCTCTGAGACCTGGGAAGGGAGTCCCTTGTCCCCCCTTGAGCTGCCAGGAGCCCGGGGCTGTGTTTCCCCCCTGCTCCCTCGATCGGACGCTGTACGGAACGCGGCCAGGGCGTTGCTGCTCGCTTGCTCGGGATGGGAAACGCTGTGTCGAGCGCTGGGTTTAGAGCTGTGGGGTACCGGCCGTAGCCCCCAGCCCTTGGATTCCAGTTGCAGGAGGTGGCAAATGTCACTGACGGCTGCTGCCTGGAGAGGGACAAAGAGCTGTGGTCATTTTGAGTGTCCCCAAAAGGGCGGCAGGCGGGATGGTTGTGGAATGTGCCGGGAACAGGGCAGGTGGAAGTCCTGCATGGAGGAAATGATGCTCACGGGTAGCGTGGGGCAATGCCAGGGCAGAGAGCGATGGGGACGTATCCCTGTGTGTGTGTGCAGTGCCTTCCTAGAGAATTCCTTCGTTCCTCACTGCCTCAGACAGTGCAGCTTTGGTCTGGGACAGGGAGTTTCATGGGAGGTGTGTCAGGTTGTCAGGTTGTTTGTGCCTCCGTGGGGCGGGTTGGGAGGCTCTGTTTGGATGCCGAGATCCCCCCGGATGGCCTGAAGGTGCCTCGCTACTGTGCACGTTGGACGGGCCCAGAGTGGGATCCTTCCAGCCTGGAAACCAGAGGGGAGAAGGGAATTGCAGAGGTATCAGGGTGTGCTTGCCCATGTGCCTGCATGAATTTTGGGCCCCTCACTCCAAGAAGGACACTGAGGGGCTGGAGCATGTCCAGAGAAGGGAACGGAGCTGGGGAAGTGTCTTGAGCCCAGGGGTTCTGGGAGCAGCTGAGGAGCCTGAGGCTTGTTTAGTCTGAAGAAGATGCTGACGGGAGACCTCATCCCTCTCCACAACTCCTGGAAAGGAAGTTGTGCCGAGGTGGGTGTTGGTCTCTTCTCCCAACTAACAGTTGATGGGACAAGAGGAAATGGCCTCCAGATGCATCAAGGGAGGTTTAGATGGGCTATTGGGGAAGATTTCTTCCCTGACAGAGTGGTGAAGCCCTGGCAGAGGCTGCCCAGGGCAGTGCTGGAGTCCCCATCCCTCAAGGAGATTAAAAGAGGGGCAGGTGAGTTTCCTAGGGATCTGGTTTAGTAATGGACAGGTAGGGATGGACTTGATGATCTCAAAGGTCTTTTCCAATTAGGCAATTCCATGCCTCTACGATTCAGGGGTCCCAGGTGTTCAAGAAACACGGACTCGTGGCGCTTGGGGCCACGGTTTGGTCCAGCATCTCAAGATCTCTCTTAAACTGAGGGGCCCAGAACTGGACACAGTACTCAAGGTGCAGTCTGACCGATGACGAGTATAAGGGGATGATAACTTCTCTAGTGCTAATGACCACACCATTCCTGATGCAGGCCAGGATACCATTGGCCCTCTTGGCCACTTGGGCACTCTGCTGGCTCATGTTGAGTTTCCTGTCCACCGTCACTCCCAAATCTCTTTCCACTCGACTGCTCTGCAGCCATTCTGTCCCCAGCCTATAGTTCTGCATGGGGTTGTTGTGTCCAAAGCGTAGAACCCGGCACCTGGACTTGTTAAACTTCATGCCATTGGAATCAGCCCATCTCTCCAGTGTGTCAAGGTCTCCCATGCTGTGGTATCACCATGGGTGCAAGGCAGGGCAGGGGTTTTGCCTGCCCACCCTCATCCCTTTGTCCCCTGCCCATGGGCCTGGCCTCATCCGGTGCCACCGGCTGCTCTGCTCACAGCAGGGTCTGACCATGGGTCTCTGCCAGCACCGTGACGGTGCTGGGAGTTTGGATCAGCCTCACGGGGGTGAGAGGAACAGCAGGAAACAGTGGCACAACTCTTCTGTCTTCCTTGCAGGCCCTACAAGAGGTGGACACCACGGTGGAGAAGTTGGTGCCCATCATTGCTGCCTCCAGAGCCAGCGAGGAGCTGCAGAGTATCTTGCAGGTCTGCGTGTGCAATGAGTTGTGTTGTGAGGGGCGGCTCCTCAGCCTGACTTGACCAGCTCCGAGAGAGCAGCTGTGCAGGAGAGGGCCCTGGGGAGGACAGGGCTGCAGAGCCGTCTGCTGGCCAACAGTGGCACATGGCAGGTCAGGAGCCAGGCACCCTCCAGGCAGGCCATGTCCCTCCCTGCACACCAGAGCCTGCAGCTCTCCCTGCTGTCTGGGAGCCGCAGCCGGCACCGCCCTGCAGAGCCCTGGCCACTTCCTTTTTTGGCAGGTGTACCACGACAGTGAGGAAGGACAGCGATACATACAGCTCTGTCAAGGAGTAGACTTCCCCTACATCTCCACGCTGGATCCCAGGAGAGGCCAGCAACTCGTGGAGTGGTGTGGACCAAGTGACTGGGTTCCCGAGTGAGCATGGCGAGCTGGATGGCCATTCCAGCAGCCCTGCCCAGCAACGGTGTCGCTCCGAGAGCCTCCTGGGTGCCAGTGAGGACAGCCAGCTGGAAGCTGCTATCAAGGCCTCATTGCAGGAGACACATTTTGATGCCTCACAGCCCAAACAGGACAGTCGGTCGGATGAGGAGTCAGAGTCGGAGCCTTTTTCTGGAAGCGAGGAGTTTATTTCAGTTTGTGGATCTGAGCAGGAGGAGGAATCACAGCCTCCGTCCAAGATAAGGAAGTCTCCACACAAGGACTTTGGGCATAAGAAAGAGGAGAGCTGGAGGCCCCAGGCTGAGCCTCGTGCACGGGCTGAGCCTGGGCCATCAAATTGCAGAGCCCTGCCCCGCGTTAGTGCGGGGGCACCGGAGGAGCCGGCTGACAAGCCTGAGTGTACCTTGCGGGGCCTCAGTGTGAACGGACCAAAGAAGGCACGGCTGATGCTAAGGAAAGGGCAGCTGAGGAGATGGCTGTGCTCCAGGGGCAGCACCAGGTGCCCTCCAGGTGCCAAGGCCATGAAGTGCCTCCACAGAAACCTGGAATTCATCAACATGGAGTGAGCGCAGCAGAGCGTGGAGTCACTGCTGCTCCCGAAGGCCGGGCAGTGCCCCACCGAGGTGGTCATGATGCTCTTGAAGATGGGTCCACAGCCTGGAGGGTTGTTCCCTGTGGGGAGAGGGACTCAGAGACCCCCTGGCCAGCACCACTCAGAGTGCAAGGTCCTGCACCTGAGTGAGGGCATTTCTTGGGGTCGCTCAGGCTGGAGAAGAGAAGGCCCCTATTGCAGCCTTTCAATATCTGATGGGGGCTTTTTTAGGATAAAGATGCTGAGGGACTGGATCAGGTTTCCCAGAGAAGCTGTGGATGCCCCCTCATTGGAAGTGTTCAAGGTCACGTTGGATGGGGCTTTGAGAGCCTGATGGAGTGGAAGGTGCTACTGCCTATGGCTGGAGGGTTGGACCTGAGTGATCTCTGTGATCCCTTCCAACCCAAACCATGCTGTGGTTCTACCATTCTACATGTTAAACACTGCGATCCCTACAGGGTGAAGGCAGTTACAAGATCTTATTAGCAGTTGTCATTTTAAAGTTTCAAACGGTTTTGAAGCTCTGGATTCAATTTTGTAATGATGTCAGTAAAATAACGAAGGGAGACAGTTTACATCTGCTAATTTAAGCCGTATTTGTATGATGACTGGTGCTGAACTTAGGCTGAGATGTTTGTAAGAGTTTCTATGAGCTGAGCACAAAGCTCCCGCTGCAAGGGAGCTGCATCTGCCTGGGCCCTGGGCTGGGAGCTGCTGCCGGATTGTAGCTGGGGTGGAGAAGGCACCAGGGACTTGGGCATCAGCCATCCCTGGAGAGAACTTCATCCCAAACCCAAGCAGGAACCTGGGGTGCTGCACCCTGGCTCCTGTCTGACATCAGGGGCCAGGGACCCACCCCCAGGGGCAGGAGGGGCTGTCCTGGGGTACAAGCCCATGGGTTTTGTGGTGCTGCCCATGCTGGGGTGGGTTGTTTGTCCCCCGTGACCCACAGGTGGCTCGTGCCCTCCCTAGGAGGGCCCCCGTGGTGCCCCGACCATCCCGGGTCTGTGTCCCAAGGGCGCTGGAGCTGCCTGTGATGAGTTGTGTCTGCTCTCAGCGCGATCTTGGGCTTGGGGGGGCGTCAGGTGCCTCCTGTGAAAAGAGTCACCGAAATGAAGCCCTGCAGGTGGGACAGCCCAGCTCCAGCCGCCTGGTGTGCCCTGGGTGCAGGGACCGGCCACGGCCACAGCCAGCTCTGTGGGGCCATGGGGAAAGAGCAGATCCAGCAGGGCTGGGAGAGCAGAGTTCCCCTGCGGCAGCCGGAGGGGAGCTGGGAGGGCTGGATCCCAGCAAGGAGCACCCCCAGGGCCCTCCCTGGCACACACTGGCACATGGGGTGCTGCGGTGCTGAGCGCTGAGCACCCCGGGCCCCATCCCACGGGGAGCAGGGGGCCAGGCTGGAAGGGACAGCAGCGCGGGGAGCGGCCGGGCTGGGCGGGGGCAGCGCGGGGGTCCCGGGAGCGGGGGGATGTGGTGGCAGCACGGGGGTCCCGGTACCGGGGGGATGTCGGGGTAGCACAGGGTGGCCGGAGCGGGCGGGGGCAGCAGAGCGGGGGTCCCGGGAGCGGCGGGGGCAGCGCGGCCGCGGGGCGCTGCGGAGGAGCGGGCGGAGGTCCGGGGCGCCCCGAGAGTTGGGGGGCTCGGGGGGCTCAGGCGGTGGCGGCCCCGCCGGGCGGGTCTCGTGGCCGAGGGGCAGCGGCGCCGGGGCTCTGGCTGCGGGGAGATCCGTTCGTGCCTCCCGCAGCCCCGAGCGGGGAAGGGTCGCCCGCGGCGAGAGGAACCGCGCGGCGCTGCTCCCCGCGGCGCTCGAGGAGCTGGCGGAGATTTGGGGAGTAAAGTCGGCGTTGCTGGCGAGAGCAGCACCGCTGCCGCCGCGGGGGTGCGGGGGATCGGAAACGGCTTTGTCAAGGTCTCTTCTTCCAGTCTAATGCTGATAAAGGATTAGTGGGGAAGGGAGGTTTCTCCACGGCCTCAGCCCCTGGAATGACTTGAAATGTACCCGGCTTTTCATTTCCAAGGATCTTTGTGCGCACAGCCGGGGTGTAGATTTACTTTGCAGGTGGGAAGTGACAGGAGAGCTGCTGCTTGATTTCCAGCTCCAAGCTGAAGATCCTTCCAAGCACCAGACACCCCGGTTAACTTTGTTATCGTGTCTTAATGTCACTCCTGCAGCCAAGGAGTCTGAGACCTGATTGACTATCAAAGTTTAACACCTTCCTCTGTTGGTCTATAATATTCTGTATCCCTCTTGGTGCCGTATGAAAGAACACAACTGTACAGGCAGAAGATAAATCTGTAGACGCTGCCTGAGAAGCCCTGAACCCAGAGGACAGGTTTTTAACACTATGCAGTGCAGCACTGAATGAACACTCTTGGCTTGGGGTTTAATTTCACCTATTCAGAAGTATAATAAATTAGGTCCTACAGAAGTCTTTGCAGTAACAATACACAAATGCAAAATCACTTTGGAGATGGTTCCTTTCCTTTACCAAAACGATTCTGATGATCACCTCTGACTGACACCATAACACTTCTCCAACAGAGGCTGTTTCAATCTCACAGGAACTAAATGGTAACTTAATTTAAATGTGCCCTCAACACTTCTACCTTTGTAAGAAACTTTTTGGTTTATTTCTGCATCAAAAAAGTCAAAAATAAATATATATATATTTTAACCCTGAAACATGAATTCGATTTCTTTGACTGAACAGTGTCTGCTAAGTTTGATACACGGCTTTCAAATGCAAGTGGAATGTGTTTTAAAGACTGTTTCTACTTCATTGAAGTCCCTTCAGGCCGATGCAAAATGATGGAATTTTTTAATAACTTCCATAGCTCTCAAGTCACACGATGAGAGAGGAAATGGAACTGTTATCGCTTCAATAAGGCAACACATGACTCTCACCCTTCCAAGCAAGTACTTCCTAATAATTCTTTCCCACTAATTTTCTGATTTTTCACCTTAGCAGTCACTGCTTTCTTTAACTTTAAAGCCTTCTGAGGAATAAACATCCCGTTTGTTTATTTAGTTGTCCACATACTGTGAAATGCCCACTCAGGGCAGTGATCACAGGAGTTTTTAACCACTGCAAGCAGAGTGGAGAGCTGCAATGTGCCTGGATCGGCGTTAAGTTTTTGTCTCAAGCATTCCACAAACACATCGGTCTCTGCATTTCCTTGTAAAGGACTCAAAACCTGACAGAGAACAGGGCTGACTTGCCAAACAAAAATAATCACCCCGTTCCAATGTTTACCATTCTCCTTCCCAAAAAAATACGGCCATCTATTGGAAAGCACTGAGATGAGAAAGAACTGAACTTTTTATTTGATTGGAGATGCCCATAAACTCCCTTTTCTGTTTTGCTGTGCAGACCGGGATCACTCAGGGACAGTGACCAATAGAACCGCATGGGCCCATCAACTCCTTTCCTTACTATTATAGTAAGTCTCCAAAACTTTTAAAAATCCTGCTCTGTCTACAGAAGTATTTTGCATCTAATTTGCACAAATAAATTAAGTTACACAGTGCTGCCAATACTAATTGGCTGTTTTTACAGATAGCCAGGTGTGACAATAGGGGGTCCCTTCACACAGTTGTTTTTAATTTTCTCAGTCTTGCATCTACGCCTTGGGCTGACCCTTTCCTGAGGTATCACAGCAGAGATCCTACCTGTACTCAAAAGCTGTCGTCAGCATCAATGGCATCTGCTGTGGTAAGAATAATCCAGGAGCACGAGGGATAAGGAGTCTGGATTCCTGTACAAAATGACAAAATCAAAACTCTTGTGGAAATCTCTGCTCACAAAATGCATTCTACCACCTTATCAAACATGAATTCTGAAGTTTGATGCAAGATAGAGAAAAGACCTAAATAAATTAATCTATTGCTGAATAAGGTGAAACTCCCTTTCAGAAGGGTGTGTAGCAGAAAAGGCTCCAGAAAAGCAATACAACTGTAGTTCTGACAACTGTAATCTTCTTTCTGGAGGACTGTAAAACTCCTGGTGAGAACAGATGAAAGCTTCAAAACCATGAAGTTCCCTACAAAAATGAAAATCGCCTTAATACACATCCTGGATTTGCTTACATTCACACGGTGCTGTCTCTTCCTGAAACTACAGGAGAGGATTAGCATTTGTAACTTGGCACTCCCTACGTGAGCTACCAAAAATGCCAAATGGACCAATGCTTTGCAATTCCTGGAGCCTGGGAGCAACAGAAACTCTGTGAACGCTTCTGTGGTTCCTCAAAATTTCTGTTGGCTCTGCAATAGCGGACAGAGGAAAACTGCTTTGGGTTTTGCTCTCACTTGTCCTTTCTGCCCACACGAGAACTCATCTCGTGGGTCCTGCCCATGCATCCCGGCACTCCAGACAACTGCTGAATTTAGTAAAGTTCAAATATTATCCAGGAGTTTCCAAAGGGTGTGGCCAAAGGCAGCTCCTGGGTTTTGGCATCTAAGGAAGCAGCACAGCTTTCAAAAGCACCAGGCAACTGGCAATACTCACTGACAGGAAAGTCAGAGCTACGTGTCAGGTACCTGGCCCTTTCTGAGAAAGGGTTCAGTTACTCAAACGCAAACCCTTTGTCCTTGTGGAGCAGGAGAGGCTGGCACCACGGGCACTGCAAAGAAGCCACGGCATGGTTCATCCAGTTTGCTGCTCCATGCGAGTGAGGGCTGAGGGGAAAAGAAAATGTCAGCAAAACTCCTGTGCTGCAACCCAGCCACGGCCTGTGTCTGTCCTTTCCACAGCTGGAAAAGTGACTACTCCAGAGGAAAGCAAACCTTTAGCAAAACAACTGGTTTGCAGAACTACTGCAGACTCCAGTCTCAAACGGATTTTACTTGACAGGTCATGAAAAGAAAAAGCATCAGGTTAAAAAATCAGATGGTCCAAATACACTGTTCTAACTGAAGAGTTTCCTTCAACAATAGGGTATAAAGATATAACAAAACAACCCAGCTAAACATGCTTGTCTGAATCAGTACTGCTTTCACTCTTCCTATTAAGAAATTGTTCCTGACTGATGGTGCCAGAGGTTCAATTTAATGTTAAATCTGGAAATCCATTTTGGCATGTCCAGGAATCCATGATGTGTTTCACTCATACTGGCAACTGAATTTCATCCCGTGCATCTACGAGCTGCAGGAGAAACAGGACTTGGAAACATTTACGACAGTCAGGTACTGACCAACACTGCTTCAGCAACCCTCCAGGGGCAGCTCTGACATCTTAGACAAATCATCACTGCTTAGCCCAAGGAAAGGCTCCCCAGGCAGAGCCACAAGCACCCAGCGTGTTCTATGCAGGGGACAGCAGGTGGGACATTGCGGGGGGTTGACCCTGGCTGGCCTCCAGGTGCCCACCAACCTGCTCTATTACTGCCCCTCCTCAGCTGGACAGGAGAGAGACAAATATAACAAAAGACTACTGGGTCGAGATAAAGACAGTGAGAGATCACCCACCAACTGCTGCCACGGGCAAAACAGATGTGACAAGAGGAAACTGAACTTACTTCATTACCAATCAAATGAGAAGAGGGTAATGAGAAACAGAACTGAATCTTAGAACACCTTCCCCCCCACGCTTCTCTTCTTCTCAGGCTCAACTTCACTCCCAGTTTCCCTCCCACCAAGCGGCACAGGAGGACAGGGAATGGAACTTGAGATCTTCCACCTATATTGCACAAATACAAATAGTAGAAAGTCATCTGCTCAAAGCTCTTTTGAAAGCACAAAACCAGATTTTTGAGCAAGTCAGTATCTTCATCTCTGTTCTACACACAGGGAAACCAAGGCACGGCACCAAACAGCACCACGCAGACGGGCAATGCCACCAGCCCAGGCCCTCTGCCACTGATGTCTCTTTCAACAGACCATTAACTCATTTGTCCTGAATGCCAAAATGCTCTCAGAAATCAAAGCCTGGAGGATCACAGCAAGCGGCACCCACTGGCAGGGGAAGCTGAATTGCCATCAACACCTGCAGATGTCTGCTGGCTTCCTGCTGACAGGAACAGTGCAGTGAGGTAACCTCAGACTGAAGGCCAAGGCCAAAGAAAATGAAATACCACACACACAAGGCACCACTCATCAGTGGTGCTGGCAGGGGACACACACGCAGAATTCAGGCTTTGATGAGCAATGGGGAATATACAAAGAAGCAGTTCTCTTTTGCACTTTGGTGTGGGACCACTTCACCTGCCTTCCCCTTGAACCTGAAAGGAGGGGGTGTGGTAAGAGAATTTCAAGCTGACTTTGACCAAGACGGTCACCTACAAGCGAATGTGACTTCCCTGAAGTGACTCAGAAAAACTTTTCCTCTCTTTCTCAGGGACTCACTCTGAGGGTGGGGAGGCCCTGGCCCAGGTTACCCAGAGAAGTGGTGGCTGCCCCATCCCTGGAGGTGTTCAAGGCCAGCTGGAGGAGGCTTTCAGGACCCTGATCCAGTGGGAGGTGTCCCTGCCCATGGCATCAGGGATGGAACTGGATGGGTTTTGAAGTCCCTGCATTCTATGTTTCTACAAAATCATTCTATGATTTTGGAAATAACAAGATTTGCCGGGCTAAATCGTCCCCTGGGGATTTGTGGTTTGCATTATGTTTTTATGCTTTGCTCCTGATTGTTTTGGCAAAGCCAACCCCACAAGAAAAATCAAGCTTAACCACCTTGCATTAAGGTAAAAGAAGGAATGGAGCAGAACAGGAATTTGCAAAGGACAGGCAGGGCACCTCCAAGATTTCCCTCCCAAATCAATCTCCAGAGCCTTTCGGATTTGCTGTCAGCGCAGGAGCAGCTGACGGGGACACAGGGCACCCGTGACAGCACCACGGGCTGAGCTGTGCAAACACAACTGGTGCTGCTCCGGAGGAGAACCGTGTGGGCATTTCCTCCTCTGCCCATCCTCACCTGACGACACACACAGGTTATGCACCTTAGGGACGCACCCACGGACAAACCACACTTGGAAAACTCAAAGTTAATGATGGCAGAGTCAGATAGATCTGTTATTGTCAATTTAGAGATGAGAGGAAATAAGAAATCTGAACTGGAACTTCAGACTAGTGGAGTTTAGATTGGGTGAAACACAAGCAAAAGATTTTAATGCTTTCTACCCATCTATACAGCAATGAAATGCCAGTTATCCTACCTGGGCATCAAACGTGCGTCCAGAAAGACACAGGTGATTGAGACCACAGACAACAAATCCTGGAAGGATCTCTTCCTCTTCAATTCCCTTCAGTCTGGTCTTTAGATTTTCACCTGGGGCTACTGAGTCGGTTTCTATATCATCAGAAAGGATTCCAAGAACTTCCACACTGGGCTTAAAGAAAGCAGAAACGCCCTTTGCTATTGTCAGTATTTCAGTGTGGTACAAAATCATTATAATACAACAGGATTGCAATAAACAAGTCCATTACAGTTAAAACTAATTACATTCAGTTCTGCAAGCATCACAACATTTAAACTATTGAAATGCCAATATTTAAAAGAGCATATTTAATCAAATACATTTCAGTATAATTCTGTAGTATACATTCAATGGAAAGCAAATTTCAAAATATCCAGTATCTCAAAGTGAAATGAGTTTAAAACTTAGAAAGAGGTGAGCCATAGAATTGATGCATATTATGTAAGAGGAATGCAAAAGCCACATTGTTGTACTGACTCATTACATTAAAAGTACAACGGCCTGAATACCAAAGCAATCCAGAAAATGCTAGAATCCCCAAATTCTCCAAGTTACCCTTGAGATGAAGCTATTTTTATGTAAAAATATCAAATGGGTATTAATGAATGCTCTCCAAGCACACACCAAGATGTATTTCCTGATTTTCCTATATATTGTGACCCCTCTCCCGATTTTTCTTCCTTTACACAGCACTGACCAACAAAAGCAAAAAACACTGAAAAGGCAGGGAAATTAAAAAAGGAGCAGTTTCAGTAAGAGGTCTGTTTTTCTGAGTTTCTGAAATTTCTGTTCAATCTTCATTAGCTGCCAAAGTAATAAAAAACCCCAGTGTGTCAGCAACAGCACTGGCTGTTTTACTGAATACAAATTCTGTAACGGCTTAGCAAAGCCATTTACAAATCATCACTTTATAATAGTTTTATATGTAGTTATATAAAAGGCCACTGTCTGTAAAATTACCTGAAAAACTGGAAAGCATAAGCTCAAACTGTCTGAATTTAGCTGGAGCTTTCAACAGTTCTTCAGCAAGTCCATCTAATTTAGCAGGTTTTGAATAGGCAACGCCAACTCCCAATAAGCTGCACATTTATTGTACATTTGAGTATTGAGGCATTTTCCAGCCAAATGCCTCAGCCTACAGAACTGGAAAAAGTGTGTCAGCTGACATCCAGGTGACATGGACAGATCAGAACATTTCCAAACCCTTTCTATAAGAAACCAGTGGCAACAAACACCACCAGTAGTTATTATACTATTGGCATCCTCTGCCTCTCCCCAACTAGGTTTTCATAGCCTTCATTTCTATAATTTCAGATTTTCAGGGCAGCACAATGATTCCAAAGAGCGCTTTTACATGATGGAACAGCTACCTACCTGCATAAAAACCTCTCCTTAGCCAAAGCAAGCTTTAGGGCTCTCAGTGCAACACAGTGTCTACTGTTTGTCTCTAATTCTTTTTTTCTATTTCCCTCTGGAGAACAGAAAAGAAAAAAAACAAAGGAGGAATCTTTTGAGTAAGACTGACCCACAGCAGGAAAAAGGAGAAAGGTTTTGTGGGCCAACTGTACAAATGCAAAATAAAACAAAATTCAAATAAACCATGATGATTCGTAGTCCAGCAGCCAAGTTTGCCAAGGAGAGACAACCTGAGTTCTGAATGCTAAGGAAGTAAACTATGCACAGCCAAGCTCTTTTTTTTAGGGCAGGAACATTTTTTAGTATCTAAACCTTACCATACCTTGTTTGGCACCATCACAAGCTGCTGTCCTTTGCAAACAGAGCCCGACTCCAGCTTCCCAAGGACCACAGTGCCCACACCCTTCACAAAAAGAAAACAGAAAAATGTTTTCAATTTGTATGTGGAGTCTTCTCTATTTATGATTTAACTCTAAGTCTCATTACTTGAGCCTATGAAGTTATTTAGCACTGCTATACTCAATGTCTCATACAACACAAACCCTTCCCACCTCTACTCTACAGTTGGAAATGTAGACGTAGCAAAGGAAAAAAGATACCCTCAAAAATAGAGTAAATAATCAATTTACTGCTTTCTGAAAACAGTCCACTTCTACTTTCAATCCCATTACTTTTATTTGTACCTTATATATTTATCCACAATTGACAGCCTGATTGCTCCATCAACTGAACAGCTGCAGTTTGGCAGATTATCCAGTATGGCACAAATGGTAATCCACTAGAAGAGCAGAAGGCATTTCCTTCCATTTTTTGAGTACCCTTCTATTTAAAAATCAGTCAGAATAGATAAATGCAGTTTAAGAAAAAGAATAATTTTCATCCTGTCATCTCTAAGAATAGTGACCTCTAAGACAGTTAAATCCACCCTAACATCCCACCATCAGCACCCACTTTACCCAGCTAACACGTTAATATTCAGGAAGTACATCCCATTTTTAAGTTTGTTACAGGCATATTTTCCACAAATTAATTATTCCTTTGAGAATCTTGCTATATGTGCAATCTGTTTGCACCCTGCTTATGGCTTTGTACTTCCAAAACATGATTTCCATTCATATGTTTTAACTTCCCCTGAACACTACTGGAAAACACGACACCCACTGAGTGACACGACTGTCACTTATTATAATATAGCTCCAAGCAAACTCATTCCAGCAACACGTCAGCTGCAGCATCACTGGAAAATTCAAGGGCTGGTGTGGCACTCAGACTCTCAAAGCCAAAGAATATTGCTAATACTATGGCTAATTTCATTCTTCTGCAGTTAGCAAATGCTTTTATTTGGCTCATTGCATGGTTGTGTTCTTGTTGCCCTGACTGTATTCCCTCGAGCACTTTAGAACACACCTACAATACCCCACGCTACACTTCTTCCTGGCTTCACTGTAGCATCTACTGTTCCTGACCTATAGCCAATATCCAAGTTCTTCAATTGAAGACACAGACATATCCCAAGGACAGAACTCTGACTGCTCTTTAAGGTTTGCTCCCGTCAGTCCTGAGCAGGGCACGAAACATAATCTAACAAGTAGCTGCTTCAGTGAAATCAAATTACCAAAGTCAATATCTGCAATCCTGGCTCGTTTCACACTGTACCAAGAGGGATACAGAATTTTATAGAAAAAACAGGAAGGTGTTAAACTTTCACACTCAACTGGGTCTCAGACTCCTCAGTCGCAGCAGTGACAATAAAACACCATCACAAAGTTAACCAGCGCCTCTGGTGTTTGGAAGAACCTTCAGCTTGGAGCTGGAAATCAAGCAGCAGCTCTCCTGTCACTTCCCATACGCAAAGTAAATCTAAACCCTGGCTGTGTGCACAAAGATCCTTTGAAATGAAAAGCAGGGTAAATGTCAAGTTATTCCACTGGCTGAGGACAGCTGGACAGACCTCCCTTCCCCACTAATCCTCCTGTCGTGAGGCGGTGGCGGTGGTCGCGGCAGCCCGAGGGGGTGCAAGGGCGGCAGGAAGATGGATGTGGGGATAGCATTCAGCTCCCAGCTGGAGGCTGCCCCAAGCACGTCCTCCCAGGCCTCGGGCACAAAGTTGGCACCGCTGACCAGCTCGATGTCTGCCTGATCCCAACAGGAGGGAGCCAAATCACTCCCGCTGCTGCTTCCACTCACCTACATTCTGTGGAATGTGTGGTGCTGATCTGGATCTGCTTCTCTTCAACAGCCTCTACTGCCTACAAAAGTCAACCAAAAGAAGTGAAAATAAGCCAAAGGCAGTGAAAATACCCTGAATCGGTAAAAATAAGACAAAGCCAACCCAAAGCAGTGAAAAGCACCCAAAACACTCCTGCAAAAACCAGAAAAATTGTCAAAACCAAGCAGAAATACGAAAAAAAGGCAAAGAAAGAGAAATATCAGGCAGAAGTAGTCTAAACCAGCCAAAACCAGCCACAACAATCATTTCCACTGAAAAGATCGTGCCAAACTATGGAGTAACTTTCAGCCATACAAGTGTTCCATATTCATTAGCTCCCCTAGAACCCATTGTATTCTACACCCTCTCCCAGAAATTGTCATCAGTGCCTCCCTTTCACGCTCTCCGCGAGAAATTCGACTGTAGCTGGAACCTCCCTCGTCTTTAAGCTACCAAAAAGACAGAAACATTGTTTGTTACAAGTACTTTTGTTCTGTACAGCCGAGCACATCTAACACACAGACACAAGCATCTATTGGAGAAACCGAAGCAGAGACTCATTTCTATTCTCATCTGCGGTGAAACACCTTCCTAAGTCTTCAAGAATGAAAACCAGCCAAAACCTGAAAGAAAAGGCAAAACCATCCAAAACCTAAGAAAATAAAGCAAAAGAGACCAAAAGCAATCAGTATAATCTAAAAACAGCCCAAAAAGAGAAATTCAGTTGAAACCTGCCAAAGTCTGACAAAATCAACCCAAACCAGAAAAATAGCCAAACCCAGACAAAATCAGACACAATTCATGGCAATTAGATTAACTAAGCCAAAGCAAGCAAAAATCAGCCACTAGCCAAAACCAGTAAAAATCAGCCTGAAACAGTGAAATTCATCAGAAATCAGATAAAACAAAAGAAAACCAGACAAAAAACAGCAGAAATCATCCCAAATGAATCAAAAGATGGGAAAATCTGCAGAAATCAGCCAAAATGAGCCATAACCACTGAAAATTCAGAAAAAAACCCCACTGAAAATTCAGAAAAAAAACCCACTGAAAATTCAGAAAAAAACCCCACTGAAAATCAGCCAAAACCTGTCAAAACTAACCAAAATGAGAAGGAAAAAAATGTACAACTTGAAAAAAATAGCGAAAATCAGCCTAAACCAGTGCGTATCACAGAAAACAAAAAGAAATCAGCCACAATCAGTCAACATCAGTGGAAACAGAAGAAAATAATCAAAAAACATAAAAAACACGGAAAATAGACCAAAAGAGGAGAAAAGAAACCAAAAGCAGATGAAATGAGCCTTACAGTGAAAATAAGACAAAGCCAGCCCAAAACAGCCAAAAGAAAACTAAACAAGTGAAAATCACACAGAAAAGCTGAAAAGCAGAAAAAATCAGCTGCAAGAAGCAAAACTCAGTGAAAATCAGAAAAAAAACAGGGAAAAATCAAACTCCCCCAAAACCAAAGAAAATCAAACTCAGCCAAAATCAGACAAAACAAGCCCAATCAAGCAGTAATCAGACAAAATGGGCCAAAACCAGCCAAACACAGCAAAAATCTGCAAACACAAGCAGAAATATGCTTTAACAAGTCCAAGTGCCGGGTTCTACGCTTTGGACACAACAACCCCATGCAGAACTATAGGCTGGGGACAGAATGGCTGCAGAGCAGTCGAGTGGAAAGAGACTTGGGAGTGACGGTGGACAGGAAACTCAACATGAGCCAGCAGAGTGCCCAAGTGGCCAAGAGGGCCAATGGTATCCTGGCCTGCATCAGGAATGGTGTGGTCATTAGCACTAGAGAAGTTATCATCCCCTTATACTCGGCATCGGTCAGACTGCACCTTGAGTACTGTGTCCAGTTCTGGGCCCCTCAGTTTAAGAGAGATCTTGAGATGCTGGACCAAACCGTGGCCCCAAGCGCCACGAGTCCGTGTTTCTTGAACACCTGGGACCCCTGAATCGTAGAGGCATGGAATTGCCTAATTGGAAAAGACCTTTGAGATCATCAAGTCCATCCCTACCTGTCCATTACTAAACCAGATCCCTAGGAAACTCACCTGCCCCTCTTTTAATCTCCTTGAGGGATGGGGACTCCAGCACTGCCCTGGGCAGCCTCTGCCAGGGCTTCACCACTCTGTCAGGGAAGAAATCTTCCCCAATAGCCCATCTAAACCTCCCCTGATGCATCTAGAGGCCATTTCCTCTTGTCCCATCAACTGTTACTTGGGAGAAGAGACCAACACCCACCTCAGCACAACTTCCTTTCCAGGAGTTGTGGAGAGGGATAAGGTCTCCCGTCAGCATCTTCTTCAGACTAAACAAGCCTCAGGCTCCTCAGCTGCTCCCAGAACCCCTGGGCTCAAGACACTTCCCCAGCTCCGTTCCCTTCTCTGGACATGCTCCAGCCCCTCAGTGTCCTTCTTGGAGTGAGGGGCCCAAAATTCATGCAGGCACATGGGCAAGCACACCCTGATACCTCTGCAATTCCCTTCTCCCCTCTGGTTTCCAGGCTGGAAGGATCCCACTCTGGGCCCGTCCAACGTGCACAGTAGCGAGGCACCTTCAGGCCATCCGGGGGGATCTCGGCATCCAAACAGAGCCTCCCAACCCGCCCCACGGAGGCACAAACAACCTGACAACCTGACACACCCATGAAACTCCCTGTCCCAGGCCAAAGCTGCACTGTCTGAGGCAGTGGGGAAGGAAGGAATTCTCTAGGAAGGCACTGCACACACACACAGGGATACGTCCCCATCTCTCTCTGCCCTGGCATTGCCCCACGCTACCCGTGAGCATCATTTCCTCCATGCAGGACTTCCACCTGCCCTGTTCCCGGCACAGCCACAACCATCCCGCCTGCCGCCCTTTTGGGGACACTCAAAATGACCACAGCTCTTTGTCCCTCTCCAGGCAGCAGCCGTCAGTGACATTTGCCACCTCCTGCAACTGGAATCCAAGGGCTGGGGGCTACGGCCGGTACCCCACAGCTCTAAACCCAGCGCTCGACACAGCGTTTCCCATCCCGAGCAAGCGAGCAGCAACGCCCTGGCCGCGTTCCGTACAGCGTCCGATCGAGGGAGCAGGGGGGAAACACAGCCCCAGGCTCCTGGCAGCTCAAGGGGGGACAAGGGACTCCCTTCCCAGGTCTCAGAGGATTTCCAGAGCAGAACTGCTCCCCTTCAGCCTTCTGCTCAGAGAAAACATGCCAAGAGCCATCAGAGAGCAGGGCACAAAGCAACAGCTCCTGTCTGCATGGCAGCGGGACTGGGGGCGGGAGAGGAGCTGCTGGGAGCGCACGTCCACCCCCAGCTGAGCCAGGGAACGAGGCCTGGGACCCTTCCCCAGCGCCCGGCTGGGCTTTCCTTTGCCCAAACTCACCGTCACCTCTTCTTCACCCATCAGCACCTCTGGAGGAACCTCTGGGGGCCCACGCAGCAGCAGGTTCGGGGCAGCAGGTTTTCCGGTCGCCTCCTTCACAGCGCAGGGGGAGAACCTTGGAGCTCTTTCTCCTGGAGCACAGCGAGGTGGGAAATGAAACCGAAGGGACTGAACAACATAAATACATTTCAATCCTCACTGAAAACAGGGAACAAAAGGCTGAAGCCCTGTTTTCACACTGAACACCAGCAGCAACAGGCTAAAACGCGGCCCTGCCCCATCCCCTTCTCCAGCACAGGGAGAGGTTCTTCAGCCCCTGCCAAGGGCACATTCCAGCTCCAGGGATCTGCACACTCAGTGCACAGAAAAGCCTGCTGGGCACGAAGGGCCAAAGCACCTCTGCGGAGGTGACCGGAGCACGGCAATGCCATTTTAAACAACCCTGGCCAAGGGCAGAGACGTGGGCTCTCAGAAACCCTGGGGCTCAGCTCCTGGGCTGCCTGAGGCACTCACGGCCCTGCGGGGGCCGGGCAGAACCAGAAACCAGTGCTGGTTTGACAGCAGGACAGACAGAGGGACAAGGGGGCTTTGGCCACCTCCCACCTGGGAGATGAACCAAACCAGGCTCCCCACAGCAAAACGCCTGCGGGCACGGCCCCACCACCAGACCCGCCCCCCGCCCTCCTCCCCCGAGGCCGGAAAAGACCTCTCAGCTCATCCAGTCCAACCATCAGCCCAACCCCCCGGGACCACCTGGGGACATGGTTCAATGTCCCCAGGTGCCACATCTCCACGTGTTTTGAACCCCT
>JAUMJJ010000282.1:0-27452 GCA_033556795.1 Tapera naevia | reverse complement strand
AATATCACCCTCACCCCCCCAGTGCCACCCTCACCCCCCAAACACCACCCTCACCCCCCTATGTCACCCACCCCCCAATCACCCCCCCCAATACCACCCTCACCCTCCCAGTGCCACCATCACCCCCCCCCACACCAACCTCACCCCCCCATGTCACCCACCTTAATCACCCCCCAATATCACCCACACCCCCCAGTGTCACCCTCACCCCCAATACCACCCCCACCCCCCCAGTGCCACCCTCACCCCCCAAACACCACCCTCACCCCCCCAATACCACCCTCACCCCCCCAATATCACCCTCACTCCCCACTTGCCACCCTCACCCCCCCCATGTCACCCACCCCCCCAGTGTCACCCCTCAATATCACCCTCACCCCCCCAGTGCCACCCTCACCCCCCAATAGCACCCTCACCCCCCCAATATCACGCTCACCCCCCAGTGCCACCCTCACCCCCCAATATCAACCTCACTCCCCCCCAGTGCCACCCTCACCCCCCCAATATCACCCTCACCCCCCCATGTCACCCACCCCCAATCACCCCCCCAATGCCACCCTCACCCCCCAATGCCACCCTTACCCCCATTACCACCCTGACCCCCCCAGTGCCACCCTCACCCCCCAAACACCACCCTCACCCCCCCAATACCACCCTCACCCCCCCAATATCACCCTCACTCCCCACTTGCCACCCTCACCCCCCCATGTCACCCACCCCCCCCAGTGTCACCCCTCAATATCACCCTCACCCCCCCAGTGCCAGCCTCACCCCCCAATAGCACCCTCACCCCCCAATATCACGCTCACCCCCCAGTGCCACCCTCACCCCCCAATATCAACCTCACTCCCCCCAGTGCCACCCTCACCCCCCCAATATCACCCTCACCCCCCCATGTCACCCACCCCCCAATCACCCCCCCAATGCCACCCTCACCCCCAATGCCACCCTTACCCCCATTACCACCCTGACCCCCCCAGTGCCACCCTCACCCCCCACACCCCACCCTCACCCCCCCATGTCACCCACCCCCCCAATCACCCCCCAATACCACCCTCACCCTCCCAGTGCCACCCTCACCCCCCCACACACCAACCTCATCCCCCATGTCACCCACCCCCCCAATCGCCCCCCCAATATCACCCTCACCCCCAGTGCCACCCTCACACCCCCATGTCACCCACCCCCCCAGTGTCACCCCTCAATATCACCCTCACCCCCCCGTGCCCCCCCCCCCACCCCCAGAGTCCCAGTGTGTGTGTGGGGGGGTAATACTGGGGTGGGGGGGGGTGATGCTAGACTGGGGGGTGATGCTGGGGTGCCCCCCCCCAATCCTGAACTCCCCCCCCCCCACCCCCCAGACCCCCCAGACCACCCATGGGGGGGGCCGAGATGGGGGGCGATGCTGGGGGTGCGAGGGGGGTGATGCTGAAGTGCCCCCCCCCCCTCACCCTGACCCCCCCACCCTCCACTTCCCCAAATACCGGGTGGGGGGTGATGCCGGGGTGCCCCCCCCCCGCAATCCTGACACACCCCCGTGCCCCCCCCAGGGTGCCTGGGTGGGAGGAGGGGGGCAATATTGGGGTGTGGGGTGATGCTGGGGTGCCCCCCACCCCCCCAATCCTGATCTCCCCCCCCCCCCAGTCGCTCGGTCCCCCTTGCCCCCCCACCCCCCCGGGATGCCGAGATGGGGGGGGGGGGGTGATGCCAGGGTTGGGGGTGATGCTGGGGTTCCCCTCCCCAATCCTGACACCCCCCCCCCCCAGTGTGTCCCCCCCCCCAGGGTCCCTGGTGCAGAGGGTGCAATACTGGGGTGGGGGGTGATGCTGGGGTGGGGGGTGATGCCGGGGTGCCCCCCCCCACTTCTGACACCCCCAATGTGCCCCCCCCCTCCCCAGGGACCCCGTGGTGCTGCGGGGGGGCGGGCAGAGGGTGATGCTGGGGTGCCCCCCCCAATCCTGACTCCCCCCGTGCCCCCCCGCCCTTCCCCAAATACCGGGGTGGGGGGTGATGCCGGGGTGCCCCCCCCCCCCCCCCAATCCTGACACCCCCCCCGTGACCCCCCCCCACCCCCAGAGTCCCAGTGTGTGTGTGTGTTGGGGGGGGCAATACTGGGTGGGGGGGGGGGATGCTAGACTGGGGGGTGATGCTGGGGTGCCCCCCCCCCAATCCTGAACTCCCCCCCCCCCCCCCCCCAGACCCCCCAGACCCCCCATGGGGGGGGCCGAGATGGGGGGCGATGCTGGGGGTGCGAGGGGGGTGATGCTGAAGTGCCCCCCCCCCCTCTCACCTTGACACCCCCCCCCCCACACACACTTCCCCAAATACCGGGGTGGGGGGTGATGCCGGGGTGCCCCCCCCCCCTCATCCTGACTCCCCCCGTGCCCCCCCCAGGGTGCCTGGGTGGGAGGAGGGGGGCAATATTGGGGTGTGGGGTGATGCTGGGGTGCCCCCCACCCTCCCAATCCTGATCTCCCCCCCCCCCAGTCGCTCGGTCCCCCTTGCCCCCCCTCCCCACCCCCCCCTCCCCACCCCCCCGGGATGCCGAGATGAGGGGGGGGGGGGGTGATGCCAGGGTTGGGGGTGATGCTGGGGTTCCCCTCCCCAATCCTGACACCCCCCCGCCCCAGTGTCCCCCCCCCCCAGGGTCCCTGGGTGCAGAGGGTGCAATACTGGGGTGGGGGGTGATGCTGGGGTGGGGGGTGATGCCGGGGTGCCCCCCCCCCCCACTTCTGACACCCCCAATGTGCCCCCCCCCCTCCCCAGGGACCCCGTGGTGCTGCGGGGGGGCGGGCAGGGGGTGATGCTGGGGTGCCCCCCCAATCCTGACTCCCCCCGTGCCCCCCCCCCACCCTTCCCAAATACCGGGGTGGGGGGTGATGCCGGGGTGCCCCCCCCCCCCCCCCCAATCCTGACACCCCCCCGTGCCCCCCCCCCCCCACCCCCAGAGTCCCAGTGTGTGTGTGGGGGGGGGCAATACTGGGGGGGGGGATGCTAGACTGGGGGGTGATGCTGGGGTGCCCCCCCCAATCCTGAACTCCCCCCCCCACCCCCCAGACCCCCCAGACCCCCCATGGGGGGGGCCGAGATGGGGGGCGATGCTGGGGGTGCGAGGGGGTGATGCTGGAGCGCCCCCCCCCCCCCCTCACCCTGACCCCCCCCCCCCACACACTTCCCCAAATACCGGGGTGGGGGGTGATGCCGGGGTGCCCCCCCCCCCCAATCCTGACCACCCCCCCGTGCCCCCCCCAGGGTGCCTGGGTGGGAGGAGGGGGCAATACTGGGGTGTGGGGTGATGCTGGGGTGCCCCCCACCCCCCCAATCCTGATCTCCCCCCCCCCCAGTCGCTCGGTCCCCCTTGCCCCCCCCGCCCCCCCCAATCCTGATCTCCCCCCCCCCGTCGCTCGGTCCCCTTGCCCCCCCCCCCCCCCCCCCCTCCCCACCCCCCCGGGATGCCGAGATGAGGGGGGGGGGGGTGATGCCAGGGTTGGGGGTGATGCTGGGGTTCCCCTCCCCAATCCTGACACCCCCCCCAGTGTGTCGTCCCCCCCCCCCCAGGGTCCCTGGGTGCAGAGGGTGCAATACTGGGGTGGGGGGTGATGCTGGGGTGGGGGGTGATGCCGGGGTGCCCCCCCCCCCCAAAATACCGGGTGGGGGGCGATGCCAGGGTGGGGTGATGATGCTGGAGTGCCCCCCCCCCTCACCTTGCCTCCCCCCACCCCCCCCCCCAGGTACCCTGTGGTGCTGCGGAGGTTCGAGCTGCGGGGGGGATCCGGCGGGGGGGGCCGCTGGCGGGGGGGGCAGGGGGTGGTGCGGGAGCTGCTCTTCCGTCGGGACCTGGTGCTGTCGGTGCTGAGCGAGCGCAGGACCCTCCGCCCCTACGGGCTCAGAGGTGAGGGGACCCCCCACCCCGAGCCCCCCCTGAACCCCCATGGCCCCCCCAAGACCCTCACAGCCCCCCCACAGCCCCCCCCATAGCACCCATAGCCCCTCTATAAAGCCCCATGGGCACCCATCACCCCCTCTGCCCCCCCCCCCCCCCCCAATAGACCTCTACGGGCTCAGAGGTGAGGGGACCCCCCCCACCCGAACCCCCCTCGAACCCCCCCATGGCCCCCCAAGACCCCCACAGCCCCCCCGTAGCACCCATAGCCCCCCTAGAAAGCCCATGGGCACCCATAACCTCCATATGTCCCCCCCCTCCAATAGACACCTACGGGCTCAAGGGTGAGGGGACCCCCCCCACCCAACCCCCCCCGAACCCCAATAGACCCCAAGACCCCACAGCCCCCCATAGCCCCCCATAGCACCCATAGCCCCCCCTATAGAGTCCCATGGACACCCATCACCCCCTCTGCCCCCCCCCAATAGACCTCTATGGGCTCAGAGGTAAGGGGACCCCCCCACCCGAACCCCCCCCGAACCCCCATGGCCCCCCAAGACCCCCACAGCTCCCCCCATAGCCCCCCCCATAGCACCCATAGCCCCCCTATAAAGCCCCATGGGCACCCCATAACCTCCCTATGCCCCCCCCACCCAATAGACCTCTACGGGCTCAGAGTTGAGGGGACCCCCCCCACCCGAACCCCCCCCGAACCCCCATGGCCCTCCCATAGACCCCCAAAACACTCACAGCCCCCCCATAGCACCCATAGCCCCCCTATAGAGCCCCATGGACACCCATCACCCCCTCTGCCCCCCCCCAATAGACCTCTATGGGCTCAGAGGTAAGGGGACCCCCCCACCCGAACCCCCCCCGAACCCCCATAGACCCCCCAAGACCCCACAGCCCCCCCATAGCCCCCCCCATAGCACCCATAGCCCCCCTATAAAGCCCCATGGGCACCCATAACCTCCCTATGTGTCCCCCCCCCAATAGACCCCTACGGGCTCAAAGGTGAGGGGACCCCTCCACCCAAACCCCCCCGAACCCCAATAGACCCCCAAGACCCACAGCCCCCCCATAGCCCCCCCATAGCACCCATAGCCCCCCCTATAGAGTCCCATGGACACCCATCACCCCCTCTGCCCCCCCCCAATAGACCTCTACGGGCTCAAGGGTGAGGGACCCCCCCCACCCGAACCCCCCCAAACCCCCATGGCCCCCCAAGACCCCCACAGCCCCCCCATAGCACCCATAGCCCCCTAGAAAGCCCCATGGGCACCCATAACCTCCATATGTCCCCCCCTCCAATAGACACCTACGGGCTCAAGGGTGAGGGGACCCCCCACCCGAACCCCCCCCGAACCCCCATAGACCCCCCAAGACCCCCACAGCCCCCCCATAGCCCCCCCCATAGCACCCATAGCCCCCCTATAAAGCCCCATGGGCACCCATAACCTCCCTATGCCCCCCCCCCAATAGACCCCTACGGGCTCAGAGTTGAGGGGACCCCCCCACCCAAACCCCCCCCGAACCCCAATGGCCCCCCCCATAGACCCCCAAAACACTCACAGCCCCCCCATAGCACCCATAGCCCCCCTATAGAGCCCCATGGACACCCATAACCTCCCTATGTGTCCCCCCCCCCAATAGACCCCTACGGGCTCAAAGGTGAGGGGACCCCCCCACCCAAACCCCCCCGAACCCCCATAGACCCCCAAGACCCCACAGTCCCCCCACAGCCCCCCCATAGCACCCATAGCCCCCCCTATAGAGTCCCATGGACACCCATCACCCCCTCTGCCCCCCCCCCCAATAGACCTCTACGGGCTCAAGGTGAGGGGACCCCCCCCACCCGAACCCCCCCGAACCCCAATAGACCCCCCAAGACCCCCACAGCCCCCCCATAGCCCCCCCCATAGCACCCATAGCCCCCCTAGAAAGCCCCATGGGCACCCATAACCTCCCTATGCCCCCCCCCCCCACCAATAGACCCCTACGGCTCAAGGGTGAGGGGACCCCCCCCACCCAAACCCCCCCCGAACCCCCATGGCCCCCCATAGACCCCCAAAACACTCACAGCCCCCCCATAGCACCCATAGCCCCCCCTATAGAGCCCCATGGGCACCCATCACCCCCTCTGCCCCCCCCCCAATAGACCTCTATGGGCTCAGAGGTGAGGGGACCCCCCCACCCAAACCCCCCCCGAACCCCCATGGCCCCCATAGACCCCCACAGCCCCCCCATAGCACCCATAGCCCCCCTATAAAGCCCCATGGGCACCCATCACCCCCTCTGCCCCCCCCCCCAAAATAGAACTCTACGGGCTCAGAGGTGAGGGGACCCCCCCCACCCGAACCCCCCCCGAACCCCCATGGCCCCCCCATAGACCCCCAAAACACTCACAGCCCCCCCATAGCACCCATAGCCCCCCTATAGAGCCCCATGGACACCCATCACCCCCTCTGCCCCCCCCAATAGACCTCTATGGGCTCAGAGGTGAGGGGACCCCCCCACCCGAACCCACCCCGAACCCCCATGGCCCCCCAAGACCCTCACAGCCCCCCCACAGCCCCCCCCATAGCACCCATACCCCCCTATAAAGCCCCATGGGCACCCATCACCCCCTCTGCCCCCCCCCCATTGCCCCCATTGCCCCCCATTGCCCTCCACTGCTCTCAGTGCCCCCCATTGCCCTCCCAACCCCCCCACTGCCCCCCATGCCCCCATTGCACCCCCTGACCCCCCATTGCCCCCCACCTCATTCAGGGGCAGCCCGGCACCCCAGGTCTCAACCGGCTGCTGTGCCCCCCATTGCCCCCCGTTGCCCCCCATTGTCCTCCTCTCCTCCCAGTGCCCCCCATTGCCCTCCCAACCCCCCCACTGCCCCCCATGCCCCCCATTGCCCCTCCCTGACCCCCCATTGCCCCCCCACCTCACTTAGGGTGGCAGCCCTGCACCCCAGGTCTCAAACTACTGCTGTGCCCCCCATTGCCCCCCCATTGCCCCCCATTGTCCTCCACTCCTCCCAGTGCCCCCCCATTGCCCCCCCAACCCCCCCACTGCCCCCCATGCCCCCCATTGCCCCTCCCTGACCCCCCATTGCCCCCACCTCACTTAGGGTGGCAGTACGGGCACCCCAGATCTCAACCAGCTGCTGTGCCCCCCATTGCCCCCCCATTGCCCTCCACTGCTCCCAGTGCCCCCCATTGCCCTCCCAACCCCCCCACTGCCACCCACGCCCCCCATTGCACCCCCAGACGCCCCATTGCCCCCCACCTCGCTTAGGGGGGCAGCCTGGGCACCCCAGGTCTCAACCAGCTGCTGTGCCCCCCATTGCTCCCCATTGCCCCCTATTGCCCCCCATTGCCCTCCACTGCTCCCAGTGCCCCCCATTGCCCTCCAACCCCCCCACTGCCCCCCATGCCCCCCATTGCCCCTCCCTGACCTCCCCCCTTGCCCCCCACCTCACTTAGGGGGCAGCATGGGCACCCCAGGTCTCAAACTACTGCTGTGCCCCCCATTGCCACCCATTGCCCCTCCCAACCCCCCCACTGCCCCCCATGCCCCCCATTGCACCCCCTGACCCCCCATTGCCCCCCACCTCGCTTAGGGTGGCAGCACGGGCACCCCAGGTCTCAACCAGCTGCTGTGCCCCCCATTGCCCCCCAATGCCCTCCACAGCTCCCAGTGCCCCCATTGCCCTCCCAACCCCCCCACTGCCCCCCATGCCCCCATTGACCCCCCTGACCCCCCATTGCCCCACCTCACTTAGGGTGGCAGCACGGGCACCCCAGATCTCAACCAGCTGCTGTGCCCCCCATTGCCCCCCATTGCCCTCCACTGCACCCAGTGCCCCCCATTGCCCTCCCAACCCCCCCCCACTGCCCCCCATGCCCCCCATTGCCCCTCCCTGACCCCCCATTGCCCCCCACCTCACTTAGGGTGGCAGCACGGGCACCCCAGGTCTCAACCAGCTGCTGTGCCCCCCATTGCCCCCATTGCTCCCCATTGCCCCCCGTTGCCCCCCATTGCCCTCCACAGCTCCCAGTGCCCCCCATTGCCCTCCCAACCCCCCCACTGCCCCCCATGCCCCCCATTGCCCCTCCCTGACCTCCCCCTTGCCCCCCACCTCGCTTAGGGGGCAGCCTGGGCACCCCAGGTCTCAACCAGCTGCTGTGCCCCCCATTGCCCCCCATTGCCCCCCATTGCCCTCCACTGCTCCAGTGCCCCCCATTGCCCTCCCAACCCCCCCACTGCCCCCCATGCCCCCCATTGCCCCTCCCTGACCCCCCATTGCCCCCCACCTCACTTAGGGTGGCAGCACGGGCACCCCAGGTCTCAACCAGCTGCTGTGCCCCTCATTGCCCCCATTGCCCCCCATTGCCCTCCACTCCTCCCAGTGCCCCCCATTGCCCTCCCAACCCCCTCCACTGCCCCCCATGCCCCCATTGCACCCTCTAAACCCCCATTTGCCCCCCATCTCACTTAGGGTGGCAGCCCGGGCACCCCAGGTCTCAACCAGCTGCTGTGCCCCCCATTGCCCCCCCATTGCCCTTCACTGCTCCCAGTGCCCCCCATTGCCCTCCAACACCCCTCACTGCCCCCCACGCCCCCCATTGCACCCCCTGACCCCCCATTGCCCCCCACCTCACTTAGGGGGCAGCCTGGGCACCCCAGGTCTCAAAATACTGCTGTGCCCCCCATTGCCCCCCATTGCTCCCCATTGCCCCCGTTGCCCCCCATTTCCCCCATTGCCCTCCACTGCTCCCAGTACCCCCATTGCCCTCCCACCCCCTCCACTGCCCCCCCATGCCCCCCATTGCACCCTCTGACCCCCCCATTGCCCCCCACCTCACTTAGGGTGGCAGCACGGGCACCCCAGATCTCAACCAGCTGCTGTGCCCCCCATTGCCCCCCATTGCCCTCCACTGCACCAGTGCCCCCCATTGCCCTCCCAACCCCCCCACTGCCCCCCATGCCCCCCATTGCCCCTCCCTGACCCCCCATTGCCCCCCACCTCACTTAGGGTGGCAGCACGGGCACCCCAGGTCTCAACCAGCTGCTGTGCCCCCCATTGCCCCCATTGCTCCCCATTGCCCCCCGTTGCCCCCCATTGCCCTCCACAGCTCCCAGTGCCCCCCATTGCCCTCCCAACCCCCCACTGCCCCCCATGCCCCCCATTGCCCCTCCCTGACCTCCCCCTTGCCCCCCACCTCGCTTAGGGGGCAGCCTGGGCACCCCAGGTCTCAACCAGCTGCTGTGCCCCCCATTGCCCCCCATTGCCCCCCATTGCCCTCCACTGCTCCCAGTGCCCCCCATTGCCCTCCCAACCCCCCCACTGCCCCCCATGCCCCCCATTGCCCCTCCCTGACCCCCATTGCCCCCCACCTCACTTAGGGGGGCAGCCTGGGCACCCCAGGTCTCAACCAGCTGCTGTGCCCCCCATTGCCCCCCGTTGCCCCCCATTGTCCTCCACTCCTCCCAGTGCCCCCCAGTGCCCCCATTGCCCTCCCAACCCCCCCACTGCCCCCCATGCCCCCCATTGCCCCTCCCTGACCCCCCATTGCCCCCCACCTCACTTAGGGTGGCAGCACGGGCACCCCAGGTCTCAACCAGCTGCTGTGCCCCCCATTGCCCCCCATTGCCCCCCATTGCCCTCCACAGCTCCCAGTGCCCCCCATTGCCCTCCATCCCCCCCACTGCCCCCCATGCCCCCCATTGACCCCCCTGTCCCCCATTGCCCCCCACCTCACTTAGGGTGGCAGCATGGCACCCCAGATCTCAACCAGCTACTGTGCCCCCCATTGCCCCCCATTGCCCTCCACAGCTCCCAGTGCCCCCATTGCCCTCCCAACCCCCCCACTGCCCCCCATGCCCCCCATTGCCCCTCCCTGACCCCCCATTGCCCCCCACCTCGCTTAGGGGGGCAGCCTGGGCACCCCAGGTCTCAACCAGCTGCTGTGCCCCCCGTTGCTCCCCATTGCCCCCCGTTGCCCCCCATTGCCCTCCACTGCTCCCAGTGCCCCCCATTGCCCCCCCAACCCCCCCACTGCCCCCCATGCCCCCCATTGACCCCCCTGACCCCCCATTGCCCCCCCACCTCACTTAGGGTGGCAGCCCGGGCACCCCAGGTCTCAACCAGCTGCTGTGCCCCCCATTGCCCCCCGTTGCCCCCATTGCCCCCCATTGCCCTCCACTGCTCCCAGTGCCCCCATTGCCCTCCCAACCCCCCCACTGCCCCCCATGCCCCCCATTGCCCCTCCCTGACCCCCCCCTTGCCCCCCACCTCACTTAGGGGGCAGCCCGGGCACCCCAGGTCTCAACCAGCTGCTGTGCCCCCCATTGCCCCCCGTTGCCCCCCATTGCCCCCCATTGCCCTCCACTGCTCCCAGTGCCCCCCATTGCCCTCCCAACCCCCCCACTGCCCCCCATGCCCCCCATTGCCCCTCCCTGACCCCCCCCTTGCCCCCCACCTCACTCAGGGGGCAGCCCGGGCACCCCAGGTCTCAACCAGCTGCTGTGCCCCCCATTGCCCCCCATTGCCCTCCACTGCTCCCAGTGCCCCCCATTGCCCTCCCAACCCCACCACTGCCCCCCATGCCCCCCATTGACCCCCCTGTCCCCCATTGCCCCCCACCTCACTTAGGGTGGCAGCATGGGCACCCCAGATCTCAACCAGCTACTGTGCCCCCCATTGCCCCCCATTGCCCTCCACAGCTCCCAGTGCCCCCCATTGCCCTCCCAACCCCCCCACTGCCCCCCATGCCCCCCATTGCCCCTCCCTGACCCCCCATTGCCCCCCACCTCACTCAGGGGGCAGCCCGGGCACCCCAGGTCTCAACCAGCTGCTGTGCCCCCCATTGCCCCCCATTGCCCTCCACTGCTCCCAGTGCCCCCCATTGCCCTCCCAACCCCCCCCCACTGCCCCCCATGCCCCCATTGCCCCTCCCTGACCCCCCATTGCCCCCCCACCTCACTTAGGGGGCAGCCTGGGCATCCCAGATCTCAACCAGCTGCTGTGCCCCCCATTGCCCCCCGTTGCCCCCCATTGCCCTCCACTGCTCCCAGTACCCCCATTGCCCTCCCACCCCCTCCACTGCCCCCCCATGCCCCCCATTGCACCCTCTGACCCCCCCATTGCCCCCCACCTCACTTAGGGTAGCAGCTTGGGCACCCCAGGTCTCAACCAGCTGCTGTGCCCCCCATTGCTCCCCATTGCCCCCCGTTGCCCCCCATTGCCCTCCACTGCTCCCAGTGCCCCCCATTGCCCTCCCAACCCCCCCACTGCCCCCCATGCCCCCCATTGCCCCTCCCTGACCTCCCCCTTGCCCCCCACCTCGCTTAGGGGGCAGCCTGGGCACCCCAGGTCTCAAACTACTGCTGTGCCCCCCATTGCCCCCCTTTGCCTCCCGTTGCCCCCCATTGCCCTCTACTGCTCCCAGTGCCCCCCATTGCCCTCCCAACCCCCCCACTGCCCCCCATGCCCCCCATTGCACCCCCTGACCCCCCATTGCCCCCCACCTCACTTAGGTGGCAGCCTGGGCACTCCAGATCTCAACCAGCTGCTGTGCCCCCCATTGCTCCCCAATGCTCCCCATTGCCCCCCGTTGCCCCCCATTGCCCTCCACAGCTCCCAGTTCCCCCCATTGCCCTCCCAACCCCCCCACTGCCCCCCATGCCCCCATTGACCCCCCTGACCCCCCATTGCCCCCCACCTCACTTAGGCTGGCAGCCCGAGCACCCCAGATCTCAACCAGCTGCTGTGCCCCCCATTGCTCCCCATTGCCCCCCACTCCTCCCAGTGCCCCCCATTGCCCTCCCAACCCCCCCACTGCCCCCCACGCCCCCCATTGCACCCCCTGACCCCCCATTGCCCCCCCACCTCGCTTAGGGGGGCAGCCTGGGCACCCCAGATCTCAACCAGCTGCTGTGCCCCCCATTGCCCCCCGTTGCCCCCCGTTGCCCCCCATTGCCCCCCATTGCCCTTCACTGCTCCCAGTGCCCCCCATTGCCCTCCCAACCCCCCCACTGCCCCCCATGCCCCCCATTGCCCCTCCCTGACCCCCCATTGCCCCCCATCTCACTTAGGGTGGCAGTACGGGCACCCCAGGTCTCAACCAGCTGCTGTGTCCCCCATTGCCCCCCATTGCCCTCCACTCCTACCAGTGCCCCCCATTGCCTTCCCAACCCCCCCACTGCCCCCCACGCCCCCCATTGCACCCCCTGACCCCCCATTGCCCCCCACCTCACTTAGGGGGCAGCCCCGGAACCCCAGGTCTCCACCCACTGCTCTGCCCCCCTTGCCCCCCATTGCCCTTCACTGCTCCCAGTGCCCCCCATTGCCCTCCCAACTCCCCCACTGCCCCCCATGCCCCCCATTGCACCCCCTGACCCCCCATTGCCCCCCACCTCGCTTAGGGGGGCAGCCTGGGCACCCCAGATCTCAACCAGCTGCTGTGCCCCCCATTGCCCTCCGTTGCCCCCCGTTGCGCCCCGTTGCCCCCCATTGCCCTCCACAGCTCCCAGTGCCCCCCATTGCCCTCCCAACCCCCCCACTGCCCCCCATGCCCCCCATTGCCCCTCCCTGACACCCATTGCCCCCCACCTCGCTTAGGGGGGCAGCCTGGGCACCCCAGATCTCAACCAGCTGCTGTGCCCCCCATTGCCCCCCGTTGCCCCCCATTGTCCTCCACTGCTCCCAGTGCCCCCCATTGCCCTCCCAACCCCCCCACTGCCCCCCATGCCCCCCATTGCCCCTCCCTGATCCCCCATTGCCCCCCTACCTCACTTAGGGGGCAGCCCGGGCGCCCCAGGTCTCAACCTTCTCCTCCGCCGCGACGGCCGAACCATCAACCTGGGTGCCAAGACCTCGGTGCCGGTGGAACCAGGGGTGAGTTCTGGACTCCCCCCCCCCCCCAAACCCACCATCACCCCCACCCTATAGTGCCCCCCACCCTCCTCACCCCTTGACCCCCATTGCCCCCCTACCCCAGGATGTTTTCCACATGGAGACCCCCGGTGGTGGTGGCTTCGGTTCCCCCGAGGACGGGGACCCCGAGGAGGACAAGGAACCCCCCAAGAACTTCACGGAACGTGGGAGCCTCCTCGAGTACCGACGGGCGCAGGAGAGCGTCTGAGGGGGGGTCCCCTGCCCCACACCTGGGGCTGCACCCCCCCCCCAAGTACCGCTGGGTGCAAGAGGGTGCCTGGGTGGGGGCTCCCCCCAACTTTTGGGAGGTACATCCCGTGGGGAAGCCCCCCAAGAAGCCCAAGGAGCTCCTTCTCCCCAAGGCGTTGCCTTCTCCCCCCTTGTGCCTTCCAATAAAGGAGCCTTTTGGGCCTCCCCGTGTGTCGTTGGGTGACCCTGGGGGCTTCTATGGGGAAGGGTCCACCCTGGAGGTCCCATGGAGAGGAGCCAAGGAGAACTTGGGGAAGGGTCCCAGGGAGTGGTCCTCAAGGGGCCTCAGGGAGTGGCCATCAAGATGTCCATGGAATGGTCCCCAGAGGGTCTTCATGGAATGGTCCCCAGAGGGTTTCCATGGAGAGATCACCAAGATCTCCATGGAACAGTCCCCAGAGGGTCTTCATGGAATGGTCACCAAAGGGTCTCCATGGAGTGGTCACGAAGATCTTCATGGAATGGTCCCCAGAGGGTCTTCATGGAGTGGTCACCAAAGGGTCTCCATGGAGTGGTCACGAAGATCTTCATGGAATGGTCCCCAGAGGGTCCCCATGGGGTGGCCATCAAGATCTCGAAGCAATGGTCCCCAGAGGGTCTTCATGGAATGGTCACCAAAGGGTCTCCATGGAGTGGTCATGAAGATCTCCATGGAATGGTCCCCAGAGGGTCCCCATGGGGTGGTCATCAAGATCTCCATGGAATGGTCCCCAGAGGGTCCCCATGTGGTGATCACCAAGATCTCCATGGAACGGTCCCCAGAGGGTCTTCATGGAATGGTCACTAAAGGCTCTCCATGGAGTGGTCACGAAGATCTCCATGGAATGGTCCCCAGAGGGTCCCCCTGGGGTGGTCACCAAGATCTCCATGCAATGGTGCCCAGAGGGTCTCCATGGAATGGTCCCCAGAGGGTCCCCATGGAGTGGTCAACAAGACCTCCATTGAATTGTTCCCAGAGAGTTCCCATGGGGTGGTCACCAAGATCTCCATGGAATGGTCCCCAGTGAGTCCCCATGGGGTGGTCACCAAGATCTCCATGCAATGGTCCCCAGAAGGTCTCCATGGAATGATCCTCAGAGGGTTCCCCTGGAGTGGTCATCAAGACCTGCATGGAATTGTCCCCAGAGGGTCCCCATGGAGTGGTCACCAAGATCTCCATGGAATGGTCACTAAAGGGTCTCCATGGAGTGGTCACCAAGATCTTCATGCAATGGTCCCCAGAGGGTCTTCATGGAATGGTCACCAAAGGGTCTCCATGGAGTGGTCACCAAGATCTCCATGGAATGGTCCCCAGAGGGTCCCCATGGAGTGGTCATCAAGACCTCCATTGAGTTGTTCCCAGAGAGTCCCCATGGGGTGGCCATCAAGATCTCCATGCAATGGTCCCCAGAAGGTCTCCATGGAATGATCCTCAGAGGGTTCCCCTGGAGTGGTCATCAAGACCTCCATGGAATTGTCCCCAGAGGGTCCCCATGGGGTGGTCACCAAGATCTCCATGGAATGGTCCCCAGAGGGTCTTCATGGAATGGTCACCAAAGGGTCTCCATGGAGTGGTCACCAAGATCTCCATGGAATGGTCCCCAGAGGGTCCCCATGGAGTGGTCATCAAGACCTCCATTGAATTGTTCCCAGAGAGTTCCCATGGGGTGGTCACCAAGATCTCCATGCAATGGTCCCCAGCGAGTCCCCATGGGGTGGCCATCAAGATCTCCATGCAATGGTCCCCAGAAGGTCTCCATGGAATGATCCTCAGAGGGTTCCCCTGGAGTGGTCATCAAGACCTGCATGGAATTGTCCCCAGAGGGTCCCCATGGAGTGGTCACCAAGATCTCCATGGAATGGTCACTAAAGGGTCTTCATGGAATGGTCACCAAAGGGTCTCCATGGAGTGGTCACCAAGATCTCCATGGAATGGTCCCCAGAGGGTCCTCATGGGGTGGTCATCAAGATCTCCATGGAATGGTCCCCAGAGGGTCCTCATGGAGTGGTCACCAAGATCTTCATGGAATGGTCCCCAGAGGGTCTTCATGGAATGGTCACCAAAGGGTCTCCAGGGAGTGGTCACCAAGATCTCCATGGAATGGTCCCCAGAGGGTCCCCCTGGAGTGGTCATCAAGACCTGCATGGAATTGTCCCCAGAGAGTCCCCATGGGGTGGCCATCAAGATCTCGAAGCAATGGTCCCCAGAGGTTCTTCATGGAATGGTCACCAAAGGGTCTCCATGGAGTGGTCACGAAGATCTCCATGGAATGGTCCCCAGAGGGTCCTCATGGGGTGGTCACCAAGATCTCCATGGAATGGTCCCCAGAGGGTCCCCATGGAGTGGTCCCCAGAGGGTCCCCATGGAGTGGTCATCAAGACCTCCATTGAATTGTTCCCAGAGAGTTCCCATGGGGTGGTCACCAAGATCTCCATGCAATGGTCCCCAGTGAGTCCCCATGGGGTGGCCATCAAGATCTCCATGCAATGGTCCCCAGAAGGTCTCCATGGAATGATCCTCAGAGGGTTCCCCTGGAGTGGTCATCAAGACCTGCATGGAATTGTCCCCAGAGGGTCCCCATGGAGTGGTCACCAAGATCTCCATGGAATGGTCAATAAAGGGTCTCCATGGAGTGGTCACCAAGATCTCCATGGAACGGTCCCCAGAGGGTCCTCATGGAGTGGTCATCAAGACCTGCATGGAATTGTCCCCAGAGAGTCCCCATGGGGTGGCCATCAAGATCTCCATGCAATGGTCCCCAGAGGGTCTTCATGGAATGGTCACCAAAGGGTCTCCATGGAGTGGTCACCAAGATCTCCATGGAATGGTCCCCAGAGGGTCCCCCTGGGGTGGTCACCAAGATCTCCATGCTATGGTGCCCAGAGGGTCTCCATGGAATGGTCCCCAGAGGGTCCCCATGGAGTGGTCATCAAGACCTCCATTGAATTGTTCCCAGAGAGTTCCCATGGGGTGGTCACCAAGATCTCCATGCAATGGTCCCCAGAAGGTCTCCATGGAATGATCCTCAGAGGGTTCCCCTGGAGTGGTCATCAAGACCTGCATGGAATTGTCCCCAGAGAGTCCCCATGGAGTGGTCACCAAGATCTCCATGGAATGGTCCCCAGAGGGTCTTCATGGAATGGTCACCAAAGGGTCTCCATGGAGAGGTCACCAAGATCTCCATGGAATGGTCGTCAGAGGGTCTTCATGGAGTGCTCATCAAGATCTCCATGGAATGGTCCCCAAGGGATTCCCATGGAGTGGTTCCCAAGAGCCTCCTTGGAGCAGTTCACAAAGACCACAAAGGAATTCCAATCCATGGAATGGTCCCCAAGGTCCCCATGGAGCAATCTCCAACGAGTTCTCATGGAATGGTCCCTATAGAGTGGTCCCAAAAGCTCCCTTTGGAACGGTCCTCAAGGATCTCCGAGGAGGAGTCCCCAAAGAATCCCTGTGGAGTGGTCCTTGGGGGTCTTCATGGAGTGGTCCCCAAGGTCTCCAGGGAGTGGTCCCCAGAATGTTCTTATAGAGTGGTTCCTGAGGGCTTCCATGGAGTGGTCCCCAACATCCCCATGGAGCTGTCCTCAAGGGTTCCTATGGAGTGGTCCCCAAGGTCCCCAGGGAGTGGTCCTCAGGGTCTCCAGGGAATGGTTCCCAGGGAGTGGTCCCCAAGGTCCCCAGGGAGTGGTCCCCAGGGAGTGGTCCCCAAGGTCTCCAGGGAGTGGTCCCCAGGGAGTGGTCCCCAGGGTCTCCAGGGAGTGGTTCCCAGGGAGTGGTCCCCAAGGTCTCCAGGGAGTGGTCCCCAGGGAGTGGTCCCCAAGGTCCCCAGGGAGTGGTCCTCAGGGTCTCCAGGGAATGGTCCCCAGGGAGTGGTCCCCAGGGTCTCCAGGGAGTGGTCCCCAGAGTCTCCAGGGAGTGGTCCCCAAGGTCCCCAGGGTCTCCAGGGAGTGGTCCCCAGGGAGTGGTCCCCAAGGTCCCCAGGGAGTGGTCCCCAGGGTCTCCAGGGAGTTGTCCCCAGGGAGTGGTCCCCAAGGTCTCCAGGGAGTGGTCCCCAGGGAGTGGTCCCCAAGGTCTCCAGGGAGTGGTTCCCAGGGTCGCCAGGGAGTGGTCCCCAGGGAGTGGTCCCCAAGGTCCCCAGGGAGTGGTTCCCAGGGTCTCCAGGGAGTGGTCCCCAGGGAGTGGTCCCCAAGGTCCCCAGGGAGTGGTCCCCAGGGAGTGGTCCTCAGGGTCTCCAGGGAGTGGTCCCCAGGGAGTGGTCCCCAAGGTCCCCAGGGAGTGGTCCTCAGGGTCTCCAGGGAGTGGTTCCCAGGGAGTGGTCCCCAAGGTCTCCAGGGAGTGGTCCTCAGGGTCTCCAGGGAGTGGTCCCCAGGGAGTGGTCCCCAAGGTCCCCAGGGAGTGGTCCTCAGGGTCTCCAGGGAGTGGTCCCCAGGGAGTGGTCCCCAAGGTCCCCAGGGAGTGGTCCCCAGAGTCTCCAGGGAGTGGTCCCCAGGGAGTGGTCCCCAAGGTCCCCAGGGAGTGGTCCCCAGGGAGTGGTCCCCAAGGTCTCCATAGAGCATTCCCAAGAGGATTCCAGTGCAATGACCCTCAGGGGTCTTCATGGCGTGGTCCCCAAAGGGTTTCCATGAAGTGGTCCTCAAGGTTCCCTAGGTCCCTCCTGCCCCCCCTCCGCTGCGTCCCTGTACAGTGGGGACCCCCCCAACCTTCTCAGGGGGGTCTGGTCGCCCCCCATCCACCCTGTCCCAGCAATGGAGGGGACACCAACCGCTGCTCTCAAGGCCTTTATTTGCTCCAGTTGATAAACCCACAGCTGGCACCAGCGCTGCCAGACCACCACCCAACCACCACCCAACATCACCCACACCTCGCCCAACCATCACCCAAGCTACTGCTCAACCACTGCCCAACCACCACCCAACAACTGCCCGACTTCTGCCCATCTTCTGCCCAATCACTGCTCAACTTGCTGCCCAATTTCTACCCAACCACCACCCAACAACTTCCCAACTGCCACCCAACCACCGCCCAGCTACTGCTCAACCACTGTCCAACCACCACCCAACCACTGCCCAACCACCACCCAACCACTGCCCAACTGTTGCCCAACCCCACCCAACCATCACCCAACATCACCCAAACCCACCCAACCACCACCCAACATCACCCAAACCCACCCAACCACCACCCAAACCCACCCAACCATCACCCAAACATCCCCCAGACACCACCCAACCACCACCTAACATCTTCTGTCCAACCACTGCCCAATGGTTACCCAACTGCTGCCCACTCACTGCCCAACTGTTACTCAATGACCATCCAACCACTACCCAACTGTTGCCCAACTGTTGCCCAATGACCATCCAACCACTACCCAAGCACTGCCCAACCACCGCCCAACTGCTGCCCACTCACTGCCCAACTGTTGCCCAATGACCATCCAACCAGCACCCAACTGTTGCCCAACTGTTGCCCAATGACCATCCAACCACTACCCAAGCACTGCCCAACCACCGCCCAACTGCTGCCCACTCACTGCCCAACTGTTGCCCAATGACCATCCAACCAGCACCCAACTGTTGCCCAACTGTTGCCCAATGACCATCCAACCAGCACCCAACTGTTGCCCAACTGTTGCCAAATGACCATCCAACCACTACCCAACTGTTGCCCAATGACCATCCAACCACTACTCAAGCACTGCCCAACTACCGCCCAACCACCACCCAACTGTTGCCCAATGACCATCCAACCACTACCCAACTGTTGCCCAACTCCTGCCCAACCACCACCCAACTGTTGCCCAATGACCATCCAACCACTACCCAACTGTTGCCCAACTCCTGCCCAACCACCACCCAACTGTTGCCCAATGACCAACCAACTACTACCCAATCACTGCCCCGCTACTGCTCAACCAATGCCCAACCACCACCCAACTGTTGCCCAACGATGATTCAACCACTGCCCAAGAGCTGCCCAACTTCTTCCCAACTGCCACCCCAAACCTACCCAACAACTGCTCAACCACTGCCTAACTGTTGCCCAAGAACTGCCCAACCACCACCCAACGGATGCCCAACGACCATTCAACCATTGCCCAATCACTGCCCAACCACCACTCAACCACCACCCAACCAGTGCCCAACTTCTTCCCAACTTCTGTCCAACCACTGCCCAACTGCCACCCAACCACCACCCAATGACCCCCAATCACTGCCCAATGGCCACCCAACCACTACCCAACTGTTGCCCAACGACCACCCAATCACTGCCAAGCTACTGCTCAACCAATGCCCAACAACTACCCAACAACTGCCCAACTTCTGCCCAATCACTGCTCAACTTGCTGCCCAATTTCTACCCAACCACCACCCAACAACTGCCCAACTGCCACCCAACCACCACCCAATGACCCCCAATCACTGCCCTACGGCCACCCAACCACTGCCCAACCACTGCCACCCCAAAACCACCCAACAACTGCTCAACCACTGCCCAACTTCTGCCCAAGAACTGCCCAACCAACACCCAAAACCACCCAACAACTGCTCAACCACTGCCCAACTTCTGCCCAAGAACTGCCCAACCAACACCCAACCACCACCCAACCACTGCCCAACCACCACACAACTGTTGCCCAACCGCCGCCCAACTGTTGCCCAACGACCATTCAACCACTACCCAACCACCACCCAACCAGTGCCCAATTTCTTCCCAACTTCTGTCCAACCACTGCCCAACTGCCACCCAACCACCACCCAATGACCCCCAATCACTGCCCAACTTCTTCCCATCTTCTGCCCAACAACCACCCAACAACAGCTCAACCACTGCCAACTTCTGCCCAACAGCCTCCCACCCATCATCCGATCACTGTCCAACCGCCACCCAACGACCACCCAATGGCACATGGGTGCTGTGGTGGGCACATCCACGCCCCACGCCAGCCCCACCGAACATTGGTGGGTGATGGTGCAGCCAACACGCGTGGGCACCGGGAGCCATCCCCGTGTCCCCGTGGGGTGCCAACGTCCTCTCAGGGCACCGGTGGGCCTGGATCCCAGTTGGGTGTTGGTGCAGCTTCCAGGTGGCCAGTGGGCTCAGGGGGACGCGGGGCCCACGTTGAGTCGCAGCGCCACGGGCAAGTGGTCGGAGCGGGTGGCCAGCTGGGTGATGAAGGAGACCTCGGCCACCTCCTGCCAGGGAGAGGGAACGTCAGGGTGGGGGGACCCAGGGGGACGTGGGCACCGTCGCTCTGCCAAGACAGCGCCCATGGAGTGGTCCCCAAGGAATGGTCCCCAGAGGATCTCCATGGAGTGGTCCCTAAAGGATCATCATTGAGTGGTCTTCAAGATCTCCATGGAGTGGTCCCCAGAGGCTCCCCATGTAATGGTCCCCAAGGTCTCCATGGAGTGGTACCCAGAGGAACCCCATGGAGTGGTCCCCAAAGGATCCCCATGGAGTGGACCCCAAGGTCTCCATGGAGTGGTCCCAAGAGGATCCCCATGGAGTGGTCCCCAAAGGATCATCATGGAGTGGTCATCAAGATCCCCATGGAGTGGTCCCCAAGATCTCCATGGAGTGGTCTCCAAGATCTCCACAGAGTGGTCCCCAGAGGATGCCCATGGAGTAGTCCCCACGGTCTCCATGGAGTGGTCCCCAGAGGGTCCCCACGGTGGTCCCCAGAGGGTCCCCACGGTGGTCCCCAAGGTCTCTATGGAGTGGTCCCCAAGATCTCCATGGAATGGTCCCAAGAGGATCCCCATGGAGTGGTCCCCAAGATCTCCATGGAGTGGTCGTCAAGATCCCCATGGAATGGTCCCCAAGATCCCCATGGAGTGGTCCCCAAAGGATCATCATTGAGTGGTCTTCAAGATCCCCATGGAGTGGTCCCCAAGGTCTCCATGGAGTGGTACCCAGAGGATCCCCATGGAGTGGTACCCAAAGGATCTCCATGGAGTCCTCCCCACGGTCTCCATGGAGTGGTCCCCAGAGGATCTCCATGGAGGGGTCCTCAAGATCTCCATGGAATGGTCCCCAAGATCTCCACAGAATGGTCCCCAGAGGATCCCCATGGAGTGGTCTCCAAGGTCTCCATGGAGTGGTACCCAGAGGAACCCCATGGAGTGGTCCCCAAGGTCTCCATGGAGTGGTCCCCAGAGGATCCCCATGGAGTGGTCCCCAAGATCTCCATGGAATGGTCCCAAGAGGATCCCCATGGAGTGGTCCCCAAGATCTCCATGGAGTGGTCGTCAAGATCCCCATGGAGTGGTCGTCAAGATCCCCATGGAGTGGTCCCCAAGATCTCCATGGAGTGGTCTCCAAGATCTCCACAGAGTGGTCCCCAGAGGATGCCCATGGAGTAGTCCCCACGGTCTCCATGGAGTGGTCCCCAGAGGGTCCCCACGGTGGTCCCCAAGGTCTCTATGGAGTGGTCCCCAAGATCTCCATGGAATGGTCCCAAGAGGATCCCCATGGAGTGGTCCCCAAGATCTCCATGGAGTGGTCGTCAAGATCCCCATGGAATGGTCCCCAAGATCCCCATGGAGTGGTCTCCAAGATCCCCATGGAGTGGTCCCCAGAGGATGCCCACGGAGTGGTCCCCACGGTCTCCACGGAGTGGTCCCCAGAGGGTCCCCATGGAGTGGTCCCCAAGGTCTCCATGGAGTGGTCCCCAGAGGGTCCCCATGGTGGTCCCCAGAGGGTCCCCATGGAGTGGTCCCCAAGGTCCCCATGGAGTGGTCCCCAGAGGGTCCCCACGGTGGTCCCCAAGGTCTCCATGGAGTGGTCCCCAGAGGGTCCCCATGGTGGTCCCCAGAGGGTCCCCATGGAGTGGTCCCCAAGGTCCCCATGGAGTGGTCCCCAGAGGGTCCCCACGGTGGTCCCCGGGGTCTCCGTGGGGCAGTCTCCGAGGGTGCCCCCTCACCGTGCGCAGCGGCCGCTCCCCGTGGTGCTGCCGGTACAGGATGTAGTCCACGCGCCGGCCCTGCCGCGCGCCCGTGGCCGCCGGGTCGGGGTGCCCATCGGACAGGATCGGGCCTGCCAGGTACCGCTGGCGCCCGCCCGGCTGCGCGAGGGTCCTGGGCGTGGGGACACGGGCGTGTTGGGGTGTGGTGGCACGGGGAGGTGGCACGGGGACACGAGGCAAGGAGATGTGGTGGCACGGGGACAGGTGGAACGGGGAGGTGGCACAGGGACAGGTGGCACAGGGAAGTGTTGGCTTGGGGAGGTGGCTTGGAGAGGTGGCACGGGGAGGGGGTGGCACAGGGACAGCTGGCAGAGGGACACGAGATAAGGAGATGTGGTGGCACGGGGAGGTGTTATGGGGACATGTGGCACAGGGATGTGATGGCACGGGGAGGTGGCACGGGGACAGGTGGCACGGGGAGGTGGCATGGGGACACGTGGAAGGAGATGTGGTGGCATTGGGGAGGTGGCTTGGGGAGGTGGCACGGGGAGGAGGTGGCTTCGGGGGGTGGTTTGGGGACATGTGGCACAGGGATGTGGTGGCATGGGAAGGTGGAACAGGGAGGTGGCACAGGGACACGTGGAAGGAGATGTGGTGGCACGGGGAGGTGGCTTGGGGAGGTGGCACGGGCAGGGGGTGGCACAGGGACAGCTGGCAGAGGGACACGAGATAAGGAGATGTGGTGGCACGGGGAGGTGTTATGGGGACATGTGGCACAGGGATGTGATGGCACGGGGAGGTGGCACGGGGACAGGTGGCACGGGGAGGTGGCATGGGGACACGTGGAAGGAGATGTGGTGGCATTGGGGAGGTGGCTTGGGGAGGTGGCACGGGGAGGGGGTGGCTTGGGGAGGTGGCACGGGAAGGGGGTGGCTTGGGGAGGTGGTTTGGGGACATGTGGCACTGGGATGTGGTGGCACAGGGAGATGGTGGCACAGGGAGATGTGGCATGCAGAGGTGGCATGGGGACACGTGGCAAGGAGATGTAGTGGCAAGGGGACATGTGGCATGCAGAGGTGGCACGGGGAGGTGGCATGGGGACACGTGGCAAGAGGATGTGGTGGCACGGGGATGTGGTGGCACGGGGATGTGGTGGCACGGGGACACGAGATAAGGAGATGTGGTGGCACTGAGAGGTGGATTGGGGAGGTGGTTTGGGGACAAGTGGCACAGGGATGTGATGGCACGGGGAGGTGGCACGGGGAGGTGGCATGGGGAGGTGGCACGGGGACATGTGACAAGGAGATGCGTTGGCACAGGGACACAGTGTCACAGGGATGTGGTGGCACGGTGAGGGGGTGGCACGGGGAGGGGGGAGCACATGGAAGGGGTGGCACGGGGACAGGTGGCATGGGGAGGTGGCACAGGGAGGTGTTGGCTTGGGGAGGTGGCTTGGAGAGGTGGCACGGGGACACGAGGCAAGGAGATGTGGTGGCACGGGGACAGGTGGCACAGGGAGGTGGCACGGGGACATGTGGCAAGGAGATGTGGTGGCACAGGGATGTGGTGGCATGGGGAGGTGGCACAGGGACAGGTGGCACAGGGACAGGTGGCACAGGGAGGTGTTGGCTTGGGGAGGTGGCACAGGGAGGTGGTGGCACAGGGACAGGTGGCAGAGGGAGGTGGCAGAGGGAGGTGGTGACTTGGAGAGGTGGCACGGGGACATGTGGCACAGGGATGTGGTGGCATGGGAAGGTGGCACAGGGAGGTGGCACAGGGAGGTGGCACGGGGACACGTGGAAGGAGATGTGGTGGCACGGGGAGGTGGCTTGGGGAGGTGGCACGGGGAGGGGGTGGCACAGGGACAGCTGGCAGAGGGACACGAGATAAGGAGATGTGGTGGCACGGGGAGGTGGCTTGGGGACATGTGGCACAGGGATGTGATGGCACGGGGAGGTGGCATGGGGAGGTGGCACGGGGACATGTGGAAGGAGATGTGGTGGCACTGGGGAGGTGGCACGGGGAGGTGGCACGGGGAGGTGGCACGGGGAGGGGGTGGCTTGGGGAGGTGGCACGGGAAGGGGGTGGCTTGGGGAGGTGGTTTGGGGACATGTGACACTGGGATGTGGTGGCACAGGGAGATGGTGGCACAGGGAGATGTGGCATGCAGAGGTGGCACGGGGAGGTGGCATGGGGACACGTGGCAAGGAGATGTAGTGGCACGGGGATGTGGTGGCACGGGGATGTGGTGGCACAGGGACACGAGATAAGGAGATGTGGTGGCACGGAGAGGTGGCTTGGGGAGGTGGTTTGGGGACAAGTGGCACGGGGAGGTGGCACGGGGAGGTGGCACGGGGAGGTGGCACGGGGACATGTGACAAGGAGATGCGTTGGCACAGGGACACAGTGTCACAGGGAGGGGGTGGCACGGGGAGGGGGTGACACGGGGAGGGGGGAGCACATGGAAGGGGTGGCACGGGGAGGGGGGAGCACATGGAAGGGGTGGCACGGGGACAGGTGGCATGGGGAGGTGGCACAGGGAGGTGTTGGCTTGGGGAGGTGGCTTGGAGAGGTGGCACGGGGACACGAGACAAGGAGATGTGGTGGCACGGGGACAGGTGGCACAGGGAGGTGGCACGGGGACATGTGGCAAGGAGATGTGGTGGCACAGGGATGTGGTGGCATGGGGAGGTGGCACAGGGACAGGTGGCACAGGGACAGGTGGCACAGGGAGGTTTTGGCTTGGGGAGGTGGCTTGGAGAGGTGGCACGGGGACATGTGGCACAGGGATGTGATGGCACGGGGAGGTGGCACAGGGAGGTGGCATGGGGACACGTGGAAGGAGATGTGGTGGCATTGGGGAGGTGGCACGGGGAGGTGGCACGGGGAGGGGGTGGCTTGGGGAGGTGGTTTGGGGACATGTGGCACTGGGATGTGGTGGCACAGGGAGATGGTGGCACAGGGAGATGTGGCATGCAGAGGTGGCATGGGGAGGTGGCATGGGGACACGTGGCAAGGAGATGTAGTGGCACGGGGACATGTGGCATGCAGAGGTGGCACGGGGAGGTGGCATGGGGACACGTGGCACAGGGATGTGGTGGCACAGGGATGTGGTGGCACGGGGACACGAGATAAGGAGATGTGGTGGCACGGGGAGGTGGCTTGGGGAGGTGGTTTGGGGACAAGTGGCACGGGGAGGTGGCACGGGGAGGTGGCACAGTGACATGTGACAAGGAGATGCGTTGGCACAGGGACACAGTGTCAAAGGGAGGGGGTGGCACGGGGAGGGGGTGACACGGGGAGGGGGGAGCACATGGAAGGGGTGGCACGGGGACAGGTGGCATGGGGAGGTGGCACAGGGAGGTGGTGGCTTGGGGAGGTGGCTTGGAGAGGTGGCACGGGGACACGAGACAAGGAGATGTGGTGGCACGGGGACAGGTGGCACAGGGAGGTGGCACGGGGACAGGTGGCAAGGAGATGTGGTGGCACAGGGATGTGGTGGCACAGGGACAGGTGGCACAGGGACAGGTGGCACAGGGAGGTGTTGGCTTGGGGAGGTGGCTTGGAGAGGTGGCACGGGGAGGTGGTGACAAAAGGACAGGTGGCAGAGGGAGGTGGTGACTTGGAGAGGTGGCACGGGGACATGTGGCACAGGGATGTGGTGGCACAGGGATGTGGTGGCATGGGAAGGTGGCGCAGGGAGATGGCACGGGGACGGGGTGGCACGGGGACACGAGATAAGGAGATGTGGTGGCACGGGGAGGTGGTTTGGGGACATGTGGCACAGGGATGTGATGGCACGGGGAGGTGGCACGGGGAGGTGGCACGGGGAGGTGGCACGGGGAGGTGGCACGGGGACATGTGACAAGGAGATGTGTTGGCACAGGGACACAGTGTCACAGGGATGTGATGGCACGGGGAGGGGGTGGCACGGGGAGGGGGTGGCACAGGGTTCCCGTCCCTCTCCCCTCCTGTGTCCCCATCTCCGTGTCCCAATCCCTGTCCCCTCCCTGTCCCAATGCCCGTCCCTCAGTGTCCCCATCCCTGGCACCTCCTCATCTTCTCCGGGGTGGACACGGCCTCCTCGTAGAGCTTCAGGGAGTTGAGGAGGGTCCCTGGGGATGGGATGGGGTGGGGTGGGGATGGGGTGGGAATGAGGTGGGAATGAGGATGAGGATGGATGAGGATGGGATGGAGGTGGGATGGGGTGGGAATGAGGATGAGGACGGGGTGGGAATGAGGATGAGGACGGGGTGGGATGGAGATGGGATGGGGTGGGAATGAGGATGAGGATGGGGTGGGGATGAGGATGAGGATGGGGTGGGGATGAGGATGAGGATGGGGTGGGAATGAGGATGAGGATGGGGTGGGAATGAGGATGAGGATGGGGTGGGAATGAGGATGGGGTGGGGATGAGGATGGGGTGGGGATGAGGATGGGGTGGGGATGAGGATGGGGTGGGGATGAGGATGGGGTGGGATGAGGATGGGGTGGGGATGAGGATGGGGTGGGGATGAGGATGGGGTGGGGATGAGGATGGGGTGGGGATGAGGATGGGGTGGGGATGAGGATGGGGTGGGGATGAGGATGGGGTGGGGATGAGGATGGGGTGGGATGAGGATGGGGTGGGGATGAGGATGGGGTGGGGATGAGGATGGGGTGGGGATGAGGATGGGGTGGGGATGAGGATGGGGTGGGGATGAGGATGGGGTGGGGATGAGGATGGGGTGGGATGAGGATGGGGTGGGATGAGGATGGGGTGGGATGAGGATGGGGTGGGATGAGGATGGGGTGGGAATGAGGATGGGGTGGGAATGAGGATGGGGTGGGAATGAGGATGGGGTGGGAATGAGGATGGGGTGGGAATGAGGATGGGGTGGGAATGAGGATGGGGTGGGAATGAGGATGGGGTGGGAATGAGGATGGGGTGGGAATGAGGATGGGGTGGGAATGAGGATGGGGTGGGAATGAGGATGGGGTGGAATGAGGATGGGGTGGGAATGAGGATGGGGTGGGGAATGAGGATGGGGTGGGAATGGGATGAGGATGGGGTGGGAATGAGGATGGGGTGGGAATGAGGATGGGGTGGAATGAGGATGGGGTGGGAATGAGGATGAGGATGGGGTGGGAATGAGGATGAGGATGGGGTGGGAATGAGGATGAGGATGGGGTGGGAATGAGGATGAGGATGGGGTGGGAATGAGGATGAGGATGGGGTGGGAATGAGGATGAGGATGGGGTGGGAATGAGGATGAGGACGGGGTGGGAATGAGGATGAGGATGGGGTGGATGGAGATGGATGGGGTGGAAATGAGGATGAGGATGGGGTGGGAATGAGGATGAGGATGGGGTGGGATGGAGATGGGATGGGGTGGAAATGAGGATGAGGATGAGGATGGGGTGGGATGGAGATGGGATGGGGTGGAAATGAGGATGAGGATGAGGATGGGGTGGGAATGAGGATGAGGATGAGGATGAGGATGGGGTGGGATGGAGGTGG
>JAUMJJ010000281.1:0-295008 GCA_033556795.1 Tapera naevia | reverse complement strand
GATGTGACGGACAGGAGGTTTGGCCAATGGAGAGGGCAGGTGGCGGTCTGAGGGGCGGGCGAAGTACCCAATGGGGTGGTGCGGTGGTGGGTGGGGTGATCAGTTGGGGAGGGCGGGGCTGTGTCTGACGGGCAGGCGCGTAGGTCAATGGGGAGGCGGGGGGGGCTGAGCAGTGGGCGGGGCAGAGCGGTGGGTTGACTGACAGGCGCCTTGGCCAATGGGGAGCGTGCCTGCGGGCTGGGGGTCTGACAGTTGCTCCCCACAGACCCCTTTGCTGATGCAAGTAAGGGTGATGACCTGCTCCCTGCCGGCACTGAGGACTACATCCATATAAGGATCCAGCAGAGGAACGGCAGGAAGACCCTCACCACAGTCCAGGGCATCGCGGATGATTACGATAAAAAGAAACTGGTGAAAGCCTTCAAAAAGGTGGGTGCTGCCAAGAGGCCCCGCTCCAGGGGCAGTTCCTCGCTCATGGGGGTGGCAGGGGCCGCAGTGGCACTGAGAAGCAGTGCTGGTGGTTTGTGTTATACTAAGGGGGCATTTTTCCCTCTAGAAATTTGCCTGCAATGGTACTGTAATTGAGCACCCCGAATATGGAGAAGTGATTCAGTTGCAAGGCGACCAGCGCAAGAACATATGCCAGTTCCTCGTAGAGGTAAGACAGTCTCGATCTTCTGTGCCTGCTGGCTAGATGCTGAACTAAACACGAGTCTCTGTTAATAACCACGAGGGTTCTGATGTTCTTAGCGTTTGAAAAGCAGAGGAAGTTACTTCTGTTCTTCTTGAAATTTTGCAATTGCAGTTAATCCTTGTTCCATGCCTCTAGGGGGAGCAGAAATCTGACAGTTCTGCAGTGTAGCTGGCATACGGATGAGTGTCTGTCTGCCAGGATATGTTGTAAAGTACATTTACTTTCTTGCAGATTGGACTGGCTAAAGACGACCAGCTGAAAGTCCATGGGTTTTAAGTGCCTGTGGGTCACTGAAGCTTTATGCAAGAAGATTTCCTTACCATGAAATTCCCACCTGTCCCTTGTCATAAGTTTAAAACCAGCCGGTTTGTGTAATGTAATGATTTTGGGTCCACTGTTCAGTCTGGACTAGTGTAATTTGGTGATGTAATAAACTGACAAGAGCCCATGCTATCTCGTCTTGCTGTCCCTCATTTAACAGAGGTAAATCGGGCGTTTGGCACGGTCCAGCCTGAAGCCAAAGTAACCAGATGGTCCAAGTTAAGCCAAGGGACTCAGCCTGTCAGTCCAGAGACTGTCCAGCTCGCTCCTCAGTCCAGCTGCTCTTCCATTCCGATGGACAGCAATTCTCCTGGTGCCTCCCACAGTCCTACCTGGAGCGAGGTGTGGAGCGTGAGCTGTGAAATGGCACAGGGAGATGTCACCTTCCCCTTAGGCAGTGTTGGCTCCTGGTGGCGAAGGCATTTGGGAAAGCTTGGAGCAAGAGGAGTGACTGAAGAGTGACCTCAAGGCTGGATGGCGATCGTTCCGGCCTGGCAGGTGCTGGGACAGTGCAAGCCCCAGGACACCGGGCTGGAGTACCCGAAGGAGCCGTTACCCTGGGTTAAACTTGTGACAAGGGATCAGTTTTGGACTAACGTAATGAGTGTCACTGTAGAGCGAGCCGCTGAGCGCGTGTGTCGCTAGCAGCCGCTGCCTAATGCCCTGTGAAGTACAGATTTTTGGTTTCACTTTTAATGTTTTCTGTAATGTATTTAAAGTCTTATTTAAATAAAAATGGCTTTCAAAAGCATTTGCTTGGTGGATTTGATTGCTTCCTAGGGCCAACAGTGGCTTTCTGAGAGAAGTGGTGAGGCCACGCCTTGAATCCTGCGTTCAGTTTTCAGCCTCTCTGTAAAAGATAGACATTGAGGGGCTGGAACTGGGGAAGGGGCTGGAGCCCAGGGGTTCTGAGAGCAGCTGAGGGACCTGGGGCTGTTTAGCCTGGAGAAGAGGAAGCTGAGGGGGGACCTCATAGCTCTCTGCAGCTACCTGAAAAGAGTTGGTGAGGTGGGTGTTGGTCCCTTCTCCTGGGTAGCAAGGGATGGGATGAGAGGAAATGGCCTTAAGTTGCCCCAAGGGAGGTTTTGATTGGGTTTTGGGAATGATTTCTTCCCTGAAAGGTGGTGAAGCTGTGGCAGAGGCTGCACAGGACAGGGGTGGAGTCTCCATCCTTGGAGGGGTTTAAAAGATTTGAAGACGTGGCACTTGGGGTCATGGTTTAGCAGGCACGGTGGGATTGGGCTGATGGTTGGACTGGATGAGCTTAGAGGTCTTTTCTAACCTTAATGACTCTATAATTCTGCTATCTGATTCTGTGTGACACTGGCTCCAGGTGCTGTTAGAGCAGGGTGGGCTTCCCATGCACGGGGGTGGGATGTGCAGTCCTGGGAGCTCTGTGGGGCCTCGGGTAGTGTATCCCTGTTTGACCGACTGCTGGAGAGGGCAGCCCCTTCCTGGGCCAGAGCTCCGGGAGCCAAATTGCTGGGGTGATTGAGACGGTGGGTGACCTCGAGCCTCTCTGTACCTTGGGGAGGGCCATGGTCACCTTCCCTACCTGCACCGGGGCTTTTCCAAGCACATGGAGCCAGGCTTTCTCCCTCCTGGCTGCTCGGAGCCGTTCAGACACAAGAGGGAGGCAGTGCGTTGGACCAGCGTTCCTGGTTGGACCAGAAGAGCCAGACTTGACTGGGCAGAGGCAGGGATGCTGCAGGCACCAGCTGTCCGTGGCCCATCCTGCCGAGGTCCAACCTCGGAACCGGGAGAAGGGTCCAGCCTGAGCATCCACGAGTGAGGTTACAAAGCTGCGTCAAGGGGAGGAAGCGCCCACTGCGTCCCCGTCACCCTGACGGCTCGTTGGGCCCAGATTGAGCCATTAAAAGCCAGAAATTGCAAAGCAATTTGTTTGTTCTTTGTGAAAAACCACTCTGTGTTGCGAGCGATCGATCGCTGTCGTTCTGGGGCGCTGCTGCCTTCCTGCCCATCAAAAGCCCATTTGTTTTGGGGTTGTTTGAGGAGCACCAAGCCCGTTCTCTGCAAACACTGGGGACATGGGCAGGCAGAGAGGGCCTCCTGGTCCATGGGTGTCACTCATACGTGGATTATTGAAGTAAACAAGTGTTCTCTACGAACATGAGATGAAGGTAAATATGGGCAAGAGGAACTATTGATGTTGAAAGAAAGGCCTGGCGGCAGCAGGCAAAGCATTAGGGAGCACCCAGGGATGTGCAGCAGTGGGTGTCACTGATCCTCAAGGGATAGGGGGTCATGGTGTGCCCCCAACCAGAGCTCCAGCTGCTGTCACCGGGCACAGGCAGTGGCAGTGAGCAGCACCCACTGATGCCCCAAAGCTTTCGGTGTGGGAGGAGAGGCACAGAGCTGCAGAACCAGGCTGTGCGTCCTGGCAAAGGGCACAACTCCCAGCGCCGTGGCTCTGTGCCCCACCAAGCCAGAGGTGCAGCATCCCCAGGCTTGGGGTGGGAGCCCCACTTGCCAACGTGTTTGGAGCTTGGGGTGTGACAGGCAGGGTCACGCTGTGAGGCTGCGCATGGCGTGGCACCACCTGGGCACCCCAACCTTTATACCTATAGCTATGTGTACATACAGAGACATGCACACATATGTAAAATAACTCTGTGTGTGTATATATATACACACAGAGATATAAATGTAGGCACACACATAGGTGCATGAGTGTATAGTGGCTATAGTATAGCTTATCTATATCCAAATGTATACATAAATGCATACACCTACATATAGCTACAGGTATCAATATAGACACATATATGTGTGCATATATGTTTATGTGGGTGGAAGCTGTGTGTGCCAGTTGGCCACAGTGGTGTTTATGTACACACATACACACAGTATATACATATATATTTATATATGCACACACAGAGTACAACACACACACGCATATACACACACATAGCACAACACACACATATATACACAAGTGTGTCTCTGGTGTATATATATATATATATATACACACAGGACACACTTGTGCTATACTATGTGTGCTCTCTGTGCGTACTATATATATATATCTACACACAGAGACACACTTGTGTATATATATATATAATATGTACACTGCCAGGGCCACTGGTGGCATACATTGTCACACTCATTTGCGTATGCATGTTTTTATATCTACATGATACAAAAAAATGCTGTCAAATAAACTCTCTAATACTCATTTTGGAGTTTTAGAAAGCAGCGTCCTTTGTTTCAGCGCTGGGCAGAATGAGGGAATGATTTCCATCCATCCTGTGCAACGAGACAAGAGGTGGTTACAGAATATATATCCCACTTACATGCGTAGGTATAAATTCTCCCAGAAATCTCAGGCATATTCTATTACTTTCCAATGAATAATCTTAATTTTATTATGAACTTCACAACAGCCAAGTCTCTGCTCATTAGAGCTTTGAAGTCAGTTCTATGTCTGGCCTTGAGTTCTTCAGCTGTGAAGAAATATTGGCTGGGTACAGCACTATTTAAAAAAAAAAATAGTATGAGAAGAACAGTCTGTGCCTGTTTCACAAATACTGTCATTTAGACATCCCTTAACTGAAGTTATTTAGAAAACCAATTCTACAGAAAAACAACTCTGCTTAAGTCAAAATATTCAGCACTCAACAATAACAACCACTTCTTGTATCATACACATGTGTATACATATAGATATAGAAATATGCACACAGAGAGATGTGTGTACACAAATACCCTGTGTATATAAATATATATATGTATATAATGCCAGGGCCACTGGTCCTGTGCATTATCACACGGATGTACATATGCATATGTTTTTATACCTGGATCTACATGTATGTATACATATATATATGTACACAGAAGCAGATGTAGATGTGCACATAGATACTCTCTCTGTGTGCATAAATATATGTATTTGAGTGGGTTTTTTTACTGCCAAGGCCACTGGTCCCGTGCATTGTCACACATTTTCATACCTGTATCTGCATCCATCCATCCTTATTTATACACACAGAGATGTAGCTGTGTACATGGATACTCGTGCGTGCGTGTGTGTGCACACGCACCTTTGTGCCCCTCCTCTCCCCCACCGCCCCCCGGAGCCCCCGGCCCCGCCGCTCCCGGTTCTCCCGGGCGGGCTCGGGGACGCCCCGGGGTGGAGCCGCCCCTGCAGCGCCCTTAAAGCGGGGCCAGGCCGGGCTGCACCGGAGACACCGCCTGCAGAGCCCCGGAGCCGGCAGGTGAGATCGATGGGGTCATGTGGAGCGGGAGGGAGGATGAGGAAGGCTTGGGGACCAAGCAGGAGGGAATTTTGAAGGACATGGACCTGTTAGGTGAGACCAGAGGAGGCCACAGAGATGATCCCAGAGCTGGAGCATCTTCTGGACGAGGACAGGCTGAGTGAGTTGGGGTTGTTCAGCCTGGAGAAGAGAAGGCTCCACAGAGACTTTAGAGCAGCCTCCCAGGACTGAAAGGGGTTCCAGGAAAGCTGGGGAGGGACTCTGGATCAGGGAGTGCAGGGAGAGGATGAGGGAGAATGGTTTTGAGCTGAAAGAGGAGAGATTGAGATGAGATCTTAGGGAGAAATGTTTTCCTGTGAGGGTGGGGAGGCCCTGGCCCAGGTTGCCCAGAGCAGTGGTGGCTGCCCCATCCCTGGAGGTGTTTGAGGTCAGGTTGGATGGGGCTTGGAGCCCCCTGATCCAGTGGGAGGTGTCCCTGCCCATGGCAGGGGTTTGGTACTGGATGGGCTTTGAGGTCCCTTCCAACCCAAGCCATTCCATGATTCTGTGGCTTGGGTATTGACCAGAAGAGAGGGCTTGAGAAGACTTCAGGATCTGCTGGGGGTGACAGAGGGGACCTGGTGACCATGGGATGAGCACTGTGCTCCCTGCATGCATCACCCCTCACTGCAGGCTGAGCACATGTCCCCAGTTTGGATCCCACAGCCCTTCCACTCCCATTCCTGGCTCATTCTCTCTGCAGTCATGAAGGTGAAGATGTTCATTGGCTTTGTCCTCGCCATCGTGGCAACCACCTGCCTGTGCCGGCCCGCGGCAGAGGCACCGGGCGCTGCGGAGGACCCCCACCAGTTCTCCCCAAGCCTGGTCCGTCGAGACTGGCCCAAGTCCCTGTCCCAGGAGCAGAAACACCTCATCTCCCGGTTCCTGCCCCACATCTTCACAGGTATCAGCAGCTGTGGGGTGGGCAGCCCTTGGGGGCACACCCTGAGCCTTACCAGCTGCAGCCCGGGGGTGACTCTAACCTCCTGCCCTTGCCCCAGCAGAGCTGATCGACCGCAAGGACTACTCACACGGGGCTGAGGGGATGGAGGCCCTGCACGATCTCTACTACCCCGACTGGATGGACTTTGGCCGCCGCAGCGCTGAGGACGCGGTCGACGCCGCGTAGCCCCTGCGCTGAGCACCAGCACCCTCGCTGCAGGTCTGTGCTGCAATAAAGCTTCGGCACTATGGCTGCTGCTGCTCAGATCTTTGCTGGGAAGAGCTGGGGTGGGGTGGAATTGGGCCCCAGCACCACCAGGACACACAGGGCAGAGACACGACGCGGGGCACACACGAGCTGCTTTGTGACTTCACATTTATTTGACAAGGAGACTGGACACATCACGGGGTGAGGGATGCAGCCGGAGGGGGCAACAGCTACACCCTGAGAAACACCGACTGCAGGTGTCCCCTCAGCTGGGAGGGTGTTGCTACTACTGCTACTTGATGGGCAGGAGTGACTTTAAAACCACTATTCCCTCTAAAACTCAGCCCAGGCGCTGGGCAGGAGCCCAGCCCAGGTTGGGAGGTCTCACCCCAGCACGGTGGGTCCCCCCAGGGATCACCCAATGCCAGGCTGAGCATTGCCCTTTACTGCAGCAGCCTGGACAGCCCCGCAGGGCCAAGCTGCTCCTTGCTCCTCACACAGGCTCAGCAGAAGCAGGAACAGTTTTTATTGCCAACAAATAGCTCCTGGGAAGCATCTGCAGCCCCACAGTGGGGGACTGGGGCAGCCGAGAGCTCCTGCCTGGAGGCTCCCCCAAGAGCCTTGAGCATCACCCCACAGGGATCCACACCAGGGCCAGGGGAGCAGCACCCTGGGGCTCCACGGCACAGCAGGGTTGTGTCCTAGCAGCCAAGGCAAAGCTCCTCCAGCTGGTGCTGGGACACCCCCAGGAGCTGAGGCTGAAAGCCTGTCCCATCTCCATTTCCCCACGGGCTGGTGATGAAGAAGAGGGAGGTTGTGTCTTATCCTGAGCCCAGGGGCTCCCCGGTGCCGTCACGTCAGCGCACCCCAGGCTCCCCGGTGCTCTCCTCGTGCGTAGGACATCTCGCCTCTGGCCACCACCTTGTCCAGCCCCAGGCGCCGCAGCTTCTCCACCAGGTTCAAGCTGAAGATGCTGCTCTGGGCTGGAAGTCTGTCCTGCCCCCTGCCCACAGGCAAGGTGTCAGCATGCTGGGGGTCCTGGGAGAGGAGAGGGGGAACCCACTGCCACCTTGTCCCTGGCACCGAGGCAGAGATGCCCCGCATTAGCAAGAGTCTGACAAGTCCTGTCGGGGTGCGCAGGTGCCCAGGAGCAGGTGCCAGCAGAAGGGAAGACTCTTCTGGAGAGTGGCTGGTGAGGTTCAGCCTCTCAAGGGGCCCACAAGAAGGCACGACGGCGTTATACAGACTGGAGAGGAAGAGAGAGCAGAAACAGGGGGTCAGTGGGGGGGGGGGCTGATGCTCCAGAGGGGCTTCACACAGAGCAGCACCCCCACCCCCAACTTCTTATGAACCTCAGGCTGCAGGAGATCTCCATACATCTTCTCAGGCACCCCAAAAAGGTCATGGGGTGCTGCTGGGTGGCTGCAACTACATCCCCCCCAGCTCTCAAGCAGCCAGGAGGGGATTGAGACTTGGCTGCTACTCCACAAACATTTTCCAAACGTGCAGGGTTTTGCTTAACAGTGCACAGTGAACTCCAGCTCACACCAACCCCCAACGAGCCTTGGAGAGGCTCATTAGGGCAAAGTAACTGTGCTCATTAATTAAGGAGCAGGCAGGTTCTGTCCCCAGAAACTGTGTGGCTCCTCCAGCCCAGCCTGGGGAAAGGTCCTGGTTTAGGTTCAAGTCCAAGGAGGAGAAAAGTCACAACTGCTCCCAGGGAAGGCAAATCCCAATCAGGGTGGGAAGCAAATGCTGCTCTTGCCCCCACAGAGCTGCTCCCCAAAGTGAGCCCAACCTCACCCACGCTGAAGAACAATCTTCTTCCCATGAAGATGCTGGAGGTGTCCCAAACCCCACAGAGCTGCCTGAGAAGCCACAGCTGGGGACATTTTAAGTGCCAAGCATCTCTCAGAGCACCAGGGACTGGAGGTGGCCCCTAGTTTGCTGCTTCCTTGAGCTGCACCCAGCCAGGCACGGGGTGAGGGGAGGGTTAGGGGGGCTGAGGGCAGATAGCGCAGGCACTGCAGGCGGTGGGGGGGCCACACGCCTTACCTGGGTGTTACTGTGGTGATCGCAGTGGTGGGGTGAAGGATGTGGCAGGTGGTGATGGTGAAGGTAGACAGGGTCTGGGGAAGGTTGTTAACAGAGAGGAACACTGGAAGGGACAGGAGACACCAGGTTATTGCCATGGGGCAGGGCAGGGTGGGGTGGGAAACACAACACAGGCAGAGAGCAGGACTCCAGGTGGATGGGAGAGCCAAAGCTGGGCTGGGAGTTGCCACTACCAGCAGAAAGCTGCATGCCTGGGGTGCACCTTCAGCAGGGTTTGGCTTCAGTGCTTGCTGAGAGTTGGGGCCTGCAAGCATGAGCTGATGATTGTCCCTGATGTGTCCTTTCCCCTGGCCCAAGCTGCAGAGGGTGCACACGAGGGCTCACCCTACCAGGACGGCTGTGGGAGAACAGCCCTGGTGCAGCTGCAGGCAGAGCATCCCCACGGGGACAGACAGATGGCACGGACAGACTGCCACGAAAGAGCAGATCACGGGGGGGTGCAAGAGGCAGCCTGAGCAGCAGGGCAGGAGCATCCCAGGGGCTGTGTCCCCACCAACCCCTTGTCCTGCGCTCACCCCCGGGGCGCTCCTTGGCTTTGGCTGGCGTTGAGGTAGGGAGCAGCTGGAAGGAGCTGGCATCCACATCGTCCTCCTCCAGGTCGTTGAGGCTGTAGACCTCCTCCAGGTCAACATCCAGCTGCCTGAAGTCTTTGGTGAGCACCCCAGGACGGGGCACCAAGATCCCACCCAGGTTGGGCCGTGCCAGCTGCTGCCAGTGATGGAGTGTCACAGAGCCTGGGGGGAGGGGGACAGAGGTTGGAGGGCTCAGCTGGTGTCACAAGACCCTCTCAACACCTCCAGCTCTGCAAACAGGCAAGTCCCCTCCACCCCTCACCTTCCAGGGGCTTCACGATTTGCAGCTTGTCAGGTAGGTAGGTGAGGGAGCCGAGGGAGAAGCCAGAGCCAGCGGTGAGCTCTGAGCCCCCTGAGAAGTTGGTCCCAGTGGAGATGATGCTTTCGTTGGGGGTGAGGAAGCCGCTGGAGCTCTCCCCATCCCTCAGCCGCCAAAGCTTGTGCTCCCTCTCGGCCTCGAAGAAGGAGCGTTCCGAGGCATCGTGGCTCTGCTGCTGCACCGACAGCCGCTGCACCGCTGCCTCCAGGTCCTGCTGGCCCGGAGCTGCCCGGGGCTCCTCTCCAGCACCCTCACTCCTGCTGATAGGCCCAGAGTTAGGGTGCTCAGAGCCATGATCCCACACTGCACCCCCTGTGCCAGACCCCAAGCTGGCAGCGGACTCCAGCTGCTCCTGCCCTGAGCTTGCAGCACTAATTAACGCTCTGATGTTAATCAACATCTCGCCAACAGCCCAGCCCCTGTCCCACCAGCCCGAGCCCCCTCTGTGGCACTCACTGGGCACCCTCTGAGCCGGAGCCGCTGGTGTGGGGGGTGCTGGCCCCTCCAGATGGAGCAGCAGACAGCTGCTTGGAGCACGGTGTGTTGTGGGGAGACTCGGAGCAAGACTTGGCTTTGGCCCCCTGGTTCACTGCTTTCACCGTTTCAAAGACACGGCGATAGCTCCTGTGGGTGGGAAACAGGCAGGAATGGACCCCCATACAGGACACAGTATTGTGTCCAGTTCTGTAACTCCCAGCATAAGAACGATAAAGAACTGTTGGAATGGGTCCAGAGGAGGCTACAAAGATGATCTGAGGGCTGGAGAACCTCCCCCGTGAGGACAGGCTGAGAGAGTTGGGGTTGTTCAGCCTGGAGACAAGAAGGCTCCAGGGAGACCTCAGAGCAGCCTCACAAAACTGAATGGGCTCCAGGAAAGCTGGGGAGGAGTTTTCTACAAAGGCAAGACAGGACAAGGGGGAATGGCTTTAAACTGGAAGAGGGAAGATTTAGATTATACATTAGGAAGAAATTCTTCATGATGAGTGGGGGAGGCCCTGGCTCAGGTTGCCCAGAGCAGTGGTGGCTGCCCCATCCCTGGAGGTGTTCAAGGTCAGGTTGGATGGGGCTTTGAGCCCCCTGATCCAGTGGGAGGTGTCCCTGCTCATGGCAGGGGCGTTGGAACTGGATGAACTCTGATGTCCCTTCCAACCCAAACCATTCTACGATTCCCTCTCCTGGCCCAGCACGAGGCACCGATGCCAGCACTCACTTATAGTCCGAGGAGGAGCTGTTCGTTCGCTTCCTCATTGTCCCCTTGATCTCAGCTGCCAGCGAGTCCTGCAGCCACAGAGGACCTGGTGTCAGCAGTGAGGAGAGCAGAGTCCCCTCGAGCCCTCCCAGTGCCCCCCTCGAGCCCTCCCAGTGCCCCCCTCGAGCCCTCCCAGTGCCCCGTGCCCCACGCTCACCACAGGCAGGAGGCTGGGAGTGCCGTAGCGGCTGATGGTGCTGTTGGGGAGGCTGCGGCTGCGCAGGCTCTTGACCTCCTCCTGAGCTTCCTGCAGCATCCCACCACACTCGGCGTACTTCTCCTGCAGGTCCCGCAGCTGTGGGCACAGACACAGCTCAGAAACAGCCCCAGCAGCAACCAGGGCTCTTAAGGTATTCCATGGACACATTCCCCATCCACACTCCAGAATTGGAATTCCCTTACAATATTCCATAGACACTCTCCACACCTGCACCCCAAAACCAGGATCCCTTAGGGCATCCCATGGACATGTTTCCTATCAGCTCCCCAGGACCAGAATCCCTTAGGGCAGTCCATGGGCGCTCTCCCCATCCCCAACAGGTCATGCACAGATGACAGCTTCTGTCCCTTAGCATGGACAAGGAGAGGTCTGGGTCCTCCATCCCAACCCCAGACTGTGCAGGGCCGGGGGTCCCCATGATGGTCAGGTTATGCCACAGCCCAGCCTTTGCCAAAGGCCTTGCCCTGTGCCTGGCCAGCCTTGCTCTTCTACCCCAGGCCTGGGTCCCCCCATCATCACCAGCAAAGCTCAACACAAATCCTGCCTGCAGGGGTGCCCAGTGCGGTGCTGGGACCTGTCCGGTCTGAGAGCCAAGAAAGGGCTTTTCCATCCCCCTCAAACCTGCTCTGCTCAGCACCCCCAGACCCTTCTCCACGCTCACCTCTGTCCGCAGCTGCTGCTGCACCTCCTTTGCCACAGCCAGGTGCTGCTGGAGCTCCTCCACCTCAGAGCCGTACTGCGGGCAGGAGCAAGCAGGTCAGGGGGCTGTGCCCCATACCCACCCCGCACCCCCCGGCACGGGCAGGGGGCACTCACCGCACGGCACTTCTGCTGCAGCTCCACGACCTGTGCCAGGAGCTGGCTGATCTCCTCCTGCTGCCGTGCTGTGTCCTCTGCCTTGCGGGCCAGCTCATCGGAGAGGTAAACGACCTGCCGGCTGGCTTCAGCTGAGAGAGGGGGGCAGGGTCTATCACCACCGGGACACAGCCCCCAGCCCCAGCACGTGCAGTAACGCTGGGCAGTGCCCACAGACCCCCAACCCAACTTACAGAACTGCTCCACACAGTCAATCATCAGCTGCTGCTCCTGGTCCTCATACTGACAGGTCTCGCTTGCGATGCTGGTGGCCTGAAGGAGAGGGTGAGAGGTGCTGAACGTGACCTCCAGCCTCACCAGGGCCAGCTCGGGCACCCCAGCAGTGAGCAGGGCAGGGGCAGGCACGGAGCAGCATCACACCAGCCAGCTCTGCTCACCTCCATGCGAAGCTTCTGGTTCTCCTCCTCCAGGCATTTGAGCTTCTGCTGCAGGGTGTCGTACTGGAAGTATTGCTGCAGGGACAGCGAGGACTCATGCCGGCGAAGCCTGGGGATGGCAGGGAGGGCACTGAGCACCCACCGTGCAGGCAGGATGAGGCTGCCAGTCCAGCCCTCTGCCCACCCTCCCTCCAGCTCCCAGGCAGGTGTCTGCACCAACACAGATCCACGGGGCTGGACCCATGGGAGGGAAGGGAGCACCAATCCAGGCACCACTCCAGGGAGGGTGACAGTTCCAGCCCATCTTCTCCACCCCAGCATCTCCACCCAGCACCCCAGGAGCAGGCTTTCCCCGGTGAGCAGTAGAACAGGGACCCTCGCTCACGGTGTGGAGGTGGCAGAGGTGGGCTCGCTCTCCTCCGTCGTGGTGGTGTAGAAGTGGAGCAGGTCATCCCGCATGGAGACTTCGTGGCGCAGCTGCGCGATCTGGGAGGGGAAGGGTCATCAGGGCACAGCCAAGGGGACCACAGCCACCCCCAGGCTGGGCACACAGAGGGCCGAGCCAGAACCCTGCACTCAGGGGTTGTCACCTCCTCTTTGGCCAATTCCAGCTGCTCCTCCAGGAGCTCGTTGCGCTCGGTCAGGCTCCGGTTCTGCTTCAGCAGGGACTGCCCGATGCGCGCCGCCAGCTCCAGGTCCCTTTCCTTCTGCAAGGGGCAGGGCTGCGTTAGCCAGGGCTCGTCCCCTGCTCTGCCTCCTCTTCCCCAGCTCTCACCCACACTTGTGTCCCTGGAGTCCCACCAGTCCCGTGCAACATCCCAACAAGCCCATGCACAGGGTGGGCACCAGCATACCTCATCCAGCAGGTTGGTGACGGCATCGATGTCGTGGTAGGTCTTTGTCATCCTGACCACCCGCTCAGCACACAGAACTGGGGGAGAAGGGTGACCAGTGAACCCCAACACTGCAGGAGTGCCAGCCTGAGGGTTCAGCACCATCCCCCCCACTGCCTCCTGCCCCATGTCACTGCTTCCCCATCACTTGCATGGTGGAGGGAACAGGATAAACAGCACAAAGCTGCCCCACGCTGGTCACCAAAGCACAGAGGATGCTCTCAGCCCTGATAGCATCAGGAGAAATGGGGTTCTCTCACTTCACTCCCCAACACAGCCCACATCTTGGGGCAGCAGGAAAGATGCTGAGCCCCCCCCCCAGCTGCACCCACCACCCCAGCCTGGATGTAGTGCCAGCCCCACCACAGGGCACACGGATGAGGAGGAGGGATGGGGAAAGGCAGGCAGCAGAGACAGGATTGGAGGTGACACCTCCAGCAGAAAACAGGCTGGAGCTCCAGTATAAACAGCAGCGGATGGCACCACGCAGAGCTGCGCTTGCAAGCAGCGTCCCCTCCAATCTGTCCCCAGCCCCCTCCCCCCAGATGTCCCCCAGGAGAAGCCAGTCCTGCCCTAGTTTCTCCCTGGAGATGCTGGCCAAGGCAGCACCAAGCTCATTCTCTGGGGATGGTGCCCCCCCCACCCACCCTGATGCCCCTCAAGCTGCAGCAACTGCACTCAGCAACAGGGGCAAAGGCAGTAACTGCCTGCAACGCCAGCATCACACAGCCCTGTCACTATCTGGGTCTCTGGGAGGGAGACACGGCGTGAGGATGGGGATGTTTGTCCCCCTGGCACCAATCCTGCCAACTGTGCCTGCAGAAGCTGCCAGAGAGTGCTGGGTGGCACGTGCCCAGATGGCAGTGCTGGAGCTGCACGGTGGGAGGGAGCCGGCAGTGAGCATGAAGCCCTGGACCCTGCCTGCAACCCCAGGACCCTGCCTTGCAACTCCAGCTCGTGATGCTCCCTTCTGACATTTGCCCACCCCCAGGGTACGTGCCTCAGTTTCCCCTGGCAGAGCAGCACTGGTTGCACCCAGGGTCCCGACCTGCGTCCCCAGCCATGGCCAGGCTGCCCAGCCGGGCAGACAAAGTGGGTTAACAGGAGAAGCTCAGCCTCATAAATCCCATTACACCACCCCAGCTGGGGTTGTGTAATGGTGTGTGTGTGTTGTCATGACAATGCCCCCACCCACCACCATCCCCACTGTCCTGAGTGCTGGCCCTGCACCCCAACGGGCACGTAACACCCCAACTGGCACGTCCACAGGGAGAGAGGTCAACCCCAACCCCCCTCCCTACATCCCAACAGGGACTGCTCCCTGCAGGAGTCCCCAACTGCACCTCGTCAGGCCCTTGAGCTGTTAATTGGAAATAATTAGAGCATGAGCATCGTTACAGTTTGAGCGAGTGGCAGGCCCTGGGAGGCACTGGGGGCCGCAGTGCTGGCAAACACGTAAACACCAGCCTCATCTGTGGGCCTGATCCAGCACGACGCAGGGACCAGCGGGATGCACGGACACACACAATGTGGGGATTCACACCCCATGTGAGGGCAGACCCCCATATTGCCACGGACACACAAAGACCTGGTGGGGACCCCTCTTTCCATGCCTTCTGCCTGCTCCCCACCACCAGCACAGGGAGAGCCCTTCCTGGGACTGGGATGATCAAAGGGACCCCAGAAGGGCCAGGCAGCAGCTTCCCAGGGATGTGGTGCTGCAGTTAGGGGCCAGGTCTGTGCACCAGCACAGGAACAGCCCTCCCTGAGGTCGGGGTGACCCAAGGGGTCCCCAAAGGGCCAGGCAGCCACTTCCCTGGGATGTGGTACTGCAATCAGGGGCTGAGGCTGTACATCAGCACAGGGAGAGCCCTTCCTGGGATCGTGGTGATCCAAGAGGCTCCCAAGGGACCAGGCAACTGCTTCCCTGGGACGCAGTGCTGCAATCAGATGCAGAGGCTGTGCACCTGGGAGTCAGGGGAGAGCCCTCCCTGGGGCTGGGGGGACCCAAGGGAGCGGGGAGCCACTTCCCAGGTACGCGGTGCTGCAATCGGATGCAGAGGTTGCGCATCAGTGAAGGCAGAGCCTTCCCTGGGGTTGGGGTGTCCCAAGGAACCAGGCAGCATCTTCCCCAGGGTGCAGCGCTGCAATTATAGACTGATGCTGCGCACCACTATGGGGAGAGCCCTCCCTGGGGTGGGGGTGGCCCAAGGGACCCCCAAAGGATCAGGAAGCATCTTCTCCTGGGTGCAGTGCTGCAATCAGGGGCTGAAGCTGCGCACCCGCAACGGGGAGGGGGAAACGGAGGGACTGGGAGGACGACAGCTCCCACCCCGGGGAGGGACCGCGGCCCCTCTCTGCACCCTCAGCCCCCCTAGGGACCCCAGCCCCGCCGCCCTCCGCCCCGGGCAGGGCAGGACCCTCACCTTCCTCCAGCTCCCGGGCGAGGGAATCCGCTCCCCGCTCCGCGTTCCCGTTCCGCTCGTCGTATGCGGCGGGGCTGCTCCAGATCTCCATCGCGCCGTGCACCCCCCCTCCTGCCGCCCCCGCCCCTATTTATGGGGTCGCACCTGCCCAGGCGCGTCCCACCGGGAAAGGGCTGGGAAGGGGCGGAGCCGGGCGGGGCCAGGGGCTGGGGGAGGCCGAGGGGGGAGCTGGGGGCTGCCGCCCCCCCCCCCCCCGTGCTCTGATGCGGCGCAGAGAGGCGGGCGGCGGCTGCGCGCTCCCCGGTTCCCATCCGCATCCCGGGATTGGGATCCCTTAAAATATTCCATGGACCTGGTCATTATCTGCATCCCAGGATTGTGATTCCTTACAATATTCCATGGACATGGTCCTTATATGCATCCCAGGACCAGGATCCCTTAGGGTTCCACGAACGCAGTCCCCATCTGCACCCGGGGATCAGGATCCCTTACAATATTCCATGGACACGCTCCCTAGCTGCACCCCGGGATGAGGATCCCTTAGGGCAATCCATGAACCCACTCCCCATCTGCAATTGTAAGGATTGGGATTCCTTACAATATTCCATGGACCTGGTCCTCATCTGCACCTCGGGATCTCTCAGGGCATTCCATGGACATGCTTCCCATCCCCAACAGGTCATGCACAGGTAACAGCTTCTGTCCCTTACAGGGGCGACAAGGAGAGGTTTTGGGTCCTTCATCCCAACCCCCAACTGTAACAGGGCTGAGGGTTCCTGTAACGGTCAGGTTACTGCACAGCAGATCCTCTGGATCTGTGTTCAGAGGAGGCCATGGAAATGATCCAAGGGCTGGAGCACCTCCTGTAGGAGGTCAGGCTGAGAGAGTTGGGGTTGTTCAGCCTGGAGAGAATGCTTCAGGGAGGCCTTAGAGCAGCCTCCCAGTACTGAAAGGGGCTCCAGGAAAGCTGGGGAGGGGCTCTTGATCAGGGAATGCAGGGATAGGGTGAGGGGGAACGGTTTTGAGCTGAAAGAGGGGAGATTGAGATGAGATCTTGGGAAAAAAAATTTCCTGTGAGGGTGGGGAGGCCCTGGCCCAGGCTGCCCAGAGCAGTGGTGGCTGCCCCATCCCTGAAGGTGTTCAAGGCCAGGTAGGATGGGGCTTTGAGCCCCCTGATCCAGTGGGAGGTGTCCCTGCCCGTGGCAGGAGGTTGGAACTGGATGGGCTTTGAGTTCCCTTCCAACCCAGACCATTCCATGACTCTCTGATACTCTGAGCGTGACCCCCACCCCATCCCATCCAGGCTTCCCCACATTCCCTGGCTGCCACTCCCAGCTCCTGCACAGCCACACTCGTGCAGGGGCAGCGCCGAAGCGGAAGAGCTGAATAAATGATGCTGTGCTGAATTATGGAGGAGCTGGCTGGCACGTAGCACCAGCCTCGCGGGCAGGAGGGCAGCGAGGCTGCGCACAGGACCCCACGGGCGCACTGAGCACCAACACGCGCACTGCCTGCCCCAACCCCATTCCTCATTAGTACCAAATTAATCAATTAACTGACAAGGCTAGGGCTGGAGCTGCCCCTCAGCAACAGAGATGCCTTTAGTTACCTGCTGGACCCCACCTGCTGGGATTCCGACCCCAAACCACGTCCTGCCATAATCACTGGATCCCTCTTAGAGTTGGGGCTGCAGCCAGGCACCCTCAGTCCCAGCCTTAATGGCTTTAAATTGGAAAGGGGAAGATTTAGATTAGTCATTAGGAAGAAATCCTTTATGATGAGGGTGGTAGATACTGGAACAGTTTGTGCAGAGAAGTTGTGGCTGCCCCATCCCTGGAGGTGTTCAAGGCCAGGTTGGATGCGGTTTTGAGCCCCCTGATCCAGTGGGAGGACTCCCTGTCCAAGGCAGGGGGTTGGAACTGAATGGGCTTTAAGGCTCCAAACCATTCCCTGTTTCTATGATTCCATGATTCTGAGATTCCTTCCCTTCCCCTTGCACTGGTGTTTCTCCCAGTGATGGCAGAACGTGAGGGCAGGGACCCAGCCACCTCACCTGGGCACCCCCTGAGGGACCCCCAAGGACACAACATGCGTCTTGGCATGGACAGGCAGGAGCTGCTTCTTCCTAATCCCCTACCCAGGGATTTGCTCCTCCGGGCAGGTCCCTGCCCTGTGCGCAAGCAGATTACAGGGGGCTATTTCTGATGGCAGATTAAAGGTTTGGGTAAAGGGATGAGGCAGCACGAGCCCCTCCACTCTGGCACATGCAAGCAGCAGCAGGGGCATGGAGAAACGTGACCCACATTGTTCCTGGGGTCAGGCACAGCTGTCCCCATGGAAAGGGGATGGGGGTACCTGGGGTCCTCTGAACCAGGTGCCCCCTGGCCCCCGTGGCACGCAAACGGGGTTTGGGGCTCAACTCTTTCATTGTTGCTGCAGGGTAGGGGGTGAGGATGGCTGAGGGGCTGCACCCTCGCTGCCTGCTGAACAGAGGGGGGAGCAGCAGGATGGGGGGAGTCCAACCATCAACACAACACTACCTGTCCACAACTAAAACGTGTCACAAAGTGCCATATCTACACATTTTTCAACCCCTCCAAGGGATGGAGACTTCACTACTGCCCTGGGCAGCCTCTGCCAGGGCTTCATCACTCTTTCAGTAAAGAAATGTTTCCAATACCCAATCTAAACCTCCCCTGGTGCAACTTGAGGCTATTTCCTCTCATCCTGTCACTTGTTACTTGGGAGAAGAGACCACCACCCACCTCACCACAACCTCCTTTCAGGAGCTGCAGTGATGAGGTCTCCCCTCAGCCTCCTCTTCTCCAGGCTAAACAGCCCCAGTTCCCTCAGCTGTTCCTCATAACCCTTGTTCTCCAGTCCCTTCCCCAGCTCCATTCCCTTCTCCAAACCCACTCCAGCCCCACAATGTCCTTATTGGAGTGAGGGGCCAAAACTGAACCCAGGACCTGAGGTGCGGCCTCACCAGTGCTGAGTCCAGGGGGATGATCCCTCCCATGCTCCTGCTGGTCACACCATGGCTGAGCCAAGCCAGGATGCTGTTGGCCTTCTTGGCCACCTGGGCCACTGCTGGCTCACGTTCAGCCACTGTTGACCAGCATCCCCAGGGCTTTCCACTGGCCAGATTTCCAGCTGCTCTTCCCCATCTGTCTCCCACTGCCCCACATCCATCCCCCAGCCCCTCGCTCTAATCCCAGCCCCGCCACACGTGGGCCAGAGGCAGAAGCAAAGCAGAGATAATCCAGCTGTGCCCCCTGTTGAACCCCAACCCTGTACTGGGTACAGGTATCGTCGTGGGGCATCACCCCTGCACCCACGGGAGCTGCAGATGCCTCCACCCCACAGCTCGGGGGGGGGGGGGGGGCTTTACCAGCAGCAGCCACCTCACATCCCCCTGGGCTGCTCCAGGCTGTGGTGGGACAGTAGAATTGGGGGCCACCAGCGCACCTTCCACTGTCCCATGTCCCACCTTCGGGGAGCCACAACACAGCGCACGGGACGCGCAAGGGGTCCCAGGAGATGCCTGAAGTTCTCTCGGAGCATCCGGCTCGGCTCAGCTGAATTAGCTCGGGATGTTCCATGTGAGGAAATCCAGCCCGTCAATCCCGTTAGCGGCGATTAGCTCTTGCGCTGCCCTCGTGGCCCCGGCCCAAGCCGGGCAGCGCCGCCTGCCCCCCGCTGCCCTCGCCAGCCCCACGGCGTGGGACGAGGCACTCACGGAAGTACTGCAGGGTCTCCTCGATCTGCCGAGGGGTGAGGGGACCTACAGGCTCTGGGGGTCCAGGGCGAGCACGCAGCCAGTCATCGTGGTCGTAGCCGAAGACGGTGTCGGCCCGCAGCGTGTAGCGGGGCAGCTGCTCACCCAGCAGGCTGACAATCTCCACCTCGGGGACATCGCCGCTGCACAAGTCTGGGGACACGGGGGCCTGGCATCAGCCCAGGGTGAGGGGCAGCCAAGAGGAGGGGGACACAGGAGGGGCCATGGTGGGGGAATGCTCCTTGCATCTCTCAGCCCAGTCTGTCCTTCTCTGGGTTTGGGGTTGGTGTCACCAGCAGGGTCTGTCCCCACAGCCACTGGTGTAGGGACTGAGGGTACACAGGATCCCCACTCTGGCTCTCCCCAGCTTTTCTCTCTCTCCTAGCCACCCCCGTTTTCTGCAGCCAGGGACCTGCTGCCATCTCCTGGCCATGTTCTGCCCAGACAGCAGGACAGGGATGCAGGCATGGGACCAGGGATGCCAGTGTGGGTCCAGGGATGTAGGCACGGGACCAGGAATGCCAATGTGGGACCAGGAATGCCAGTGTGGGGCCAGGGATGTGGGCATGGGACCAGGGATAGAGCTGTAGGACCAGGGATACCAGAACACAGGCTCAGCTCTGCCCATGCCATGGGGACAGGATGAAGGACCAGCCCAGAGCTGCTCCAGCTCCTCACCCTGGTCCCCAACTGCCCCGCCCGCCTCTACCCACCGGTGATGGTCGCAGCATGGCGGTGCCCGCCCGCGGCCAGCCCGTGGGATGTGGGGCCAGCATGGGGCAGGGCAGCAGCGGGCAAGTCCGGGCTGGGCTGGGGGTGCTGAGCGTGCGGGGTCTCTTGCGGGACCGCGGTGTCCAGTTTGGCTGGCGTCACGTGGGGGGCCCGGCTGCCATGGGGAGAAGCACCTTCCTTCCTGGCTCCCTGGAGTGGGGTTGGCAGGCAGCAGAGTCCCTTCTCCGGCCCCTGCCTGAGAAGAAGGAGCTGTCAGGGTGATGCTCTGGAGTCCAGGGATGCATCTTGAGCTCCACACTCAGGCATCTGCACGTCCCCTATAGCACAGCCAAACCCCCTCACCAAGTGCAGCTCCTGCCAGGCACAAACCTGAGCTTGGGGGTTCCTGCTCCCCACAGGCTGCTGTGGGACAGGGGGACCATGGGGACAGTCAGCACAGGGACAGACCCCCAGCTCAGCCCCCACCTGCTGCTGAACACAGGGCAGTTTTGGGGATGGTGCTGGGTCAGCATACCTGCTCCAGACTAAAGAGCCCCAGGTTCCTCAGCTGCTCCTCGTACAACTGGTTCTCCAGACCCTTCCCCAGCTCCGTTCCCCTTCTCCAAACGTGCTCCAGCCCCTCAATGTCTTTCTCTGTCTCTGCAGCAGCCACTATGTGACACGGAAGGCTCAGCACCAAAGCAAACACTCGGTGATGTCCGGAGCAGTGCCAGCATCAAACAGAGGAGAGGATGCTCCAAAAGGACCAGGCAGGACCCTGTTCCCCTGTGCTGGCAGCCAGGTCCCTGCCTGTTTCTGCACAGAAGGAGCCGTACAGTTGCCCAGCAGTGGGTGGATATGGCTGTGGTGCCAACAGCTCTCGCAGAACTTGGGAGCCCCACCTCAGAGAGCAAAGTTCAGCTGTGATCCTCCACCCCACCAGCACCAGGATGTGGAGCAGAGACCTGCTGTGTCGCCCAGGAGGGCAGGGCTGGGCAGCATTCACAGTCTCCCCATCCCAGCCATAAACACATCACAAGACAGGCCATAAACCCAGCATGTTCCTGCTCTCCTGCCATCTCCAGCGGCCGTGGCTGAGGCTGCAGCCACTGCTGGCACTGCTGCCCCTCTGTCCTTGGAGGCAGGAGCCTCCCACACAAACCCCATACCCTCAACTCCACCCCTGCTCCCTCTTCTGCTGCAGTGGGAGCTGTAGTGCCAGCAGCCCCTCATCCCTGGGAGCAGGTTCATGCCAGGGCATCGCTGCCCTCCCTCCTGGCACGTGCTCCTGGCTGCTGTCACGTCCACAGCACCCAGGCCACCCTGCACCTCCCTCCAGCGACGCCACATCCTCCCTGGCACACGGGACGGGCACGAGGGACACTCCAAAGCACACCCACAGCCCTGTGCCCCACGACAGCAGGACCACCCGACCAAGGTGGCCCAATCCTGCACCATTCAGCCCCAGAAAAAAAGCCTCCCCCAGCCACAAACCCACAAACCCTCTCCCCTCCCTGCTTCTCCTCAGAGCAGGAAGGGGACCCACCGTGCCGAGGTGCCAGGCTGCTGCTGCTGCCCTGCTCCCCACGCTGCTGCTGGCTCGGAGGAGGGAGCCCGGCTGGTGAGTCAGCACTCGGCCGGGGCTGCCAGGGCCCTGCGTCTCCTTTTGGCCCAGCTCCTGCACGTACATCAACTCTCACCCACGGGAGACCTTGTTCAGACACGTACGAGCAGCTCCTATCGCTCCATACCCCGCCGTCCCCCAAGCCACCAGCATGTGGCTGCTGGATGACCCAGGGACCTGCCCCGTGGGGGTACTGGGGCAGGGTGGCACTTGGAGGATGGTGCACCTGGGTCACCAGCCAGCAGTGCGCCAGGAGAAGCAGAGCCAGGGCTCAACCTCCACCCAGGTGCACGTGCAGACCTGTGCTCGCTGCTCTCTGCCCTGCCCCGATGCTGTCACGCAGCTCCTGCCCGGGCACCTCTCTGCCCGCGCAGCCTCGCAGCAGGGCTGGGCTGGCCTCAACCCGAAGCCCCTTCCCCACCCTGCGCCCGGGTGCTGATGGTTGGCAGCAGCTGAGCAGCTCTGGGGTGGCTGGGCTTGCTCTGGGCTATTTTTTCCCCTCAGCTGCTGCAGCAGGAGCCTGGAGCTGGGGAGGGAACGCTGCTCGCAGCCTCCGCAAGTGTCTGGGTCAGGGGTTGCAGAGCAGTGTGTGGGGTGAAGGTGAGGATGAGGCAGTGGCTCAGACTCACCCTTGGGATGGGGGAGCTGCAGTCCTGCCCTGCCCTTCCCCAGCCCAGGGTATCCCCAGAGCAGTCGCCTCAGAGCCCCTGCTGTTGTGATCCACAGCCTGTTGGATCCTATCCAATGTTCAGGTGACCCCAGGAGGCAGCATCTGCCTGAAGCATCACGCAGAAATGGGTCTCTTCCTGCATCTGAGGCCATCAGGGCATGGACTTCTGCCCCAGCAGTTCATCCTACAAGCTTGTCTTCCCAGTTGGAATGGGCTCCCCAACCTGGAGTTCAGCTCCGTCATCTTTGCTCCATCGTGACTCCCAACGTCCAATCCTGACCACACCACAGGTTCCCTGTGCCTGAGGGGCTGAGACCCCTCTCCTCATTCCCTTCCCAGTCAGCCTCTTCCCCCAAAGCAGGAAAACACTTCCCGCTCCTGCACAGACTTCCTGGTTCAGACATCAGGACAATAAAGTGCAGCCAGACCCCAGCTACCACCACTGAGCCCCCTCCTGGGACCTTCAGGACCCTATCCCTGACCCCTGGGACCCCCAGGACCCTATCTCTGGGAGTCCTGGGATCTCCAGGACCCCATCCCTCACCCCTGGGACCCCCAGGACCCCAACCCTGCCACACACACCTGGCTGCTGATGCCAAGGGCGTGGGAAAGTACCCAGCGTTGTGGGGGTACCAGAGGTTGGTGCACCCAGGGATGCGGGGGTACTGAGGGTCGGGGCACCCAGGGATGTGAGGGTGCAGGGGTTTGGTGCATCCAGGGGTGATGGGGATCAGTGCACCCAGGGGTGTGAGAGTTGGGGCATCCAGGGGTGCTGGGGTGCCGGGGATCAGGGCACCCAGGGTTGGGGCACCCAGGGATGCAGGGGTGCCGGGGGTCGGTCCACCCGTGGTGCGGGGCGCACTCACCGCTGGGCGCTGCTCCCGGCGCGGCCGCGGAGCCCTCGTACATCGCTCCCGCGGCCCCGCCGATAACGAAAGCCGCTCCCCGGGCAGGTGCGGGGCTCTATCGGGCATGCCGGGAGCTGTAGTCCGCCCAGCCGCATCCCAGGGTGCTCCCGTACACCCCCTGCTCCCGGGGCTGCAGCTCCCTGGGGCTGCAGTTCCCTGGGAGAACCTGCAAGCACCTCCAGGTGTCCTGGTGTGAGTGTCCTCCGGTTCTTCCTGCCCCCCAGAATCCCAGCGGTGCCCCTGTGTGGGGCTGGGGGTCTTGGGGTGTGCAGTCCTGCCCCGGGGAGGGGACTCCTGGGTGGGAAAGGGGCACATCCCTACCCAGGCTTTTCCAGGACAGATGCCAGGTGGGCATCCCCAGGTCCACTGGCACCTTGGGGACAGCCAGTTCTGACACCAGGAATATCTTGGTACCCACAGTGAGGCTGGCTGAGAGGCCCAAGGAGGCACAGCCTCTATCCCAGGGCACACAGGGCTGGAGCCCCATGTCCCACATAGAATCATTAAGGTTGGAAAAGACCTCTAAGCCCACCCAGTCCAACCATCAGCCAAACACCACTGTGCCTGCTAAACCATGTCCTGAAGACCTTCTTGAAAGCCTCTAGGAACAGAGACACCACCCCTTCCCCAGGGTGAAGGCATGGGTGCTTGGGATGCAGCGAAGGGTTGGCAGCTCCGCTGAGGTCCTTGGGGACAGAGGTGAGACTTGACGCAGGCTGGGAGCAGAAGCTTTGCCAAGTCACCCTGGTGACCCTCCCAGCAGGGTGGCAGAGCCTGCACCCATGGAGATGCAGCTCTGGGTGCACGAATGCTATCCCAGGCAGCAAAGGCTGCAGTGGCTGAATCGCCTTCCCCCCTGCACAGGGGTCTTGTTCCCATCGCCCAGTGCTGATCCCTCTCTTGTCCTGGCAGTGGCTGCAGCAGGGAGAGAGCTCATGAGGGCCCCCAGCCTCATCCCATGAGCCACTCCGGCCCCGCTGCCCTCCAGATGCACGTTTGGTCCTGCCAGGGCTTCCCGGAAAGCTGCTGTTGTTGTTTTGCTGGGCCCTGGTCCTGGCACGGCCGCGTCAGGAAGCGCAGCCGCAGCCTTGCTGCACCGGGGCTTGGCGGCGGCCTCAGGGCTGAGCTCAGTGTGGGACGTCCCCCTGAGCTGCTGGGACAATGCTGGAGCTGCTTCCCAGGCCAGATCCTGCTGCCTTTGTCCCTGACTTGCTCCTGGCTCCAGCCCAGGCTGTGACCAGGATAGACCACAGCGTGTAAACCCTCCTGTCCTGTTGTGCTCTGCAGCACCTGCACCCCGTGCATGGTGGGCACCGACCTCCCCATCCCCCCACCAGGTGAACCTGTGAGGACAGAGGGGTTGATGCTAACACCAAATAGGAATGGTTGTGACTTTCTTCCCTTTGGTCACATCAAGCCCCCAGCCATGTCAGGCTGATCAGTGCCTTGCCAGTGGCTGCATAGAAGGAGCTGAGCTACAGCAGGGATAGAGCTTGGACCCAGAGGGTTGGGGACAGTACTCTGGCTCATGTTGAGCTGTTGCAGGTAATCTCCTGCCTCTGGGCTCAGCCTTGCATCCCCTTGTCACAGAATCATGGAATGGTTTGGGTTGGAAGGGACCTCACAACCCATCCAGTTCCAACCCCCTGCCATGGGCAGGGACACCTCCCACTGGATCAGGGGGCTCAAAAGCCCATCCAACCTGGCCTTCAACACCTCCAGGGATGGGACAGCCACCACTTCTCTGGGCAACCTGTGCCTCCCCGCCCCCACAGGAAAATATTGCTGATCTCATCTCAATCTCCCCTCTTTCAGCTTCAAACTGTTCTCCCTTGTCCTATCACTACACTCCCTTGCCCTAAAAAGAGGGGCAAGAGAAAGCCCAAGGAAGCCAGTGGTGTCTGTCCCTGACCTCGTTCCCACACCACAGAGCAGATGGGCAGCCCTGAAGTTGGTTGGTAACTTTGTGAGCAGAGTTCCCACCTCCCAGCACGATCCCTGCCTGGTGCCGCTTCCCCATCGCTCTCTCTGCAGCTGGCAGAGTTTGAGGTTCAGCTGAGAACATTTCCTCCTGCCATCTGCTCCCGCTCTGAAGCCGAGGCTGCGGAAGGAGGCAACCAGCTCTGACAGAGTAAATCACTTTTTCAACCTGGCTTCTCACAGCTCCATCCAGGCTTCGCTCCATCAATCAGCAGGGCTCGCTCCCAACCAGCACCTTTATCCCTCAGAGCTCATTAAAGTGAGCTCAGCGCAGCGGCAGAGACACTGGTGATGCTGCCTAACAAACAAACATCTTAATTACTGGGAGTTTTTAGCTCCTGACAGAGCAGACAGACGCCTGGATGGAGCTGGAATGCTAACGAGCCAGCAAGGGAAGGGCTGGCAGCGAGGCCGGGTGCGCGGCCGATGGTGGGAGGTGATGTCGGTGCCATGGGGCTGCGAGTGGGTGGCCTGAGCATCATCTCCCTGGCCACCACCTGAACCCTCAGCCAGGCATAGTGGATGCAGAGCATGAAACCACCTCATCCGAGGCCATCCAGCCCCATGGGAAGGAAGCACCAACGTCTGGCCTGAGGAGAGCAATGAGCACCTTCCCCCCAGCCACCCCAAAGGACTCTTTGATCTTCCCCAGCCGAGAGAAGAACAGGCTGAGGGCAACGCGGGGCTGGGGGGGGGGTTATTTTATTTTTTGCTTTGGTCTATACAAAAACAACTTACAGAAATAATAAAATCTTCCATTCCTGAACCACACTCCAATAACTGTCCATGCTTTTCCGGTGGAGCGTCAAAGCACCATCGGATCTAGAGCCTCTTTAGAAAATGTGTTAGATTAGGGAGGAGGGGACGGAAACACACCACTCACCAAAAAAAGAAGGGGAAACTGGGTTAAAATGTGCAACAGAGATCAGTACAAGGACACGGTTCCTAATGCTGGAGTCACTCCTCTATGGGTACTGGTAGGACAGGTGGGTACACAAAGTCAGCCCCCCAATGGCTGATTGGAAAGAATTAAACTGCAGACATCCCGATGGCTAAAACGAAGGTCCTGGGACACGGCACCCTTTGTTCTCAGCAAGCTCTGGATTGGCCTGATTACGTTTGAGTTTGCAGAAAGCAAAGGGTTTTCCCGTGTTAGATTCCTTTCCTAGAACACTAACACGCAGAACAAAGAGTGGGGAAGTTAGAAAGCACAAACTTAAAGACAGCAAAAGCCGTTGGCACCATATTAAAAATAAAAAAGAAATATATATTCATAGAAAAGACTATTTTTTTTGCCAATGAAAGGTCGCTAACGGTGCGGGGTTTGTGTGTTTTAAAGCTTCTCAAACAGTATCTTGGATGCTGGATGCGGCAGTAGGTACTCGAAGCAGTCCCAGGAGGAAGGACTTTCTCCACAGACCCACAGCAAAGAAAGGAAAATGGAAAAATAAAACCTCTCGTGGGAATGGAAAAGTTTGTCTTCTCAGGCACTTCTGTCTCCCAAGTCCTTCTTGCGAATGCTCAGCTCTGGGGCCACCCTCTTCTGTACGGAGAAAACACCTGCGTGTGGCAGGAGAGAGCTCCTGTTACTCCACCAAGGTTGGGTGTGGGAGGAGACCAGAGCCCTGGGTCCTCCCAGGCCCGTGGGGTGGTGGGGATACTGACCCACAGCTGGGGACCCCTTGGCAGCACCATCCCTGCCTCCCTGTCACCTGGGGACACGCAGCGGGTACCTGGTGCGGGGGCTGCGGGGAGGGTTAGGCGAGCATGTGGTCAGCGAAGGGCGCTCGGACGCCGTCGCTGTAGGCGTCCATGGGGTAGTCCCCGTCCATGTCCATGTGCATGTCCATGGGGTCCAGGGGGATGTCACCCGAGTACATGGGGCGATAGCCGGGGTCCAGCTCTGCAGGGAAAGGATGCAGCAACCTCAGCAACCACCAAGAGACTTCTCCAGACCTCAGCCACCCTTCTGGTCCTTCTAAACCCGGTGGAGAAAAGGACACAAGGGCCACCCACCACCAGCCTAGGCACACAGGGGAACAGCTCCAAGTGATCCCCAAGGAGATGAGCATCCCACTGAGTATCCTGGCATTCACTTTGCTGAGGGATTTAAAACCAGACTTTGGCAAGACCAGGCATCCACTCCACCAGAGCTCAGCCCACATGTGGACCCTGCAGGAAGAGCTGGCGCCGTACTCACCATCTGAGTAGGGCTCGTTGATCGGGATCATGCTCTGAGCCTACAAAAGAAGGTGACAGAGTTGAAGAGGGGGCACACACTTAGGTGTGCCTGATGCCCAGCCCCATCCTGAGTAGTGGGTACCACGACCCAGGGCTGCTGAGCAGCTGAGGTCACAGCCCGTCCACCCCCTGCCTCCCCCCATTTGCCAGTCACTCCTGTCCAAGCTCTGCTCAGGGGCAGTGCCGGTAGGTTCTGGAGGCAGGATGGGGCCATTCCAAGAAGTCCCAGTCTCCTCTGGGAAAAGGACTTGTCTCCGTGCCCAGCAGGATGCTCACCGCCTCCCAGGCTGCCGGGTCGTGCTTGAAGAGGGAGTTGGTGAGCTCCACAGAGACACGCTTCCTGTAGTCAGGGTTCTTGTCCTCTGAGATTCGGAAGAGCACGGCGGCCGCGTAGGTGGCTGCAGGGGAAGGGCAGCAGCCTCAGCTCTGGAGCCACAAGGCACCAAAACACCAGAAGCACCGGAGCGGCTGCAGCTGGGGCGACGCCAGGTGGCGGAGAGCCCTGGGCACGGGGCCTGGCACGGTGACACTCACCCGTCCCCTCGTTCCTGGAGTGCAGCAGCTCCATCAGGGGTGCTGAGGCCCCCTCGGCATCAATGGCATCTGCTGCCTCCTTGTCCTGGGCCAGCTCGCAGAGCACACCAGCCGCCACGCGCTGGATGTTCTCCACCGGCGAGTAGAGGAGCTGTCAGGAGAGATCAGCAGTGATGTGAAGGAGCCAGCGAGGAGCTGGCAGGCTCCTGATGTGCTCTGACACACACAGGCACTGCCAGCCAAGCCCCGTAGCTCCCTGTGCCAGCCTGGAGGGAGGTGGCCAAGTGCAGCCCTCACATCCCCCCCAGCCCCTCACCTGCACGAAGAGAGGGATGGTGTTGAGGCGGAAGATCTCCATGCGGTTCATGGGGTCCCGGGCCAGGATGTGCAGTGCCCCCGTGCACCCTTCCACGATCTCTTCCATCTTCACTCCGTCCTGTCAGGGAACAACAACTCAGCAGGGGCCCTGGAGCAGCTGGAGTGCCCTATGCCAGGGCACAAGCACCCTGAGCACAGGCACAGGCTGCTCCCCAGGGACAGGTTGTCTTTTCACAGAATGACCTGAGTTGGAAGCGACCCACAAGGATCATCCAGTCCAACTCCTGTCCCTGCACAGGACAACCCCAACATTCACACCGTGTGGCTGAGGGCATTGGCCAAACACTTCTGGAATATTGTCAGGCTGTGACTGCTTCCCTGGGGAGCTGTGCCAGGGCTCCACCACACTGGGGGAAGAACCTTTTCCCGATGCCCAGCCTAACCCTCCCCTGGTGCACCTTCCTGCTGTTCTCTTGGGTCAAGAGAGAAGAGCTCAGCACCTGCTCCTCCTCCCCTTGCCCTTTGGGGTGCCAGGAGCAGGGCAGAGGGACTCACCGTGTAGGGCTGCTGTGTGCCAGCTGCTACGTGCCGCTGGGCATCCTGGTGGGCCTTGACCAGCAGCTGGACCAGGCGGGGGATGACGGCAGCTTCCTGGAGTGGGGCATGGTTGGCCGGGCACAGGGCCAGGTTGCGGATCAGGCCGATGGTAGCCTGGAGAGAAAGGGAGGAAGGAGACATTGTCCTGACCACGGATCAGAGAAGCAAGTGGTCCCCACGGGACCTTCGAGCCGGGCCCCCCTCCCCCTAGCCTGTCCCATCCCATCCCCCTCTGCAGCACAGGCTGACTTCACCTTCCTCCCACACCGGATCCAGCTCCCTCCCTGCGGGGGAGGCTGGGCAAGTATTGATTTCAGCTGAGCTCCCTGCACGGGCCATTTCCTCCATTAGTGGCCATCAAGGATGTGGCCACACAGGAGCAAACCTGCAGGGACACCAGCCTCAGACCCCCTCAGCAGCACGTCCCATCATGAGCCAGCAGCCAAGGGTTTGCTTGAACCCAGCCTTTGGCTTCCTCCAGCCCCCAACATCCCCTCAGCTCCTTACCTTGACCAGTGGCCACTGGTTGGGCTGGTTGAGGAGCTTGACGATAGCGGGGATGCCGTAGTTGAGCCGCACCGAGTTCTGTGCCATCTCGGCCTCGGGGTGCCGGCTGGTGAGGTGCCGGAGAGCGCAGACGGCCGGCTCAGTGATGTCCTCCTTGTCTCCTGCCCTCAGGATGGTGTGGATCAGGGCTTCCACCCCGTTTGACTGCGTCACCAGGGTCTTGTTCTTGCTGTTGTTGCAGGTCAGGTTGGAGAGGGTGCCGGTGGCACAGGTCAGCACGTTCACGTCGTCGGAGCTCAGCTGGTTCACCAGGATCTTGAGGACACCATCCAGGCCCTCCTATAGGAGTGGGGATGGGAAGTCACACCAGCCCTGCCACAGCCTGATCTGGGCTCAGCCAGCCCAGGTGTGGGGAGCCAGGGCTGCTCCCCTGGGATGGGCCAGACACCTGGCCTTGGAGCAGAGGATCCTCCTCCTGCAAGGAGAGCTCCTGCCATCGTAGAGAGGATCCAGCCACCAGCCCTGGAGACCCAGCTGGTGTGGTTGCCCTCACTGGAGCTCACACACCCCTTGCAGTGGCTCCTGCCCGTCCCAGCACCCCACATCCCAGCCCCACACACCTCCCAGCTCTGCATGGGCCAGAGTAGGCAGCAATGGCACAGAGGCAGCATTTGTGCTTCCCACACTGTGCCTTTCCCATTTCCCTGCAGCCAGAGCTCCTTCTCCCTGATGCCATCACTGCTTGAGCAACAGGCACTCCTGACACGTGCAGCTTTATTTAGGATTTAATGTCTCCAGCAGCTTTTCTCCACTGGGAAGCGCAAACAATGCATCCCCCAGTGTTCCCAGGGTGACCTCAGTCCCAGCCACACTGGCAGACAGCCAGCAGTGGGCAGGAAGGAGTTAAAGACACCACAGCCCTGTCTCCCCCTCCATCCCCAGAGGCAGGGATGGTTCCACACCAGCCCAAATAGTTTCCACACTGCATCAGGCACTAATCTGCACCAAGAGGCAGCCCCAGCAGATGGGGAATGCATCAGGAGGCAGCAAAGGACCGGGGAAAGCAACCCCAGAGCTGAGCTCGGGGTCACCCGCGCATCGGCTGACACAGCCCCATGGGCACAACCACCTCGATGGCAACTCTGACCTAAGAGCAGCTTCCTGGCTGGGGAAAGAGCAGAGTAGGCAGCCAGGGCAGGCTGCCAGGGGCTCCCAGAGTCCCAGCAAACAGCAATGCCCTGCTGAGCAGCTGCTGGTGGCCTTGGCTCCCTGCTGGGGACGTGGCACGAGCCATGGGAAGGGCTGTGGGCAGCAAGCAGCCACCCAGATACCACGCAAACCCCTGCCGCAGCAGTCGGGCACCCCCACGCTCTGCCAGGCACACACAGCCACAGCGACTGGAAATGGCACAAGGGGTTGGCTTTGGATTCAGACTGGCACAAGCAGAGGGCGAGGGGTAAGCAGAAGCCTGTATTTAATCACAACTCATGGTCCTGCAGACTCACCTGCTTGGTGGCCACATCAGAGAGGTTCCGCAGGGTCCAGAGACAGTTCTGGACCAGCCTGGGGCTGGAGCTGGTCAGGTGCTTGCCCAATGCCTGCATGCCACCTGCATGGAAGGAAACAGCCCATCTGTAACACCCAAAGCCACCCCAGCAGACAGGAGAAGGGATGGAGAGGGTCTCTGTGGTGTGCATGGGCTGAGCACCATTGAACCGGTGCCTCCAACGCACGATGCAGCCTCACATCCTAGTGGAGGCTAAGGGTGGTGTGGGAAAACAGCTCCCAGCCAGCCAGGTGGGCCAGATCCTGCCCACGCTTGGTTCCAGGAAAGCACCTCAGCAGCCTCTCACAGCAAGGTGAAACCCCACACGGGAGGTTTCACGTTGGTTGCGCAAGGCATCTGCCTGTCTTGCTGCGAGACGGACCCTCACCCACATCACCCTGACACCACCACCCTCCTCCTGGTTGACACCAGCTCTGCTGCAGCCCAACCCCTCTTACCAGCCTCAACGATAGCGGGCTTGTTGCTGGGACACACCGACAGCACCTTGAGCACCCGGCTCGTGGTCCAGAGCAGCTTCTCGTAGTTGTAGCTGCGCATGATCTGCACCAGGGCCTGGGGTCCTCCGTTGGCCAAAATAATCAGCTGCAAGAGAGCAGGGCCAAGGTTGGGGCGTGCGGCAGCTCTGAGCTGCTGGGACCATCACTCTGGTTCGCTCAGCTCGTGCCAGCCCTCAGGTCATAGAATGGTTTGGGATGGAAGGGACCTTAAAGCTCATCAAGTTCAACCCTCCTGCCGTGGGCAGGGACACCGCACACTGGATGAGGGTGCTCAAAGCCTCATTCAAGTCAGGCAGGAGGTCCAATCTCTTGGCATGCAGGAGTGTTTCACATCACCCCCTCTGGCCACCTCTAGCATCAGGGTCCCTCACCCCACTCTGGGGGCAGGAAGGGCAGCAGCCCCGCCAGAGCAGGTCCTGGGACCAAACCTCTGACACAGGCACAGGAGGAGAGGAGCAGCCAAAGAACAAAAATAAAGGCATTGCCTGGAGCAGCCAGGGGAGAATCCCAGTTGAGCCGATCTACCGGCCAGACTGGGACAGTCTGTGCTTTCAGGGATGCTCCACCTGCAAGAGGTTGGATGTGGCAGCGTTGCAGACAGCACAACAGCTCCGCTGCCGGCTGTGGCCGGGGGGCACACGGGTCAAGGCGTGGGAGCTCCCACCCCTGCCTCCTGGGCTTGTGTCTGCAAGGAGCAAGGTTGGGCAACCACCCTCCTCCTGCCCTCCCTCTGGCAGGACCCTGCTCCACGGGGCTGCCCAGGCTCCCCGCGCCCACCTTGCTCTCCTGGTTCCCGTAGGCGAGGAGCTGAAGGCAGTCAGTGGTGATAGCCAGGAACTTGGGGTTGTTCTTGTTGAGCAGGGGAACCATCTTCTGCAGGCCATCGGCCAGGCGCACTGCCATCTTGGCCCCTTCCTGGTAGAGCAGCAGGTTGTGCAGGGTGGTGATGGCGTAGAAGAGGACCGACTCGACCGGCGAGCTGCAAGGCAGGTGGCACGGAGCCACGTCAGCGCGGGCAGCTGCCTCCGGGCTCACCAGGCTGCCAGCAGAGCCTGCAACGCTGCCCTCAGCCTCAATTCCCACCCAGCACCCTTTTGCAGGACCTGGTGAGAGGCCATCATGCCATGGGGCCACCTACAGGGAAGAGACATCTCTTCCCGAGTCCCATCCGAATGGATAAGGAAGCACTGGGGACAGCTCCCTTCTCCTGCCCCAAGGTGGGCTCTAAAGTAAATCCCTGGGGTTTTCAAAGACTGCAAGGCTCAAGGTCTTCCATTCCCTTGTTTTGGTGTGAGCAGAAGGAGGATCCACATCCAGACGCAGGAAGAGCCCTCCCCTCCTCTGCTCCCAGCCCAGGAGGGACCACTTGGCTTTGCCTTGGGACCTCCCCTCACCAGCACCCTCGTACCTCAGCATCCTGACAAGGGCTGGGATGCCACCAGACTTGAAGATGGAGAGCAGGCCCTCGCGGTGGTGCGAGAGGTTGTGCAGGATGCTGGTGGTGCAGCGGGCGGTGTCCAGGTCGCTGGTGCTCTGCATGGTGCGCACCACGGCCGCCACGATCTGCGGCGACTGCATCAGAGCACGGCGAGATGCCTCCTTCTTGGAGAGCTGGTTGACAATCATAGCTGCTTTGCTGACAACAACCTGACAGGGGAGAGAAGCCAGAGGGTGGGAGAGGGTTCAAGTGGTGTCCATCACAGCTGGGAAAGGAAGGAGCACCACTCAGCCAGGTGAGAGCCGACCCATGGTTGCTGTGTGTCATAGATCATAGAAACGTGGAATGGGTTGGGTTGGAAGGGACCTCAAACCCATCCAGTTCCACCCCCTGCCATGGGCAGGGACACCTCCCACTGGATCAGGGGCTCAAAGCCTCATCCAGCCTGGCCTTGAACACCTCCAGGGATGGGGCAGCCACCACTGCTCTGGCCAGGGCCTCCCCACCCTCACAGGAAAACATTTCTTCCTGAGATCTCATCTCAATCTCTCCTCTTTCAGCTGAAAACCCTTCCCCCTCATCCTATTCCTGCACTCCCTGAACAAGAGCCCCTTCCCAGCTTTCCTGGAGCCCCTTTCAGTACTGGGAGGCTGCTCTGAGGTCTCCCCAGAGCCTCCTCTTCTCCAGGCTGAACAACCCCAACTCTCTCAGCCTGTCCTCATACGGGAGGTACTCCAACCCTTGGATCACCTCTGCGGCCTCCTCTGGAGTCACTCCAACAGCTCCATGCCCTTCCTGTGCTGGGGACTCCAGAACTGAACACAGGGCTCCAGGTGGAGTCTCACCAGAGCAGAGCAGATGGGCAGAATGCCCTCCCTCACCCTGCTGCTCCCACTGCTTTGGATGCAGCCCAGGACACTGTTGGCTCTCTGGGCAGCGAGCACATCGTGCCGGGCAGGGCAGTGCTGGAGCAGCAGAGCTGGCACAGCAGCACAGGAGAGAATTGCTATTTTTAACACTCCCCACTCACGATGCTGGAGGAGCTGCAGCGAGCAGCGCGCGGTCGGGTCAAGGAGCAGAGCTGTGCTGCAGGGATGGAACAGGGAGGGCTGGAGCACCAAAAGCCTGCAAGAAGCACTGGGGATCTATGCCAGGCCAGGGCAGGAAAGCTGTGCCTGCACAGTAAGGACAGGCTGGAGGAGATACAGGTGGACAGAGGTGGGTTCAGGCCTGTCGTAGGGCAGAGGGAACCACGGAGCATTGTCAAGAGGAAGAAGCTGTGGAATCCCCATGAGGATGGGTGTCTGGTTGTCCTGCCACAGCTGGAGAAGCACACCCTGCAAAGCCCAGGGACACACACACCAAGCAAACCAGGTTTCCTTACCGGGTCCTCATCGTTGAGCAGCTTGGTGAGCTCCGGGATGGCACGGGTGGCCAACTCTGCATCGTCCTGGTAGTTGATGAGGTGCACGATGGCCGATTTCAGCATCTGCGAGGGCTCTGCCAGGCGCTGCACGTTGGTCTGCTGCCCCTCCAGCTGCGTGGTGATGAGCAGGGAGCGGTCCTCCACCGTCTCGGGGTACATGGCAGCCCGGACACGCTGGGCACGGGTCATGGCCAACTGAGCCTCCATGTCTGCTGCTGGGGTAGATGGGGAGGCAGCGTTAGACGCGGGTTCTCTCCGAGGAGCTCTCCCAACCCTGCTTTCCAATTTCAATTAGCTGAGCAAGAGCTCGGCGCAACGACACCGGCAACGTCAGCAGTCCCAGCACTCTCTGCAAGGAGCCAGGGCTTCAAAGTGTAAACAGATCCGGCAGCACAGAGATAAGACAACACTCAATTAGGCAGCGTGATTAAGCAGTTGTCACACAAGGCCCATTAATTAAAAAATTAAGGGTATTTGCAACTAGGGACCAGCTGGCGCTGGGGATTAGGAGGACACGGAGGCCTTCCCTGTCGAGGATGCTGGGACAAAGAGCGACTCGAGGGGCAGAGATGATGCAGCAGCCATCTGTGGTCCCCACCCTTGCACAGTGGGACCGAGGGGGACTGAGGTTTGAACCTCTCCACAGGGCTCTGCTGCCCTGGGAGAGCTGGTGATTAAGCCTTCCAGGGCTGAGAGGGGAATCATGGAGGCGAGAAGAGCAAACCAGCCCTCTTTTAAGGGATAAAGCTGCAGGAAGCATCTCCTTTGGCTTTGGAGGCTCTGTCTCCAGCTCCTTTACCCTCAGAGCAGCAGGAGAAGATGAGCTGGCTGAGGGGGCTTTATGGCACAGGCTGGCAGCTCTGCCAATCACGATGAGCCAGGTTTCCTTGAGGAGGCAGACAGGCAACAGAACAGACACTTGCTCCGCGGGCCAGGATCAGCTGTTCCTACCTGGAGCCAACACTCAGATGTGTGTGCACAGCTCAGCACCAGAGCGGGCTGGCCGCGCGCCGCCCTGCGCAAGAGCCTCTCAGCACGGGGAAGGAGGACAGGAGGGAACATATTTTAGGCAGCAATAACTCCCAGGGTGTGGAAGGCAGTGTGGAGGAGTGCCCAGAAGGAGCACAGCTCATGGGGGAGGCGGAAGAAGGTAGGAGCTAAGCAGCTGAGTCCACATACCTTGCGCTTGGCTCTGGCCCTGGCCCCCTCCCTGGCAGTAGCTCGTGGTGGTCGTCTTCTTGATGGTGTACTGCTTCCCATAGACCTCATCATCGTCCCCCAGGCACTTGCTGCTGACCGAGGGCACCTGGGTGTTGACGCCAGAGTGGATGCCCGAGTCGTAGGTGTAGGTTTGCTGCCACTCCGTCACCTTGATCGGCTGCTCCATCATGTTCATCACCTCCATGGCTGCTCTGTGGGGCAGGGAGGAGAGGAGTTCCACCACTAGCAGAGCTCAGGCTGCTCTGTGGGGAAGAGAGAAGTTCCACTACCAGCAGAACCCAGGCTGCTCTGTGGGGCAAGGAGGAGTTCCACCACCAGCAGAGCTCAGGCTGCTCTGTGGGGCAAAAAGAGTTCCACCACCAGCAGAAGCCAGGCTGCTCTGTGGGGCAGAAAGAGTTCCACCACCAGCAGAGCTCAGGCTGCTCTGTGGGGCAGAGAGGAGTTCCACCACCAGCAGAGCTCAGGCTGCTCTGTGGGGCAGAAAGAGTTCCACCACCAGCAGAAGCCAGGCTGCTCTGTGGGGCAGAAAGAGTTCCACCACCAGCAGAACCCAGGCTGCTCTGTGGGGCAGAGAGGAGTTCCACCACCAGCAGAGCTCAGGCTGCTCTGTGGGGCAGAGAGGAGTTCCACCACCAGCAGAGCTCAGGCTGCTCTGTGGGGCAGAGAGGAGTTCCACCACCAGCAGAACCCAGGCTGCTCTGTGGGGCAGAAAGAGTTCCACCACCAGCAGAGCTCAGGCTGCTCTGTGGGGCAGAGAGGAGTTCCACCACCAGCAGAGCTCAGGCTGCTCTGTGGGGCAGAGAGGAGTTCCACCACCAGCAGAAGCCCAGCCACCCCAGCACCCTCCTGCACGGAAGCCTGTGGCAGACCCTGGTGTGGCAGCCGGCCCCAGCACAGCCCAGGAGCAGCCGGAGCAGATCGTTATCTGCCCTCTCTCCTCCCCCACGCGAGATGAAAGGCGGCACCAGGGGATGACGAACCCACAGCTCAGCACTTTGCTGCTCCTGTTCAGACACGAACCACGGCTCACACCGGCGCAGACCGCGCTCGGCTGGCTGTGCCGTCAGCCGCCGCCTGCCACGCAGCACCGAGTCTCACCACCTCATCAGGGTGTGACAGGCTCTGCCCAGCACGGGGGGGACTCCACAGCCAGGACCCCCCATCCCACAGACCAGTTTCCAGAGACAGGAGCTGGCAGAGAGCTGAGGAGAGCCGCAAGGCTGGAGCTCCAGGAATAAAATGAACATACTTAAAAGCACTCTGGAACACTGCTAAAGCACCTAAAAATAACCAGGTAAAGCCAGCAGCTTGGCTCTCCCATGGGTGCTCACAGTGCCAGGACACAGTCATGGAATCATAGAATTGCCTGGCTGGAAAAGACCTTTGAGATCACCAAGTCCAACTGTACCTGCCCACTACTAAACCACCCCTGAACACCTCAGCTACCCATCCTTTAAACACCTCCAGGGATGGAGACTGAACCACCTCCCCAGGCACCCTCTGACAGCGCCTGAGAACCCTTTCAGTGAAATTTTTCCTCACGTCTAGTCTGCACCTGCCCAGTGCAACTTGTGGCATTTCCTTATGTCCTGTCACTTGGCAGAAGAGACCAACGCCCACCTCCTCACAGCCTGCTTTCAGGCAGTTGTAGACAGCAACGAGGTCTCCCCTCAGCCTCCTCTTCTCCAAGCTAAACAACTACTCATCCACTTCTCACAGGACTTGCTCTCCAGCCCCTTCACCAGCCTTGTTGCCCTTCTCTGGACACACTCCAGCACCTCAGTGTCCTTGGAGTGAGGGCAGCCCAGCACATCCCAAAACTCAGGATAAACCAGCCAAGGTTGCTTTCAAGCAGGGCTGGGTTTCCCTTGTCTTTAATTTGTGGGTGCAAAGGGAGGGAGAATGCCTCATGGATTAACCCCTGAGCTCAGTAGGCAGGCATTGCAGGGCTCTGAGTCACCAGCCCCACATTCACCCCCAGCACGGCCAGGAGGAGAGGGAGAGAGGATGGAGACAGGGAAGGAGGAGGGGATGGAGGGGATGGAGGGGAAGGGGGGGAAGGAGGGGAAGGAGGGGAAGGAGGGGAAGGAGGGGAAGGAGGGGAAGGAGGGGAAGGAGGGGAAGGAGGGGAAGGAGGGGAAGGAGGGGAAGGAGGGGAAGGAGGGGAAGGAGGGGAAGGAGGGGAAGGAGGGGAAGGAGGGGAAGGAGGGGAAGGAGGGGAAGGAGGGGAAGGAGGGGAAGGAGGGGAGGAACTCCTGCTGCTGACCCACCTCCCAGGCATCCGCCAGGATTCCTGCCCCTTCCTCCAGCCCACGGGGCATGAGTCAGAGTTTCAGAAGCGATAAGAGGTGAAGGGAGCAGCTGCTGGGCGCAGCAGCAACCGCAGCTTCCAAACAGAGGCCTAATTACCACCTCCTCCAGCACCCATCCGCGCAGCGAGCTGGACCAGGGTGGCCACGCGCCCCTGGCACCGCTCCAGCCGCTGGCACAACGCGGGGCTCACAGGGACCAGCATGGCATCCTCAGACCACGGCACCCTCAGACCCCAGCACCCTCCTCGGGGGGGGGGGGGAGCGAGGGGAAAAAGGGGACAAGCCCCCCCTGCCACGCTGGCGGCTGAGTCAGGGCGTCGGGTGGCGGCCGAGGACGCGGCTTACGCGGGGCAGCGTGGCAGGGCACGGCGCGTATGGGCTTGGCACGGCTCGCCCCAGCGCTGCCGGCTGTTCCCAAAGGTGCAGCCAAGCCCTCGGTGAGCAGCACCAGCCCGTGCCCATAGTTTAAAATCCCAGCTCGGGCACACAGGCTCACCTTGCTGGGTGGGGGGGGGGGGGAGGCAGGAGCCCTGCCAAGCTCCCGTTTCCCCAGCTGGTCGCATCCTGCATCCCACTGTGGTCTCAGCCCTCTCCCAGCCACCTTCCTGGAGCCACTGCAGAGCACTTGCTCCTGTCCAGTCGATATTTTTTGTGCTGTCAGGCAGCAATGCACAGCCTGAGCACTGGCTTTAATGGATTGTGCATAATGCATGTTTATAAGGGAGCCCAAGAGGGACCCACTAATGGAGACCAGCAGAGCATTCCCAGAACAGGGTGTAGGAGGGAGCAGGGCTTCCTTTCAGTGCCTGACACTTGGCACCAAGGGCAAGCCTGGCTCTGCCCCCCACCCCACACCAGAGTGGGGTTCGGCCAGGAGATTCCCTGCACTGAGCTGGCCACACTCCACCTGTGTGTACCCACAAGCTGCTGCACTGGTGTCTGGGAGAGCAAGTTCTCCCAGTTGGATCATCCCAGAGCCTCCAAATTGTGTTGGGAAGCCCAAAAGAAGCAATGCCAAATCAAGGAAGCACAATGGGCAGGGGAGCGGGGCAGGTTGTGTGGTACAGTAGCTGATGTGAGCAATCACCCATCCCGTGCAGAGACCCAGCAGGAGGGGCACCTGGATGGGAATGGACAAAGGAGGGGAAGAACCACCGAAGGTGGGAAAGCAGGAGGGCACCTGGATGGGGATGGAGAAGGGGATGGAGAAGAGTAAAGGGTGACAAAGCAGGAGGGACACCTGGATGGGGATGGACAAGGGGAGAGCAAAGCCCCCCACATCACAGATGGTGTGCAGGGACCCGAGCCCTCACCCCAGCCAGGACAGGGACAACGAGGCAGCAGTGGGCCAGAGCTGGCAGGTCAACCAGTAATGGCTGCTCTACAATTTACAGCATTTGATGGGCACTTAATTTTTCAAACCTCTGTGAGCTCAGCCCAGACACCGGTTCCTCGCGGCTCCCTGCATTATGCATGAGCCACCCCCCACCACCCCCTCTGTCTGCACCTCAGAGACATCAAAAGCCAGCAAAGCTCCTCAGAGCCCAGACATGAGCTCAGGCCCCAGATGAGATCCAAGCAGGAGAGCAGATCCGAGCTAATGAGCACACCATTAGGCCCATCTGAGCCTGGCACCCTGCAGCAGGGGGAGAGGGACCACCAGGGAGGGGTGTTACATGGGCCAGAGGACTCTCCATCCCCAGGAGCGCCCCCCAGAAGGGGCCACAGGTACCTCATTAAACACAGCACCCAACTGCGAGTCCAGAGGCCATGAAGATGATCCAAGGGATGGAGCACCTCCTGTACAAGGACAGGCTGAGAGAGTTGGGGTTGTTCAGCCTGGAGAAGAGAAGGCTGCCGAGACCTTGGAGCAGCCTCCCAGGACTGAAAGGGACTGCAGGAAAGCTGGGGAGGGGCTCTTGATCAGGGAGTGCAGGGAGAGGATGGTTTTCAGCTGAAAGAGGGGAGACTGAGATGGGATTTTAGGAGGAAATGTTTTCCTGTGAGGGTGGGGAGGCCCTGGCCCAGGTTGCCCAGAGCAGTGGTGGCTGCCCCATCCCTGGAGGTGTTCAAGGCCAGGTTGGATGGGGCTTTGAGCCCCCTGACATAGTGGGAGGTGTCCCTGCCCATGGCAGGGGGTGGAACTGGATGGGCTTTAGGTCCCTTCCAACCCAAGCCATTCCATGATTCTATGATCCTTCTGGAGCATCACCCTGCCACAGCCCCCAGGGTGTTGCTCACCACTGAGAGCAGCCAGCAAGGCTGGCAGCAACCGAGGTGACAGGGCCAGTGGAGCAAATGTCAGATGCTCTGGCAGCAAGCAGTGACATTTTCTGCACCCTGTGTCAAGCATCCTCTGCTCATCACTCAGCAAGGGCCAGACATGAGCTTCTCCCCCATCCGCATGGCTGGGCTCTGTCCTCAGATGTCCTCGCTCCTCCTCAGTGGGATCAAAGCAGGACAGGCAGTCCCCAGGGCAGGGGATGATGGTTATGCCCGAGTTCACCTTCAGCAGGAGCCACTCCCCAGTGATGCTCTGGGTGCTGAATGGCTGCAGTGGGGCAGGACCCCCACCAAGAGGAAAGGAGAGGGCAGAAGTTCATGCAGGAGGGAGAAATAAGAGGTATTTGTCCCTGCTCATGACAGGGGGTATTGGAACTGGATTATCTTTAAGGCCCCTTCTAACCCAAACCATTCTAGGATTTGGGGCACATGTGAAAATACCTGTCCTGGAGGGATCAGCCACGAGCATGGGGGATAATTTGGTGGGCTCTAGCCCCCTCTGCAACCAGGCCTGTTGGTAAGGTAGGACAACTGCTCCTGAGCCTGGTCCTTATCTCCTCCCATCAGGTTGTTATTAACCAGAGTGGGAACAGGAGAACAGCAAGGGTAGAGGGGTTCCACCAAGCCCCAGCTGAGCCCCCCTGCCTGCACAGAGCTGGGACCCCAGGGAAACAGGACTCACTCCTGGGAACAGCAAGACAGCCCCCAGGGAAGTGGTGGAGTCTCCATCCCTGGAGATGTTTAAAAGCCAGGTAATGAGGTGCTGAGGGATGGTTCAGTAGTGGACAGGTACGGTTGGACTCGATCTCAAAGGTCTTTTCCAACCAAGCAATTCTGTGATTCTAGGGAACAAGGAGACAGACACGGGGGGACCCCCACAGAGGGCACAGCAAGTTTGGGGGAGGACCTGTCCCCAGCACTACAATGGGGGATCTGTCTGAGCCACACAGGGAGCTTCACGCATGGGAGATGGGGCTTCGGCCCCTCCTGCACAGGGGGAGAGCCAGGAGAAGGTTAATCCCCCTCCCACCACTTCCCACAGCCAGGAACAAGGGGAAGGCAGAGGAAGCTCCTGTGGCTGCAAGGCCCCAGCCAGCAGCTCATCCGCCCCCAGAGCCATTTGATCAGAGTCCAGGCAGCATCACCCCCCTGGGACATTGTCTGCAGAGGAAGTCTCCAGCAGACACGCAGCCCTGGGCATGACCAGCCCTTCCCTCCGGAGCCTGGGAGAAGCCTTCAGCCTCACGCAGGACAGAGCCAACAGATGGACAGCTGAGCTGCCCAAAATGGGAACAGGGAAACCACAAATGCTGCTTTATGGAAAAACAGGGATTTTGAGGGGGGAAGGTCACCCCTGAGAGAGCAAGCAAGGAGCACAAAGCACCCCCACATCTGGGGAGGGGCTCTTGATCAGGATGTGCAGGGATAGCACAAAAAGGGAACAGTTTTAAGATCAAAGAGAGGAGACTGAGGTGAGATCTTACGAAGAATTGTTTTCCTGTGAGGGTGGGGAGGCCCTGGCCCAGGTTGCCCAGAGAAGTGGTGGCTGCCCCATCCCTGGGGGTGTTAAAGGCCAGGTTGGATGGGGCTTTGAGCTCCCTGATCCAGTGGGAGGGGTCCCTGCCCATGGCAGGAGGGCTGGAACAGGATGGACTTCGAGGTCCCTTCCAACCCAAACCATCCTGTGATTCTATGATCCCAAATCCCAGGCAGGGGCTGCACAGGAGCAGCCACCCAGACCTGGGGGGGGGGGGGGGGTCAGTGGGTGCAGCCTGAGCACATCTCATGCTACTTCAACCTGTGCTGCCCAGCCCAGAGCAGCCTGGGATGAGGGGCTGCCACCCCATCCCTGCAGAGACCCTTCCCTGCACACATCCTTCCCAGCTCCACCAGGAACAGAGAGCAGCAGTACTGGAGATGCCCCTGCTCAGAAACCACACCGTGCGAGGGGATGAGCTCAGCTGCAGGAAGCGTACAAGTGATTGTAATTACAGTCACTGAGGCTTTTAAGGAAAGGGAAAGAAGCAGTTAAAGCAATTCAACAAATGCAATGCGAGAAAAGAGTCTATTTTAGAAGCACTTATGCTACACGGAAGTGATCTCTGGTCCTCCCCAGCCACACAGAGAAGCCAAGGGATTAGTGACCGCTTGCTCAGACAATGAGGCTGGGGCAGAGCAGCCTTGACAGCAGTAGAACCCTTGCAGGACAAGAGCACTTGGAGCTCAAGCAGCACCCCGAGGTCCCCACCACCTGCAAACCCCTGCCTGGAGGCACCAAGAGGCGACACCGTTGCGTGGACAGCTAACGAAGCCGGGGCAGCAGCTAACGAAGCCCCCGCAGAGGCTGCGACAGACCCAGGGCTGTACAAAAGCATCAGTGGTTTTGAAGAGGATCCCTCACAGGAACACACAGCGGGAGGAGGCAGAGAAAGGAGCTTTTCAAGACCTCACCAGCATTAGAGTCGGATTCTGGCCGCCACGAGCCCTTTCAATGGGGCTTTGCAGTGAAGATAAGTGGAAGAATTCAAAGGGGAAGGAGAGCAGCTTGAATTTAATGAGGAGGAGACAGGCGACCAGCCTCTCGTTAAAGAGCAGCCTGTAAGGGTAGGAGGATGCCCTAGCCCTGCACACAAAGGAGCTGATGGGCTTTGTTCATCAGCTTTTGCACCTCCCGAGCAGCTCCCACCCTCCCCACCAGCTCCAACAACTTCAAGTCACTCCAGGAGGGCAGCGATGGGTGCAAGAGCTGCTCTTTTGGGCTCCCTCATTGGAGGAGGCCCTAAAACCCTATTTATTTTTCAGCTGCTCCTTATGAGGTGAAGTTTGAGTTGCTGAAAGCCCCATACAAAGCCCCTGCTGTTCAAGGGGTTCTGCATCTCCAAGACCAGGTTCCTGGCAGCAGAGCCACCCCTGGGCAGCGCAGCATCTCAACCAGGATCCTCTCTGCACAGCTGATGCTCTCTGTCAAAGCAAAACACGTTCCCCAAGCCTGGAAATGCTTCATCTTCACCCAAATTAACAGCTCCCGACAGCTCCAGCGCACGCCGAGCCCAGGCTGTAATATTTTGGCACTTCACATCACAAAATGACAAGGTAACATCCATCAAGTGCTCTCGTGAGAACAGACACAATGCTGGGCACACGGAGGGCAGCGCTGGGGCTTCCCCAGGGAGCCCCACTGCCCACGCCATGCCCTGCACAGCCCCAGCTCACCCAGCACCATCTCCCTGCTTCCCAAACACAGCACTGCTGGGCACCAGCACAGATCCAGCAGCCTTGATTTGGGATCAGCTCCTTCTCCCACAGCTCTTGTGCTGTGCCAGGCCAGCTCTGCCCACACAGGGTGAGCCCCAGGGCAGGACCCCAGGGACATCACAGAATCATGGAATGGGTTGGAAGAGACCTCAAAGCCCTTCCAGTTCCAACCCCCCCTGCCACGGGCAGGGACACTTCCCACTGGATCAGGGGGCTCAACCTGGCCTCAAACACCTCCAGGGACCAGGCAGCCACTTCTCTGAGCAACCTGAGCCAGGGCCTCCCCACCCCCACAGGAAAACATTTCTTCCTAAAATCTCATCACAATCTCCCCTTTCAGCTGAAAACCATTCCCCCAGGTCCTATCTGTGCAATCCCTGATCAAGAGCACCTCCCCAGCTTTCCTGGAGCCCCTTTTAGTGCTGTGAGGCTGCTCTAAGGTCTCCCCAGAGCCTTCTCTTCTCCAGACTGAACGACTCCAACTCTCTCAGCCTGTCCTCATACAAGAGGTGCTCCAGCACTCAGATCATCTCTGTGGCCTCCTCTGGACACGCTCCAACAGATCCACGTCCTTCCTGTGCTGAAGACTCCAGAACTGAACACAGGACTGGTCAAATGTCAAAGACCCATTGTGGGGTCTCTGACAGCACATCGCCCCTCCCCACATCCCTGCTCGCTGGCACAGACTCCACAGAGACCCATGGAGATGCCAGGATCAGAAGAGACCCACGTGGGCACATCCCCTCCTCAATTAAAGTTTGCTGATCTCATTACAAACACTGCTGGGAAAGATAAGAACTTGCCGCTTGTCCATGGAAAGAACTGGCATGGTGCAATTAATCACAATACCTCCATCTGGATAAGAAAAATAATCATCATTATTTTGTTTCAAAGCACACAAAGAACAAGTTGTCCTTTAAGAACATGGGAACTGCAGGCTTTAAATTTAGGCTTTGAGGCTCGCAGGCTGTTCCCAGCTCCAGCCAGTGCCCAGAAACCTGGGATTTTGCCACCTGGAGAAGCTGAGGCAGCGGGGAGGGACACAGGGCTGCTGAGCCCCAGCTTAATTTCTCCATCCAAGCGCATCACATCTGTAAAGTTCAGATGCTTCACAAGAAATTATCACCAACACCCGTCAGCACCCGGCCTGTCGGAGCAAGTTAATGATTTGTCACCAGGGCTCTGCCCGCGCGTCACAGCGATTACAGCAGGGCTCCTCGTAGCAGCCAAAGGTCTCTCCCCCCTCCCCAGCCAAGCACACACGCTTTATCCAGCCACCCACTCCCAAAAACCATGCAGGACCATGGCGCATCCCACCCCACGGGGTCTGTGTCTCCTTCCAGGATCGGAGCAGGCACGTATCCTCCTCCAGGAGCTGCTCGCTCACCTTCACAGCCTCCCGTGGGTTTGATCACCCAGGCATGGGAGAGACAGAAAACAGTGAATATCCAACCTCCACTCTCTCTACCCAGCTCCGGTTCCCAGAAGGAGCCCAAGGACTTGCTTGGTTTCAACAAGCACAGAGGTCACAGGGCTGCCCGACGAGCTCCGGCAGCCCCAGCACGAAGCTCCTGCCCTGTTTGCAAAGCGATTTGGGAGCGACCGAGGCGTGTTGGAATGCCTCTGGGCTTGTCAGCAGCTGCAGCAAAACCCATCAGGGCTGGCATATTTAGAAGGGTATTTCAAACCTCTGCCTAATTAGAAACATCTTCATCTCTCCGCGCAGCCGTGCAGCATTCCCACACCAGAGGTGGGAAGTGGAAGAGGTAAGGAGCTCTACCCATGGAGGCACCTGCGCAGCTCCAGAGCCAACCCAGTTCAAGCACAGATGTGGTGTTTAGCTGTTGGGTCAAGTTTCAAGGCTTCTTTGGAGAAAGAATACCTGTGCCTTCACAGCCCAACCGTCTTCCACTGCTTCAAACAGTGTCTGTGGGGAAGGGGGGCAAACCCAACCCTCCCAAAGTGGAGAACGCTGCAGTGACTCACGGCACCAGTGCAGCCCTGGTGTCCTCCAGAGCTGCCATCCCAGCTGCTTCGATCCACACAGACCAGCCTGAGGCACCCCATGGGATCAAGAGCCCCCACCCAAACCCCTGTCTGGGTGGGAGAACACCAGCTGGAATCAAGGTAAATGCTGAAACCCAGGCTAGGCTGGTGCTGCTTTAATGGAAATGAAATTTCTTTTTAACTTCTGCTAATTAGAAGCCAGTCTAATTCAAACCTTCCAGACTCGCACAAGCCTCAGTGCAGATGCTGCAATTAAAGTTGAGCGAGCTCTCTGCAAAGAAGCTCCACTTGCCCAGCCTGGGGAGCGGGGGCCAAGGGCAGCTCTGCTCCCAAAGGCTCTGCCATCTGCGAGCGGCAGCTTCTGCCAACTCAAACCCCGCAGATCTGGAAGCGCCATAAAAAGCCAAATCCCATCCAGGTGCTCCCACACCAAACCACAGCCCTGAAGGGAAGTCACTGTCACAGGAACAGCCTGAGCTGAAGGAGCAGGAGCCAGGCAGCTGCAGCACAGCGGCTTGGCAGAGCTGATTAAAGATTTCAGGTGGGGGAAACAAAGGGGACACTTAATGGGATTAGGACAGCACTGAAAATTGCACTGGAATATGGCAGTGGGACGGGGGAAAAGGTCCCCAGGTGCAGCCAAGCCGCGAGTCGCCCGCACCACCAAGGTGGTCGATGCTCTGGGCACAGGGATGCTGCACAAATCACTCCCATGCCCAGCCCTGGCAGAGCCCCCCTCAGCCCAGCTCGGTCTCAGGTCCCACAGGGGATGCACAAGCTTCCTGGAGCCAGTGAGGACACGCCACATCGCCCAGACAATAGACTGTAAATGCCATTGTCTGGAAGAGACCCCACCTTCCCTCAGAGCCCTGCAAGCTCCCTCACACTGGGGACCCAGTTCTCCCCCAGCACCCACGCAGGAGCCCTGGACGGGAAAACACCCCTCAGCCACTGATGACAGGAACTATGTGCATTCCCATCCTCACAGCCAACTTGTTTAAGCCAAATTAGCAGCAAAATGGGTTTTTCATGACACTTTATGGAAATCCTCCAAAGCAATGAACAATTTTAGGCTTCAGATGTACAATCACTGCCTCAGTGAGTACACCACAGCCTTCTAAATTCTGACAAAACACCGATAAGGACACGCAAAGGGATGCTAAAATCTCCCCAGTGCCGTTACTGGACAGCACGGCAGGGCTGGATGCCCGCTCCCCCCGACCCTGAGAGCGGAGCCAGGAGCAGATCTCACAGGCATTGAGCCCTCAGGGATGCTGCTGAGAGCCCCGAGCGAACCGCCTGGCATTGCTCCAGCCCTGCAGCAGCTGGCACGGAGATGCTTCGCCCACGGCTCCCCGCCAGCCTGATGGCAGGCGGATGCGAGACTGCCGGGTGTCGGGGCTGGCAAGTGGCACCCACGCCAAAACCAGGGAGACGTGGGCTGGAGCAGGAGCTGCAGCGACCAACGTAGGCAGATCCAGTTGGGTTATGGGGTGCCAGCTCCCACTGTCCTTCCAGAATTGGGAAGCCAACAGGGAGCATCACCCGAGACATGGGGCTCATCCAGGCACCCCAACATCATCACGGGAACACCACGGAGGTTCAAGGGATGCTACTGCCTTCGTATCCACATGAGCACAACAGCGGCACAGGTCACCCAGGACCGCTCCCACCAGCTGGCTGTGCCCTCCTGGCACTGACACACACTCTCCTCTCACAGCACAAACATCTCGAAGTTGCTCATATGACAGCCTACATTTTCCCTCTCTGGGCAACTCCCAGCAACGTTTCAGGCATTATCCTTTCATCTGCGCTGTAAACCTGGTTAATTAAGCTAATCATTCAGCTAATGCAATTAAGAGTGCTCTCTCTTCTCCAAACATGAGACAAAAACCCGGCGAGTTTCGCTCCCGGTGTTTCCCAGTGTGGATATCCACTGCCAGCCGCTCGCAGGGGGCTCAGCTGGAAACCCCAGCTCCCATCAGAGAGGATCCCAACATTCCTCTCTAGTGGGAAGGGTCCCTGCCCACGGCAGGGAGTTTGGAACTGGATGGGCTTTAAGGTCCCTTCCAACCCAAACCTTTCTACGGTTCCTCCACTCATAGCAGGGCTCCCTGGGTGCCAGGCCACCCCAATTCCATCTCAATCCCCTTGAACTCACAGCTACACAGCACGGGAAAACACTTCCCAAGCCCAGAGGAGGGTGAGGGGCTCTGGTGGGGGCTCGACAGCAGCATACGGCCACCAGGTATGACTCAGGGCACATCAACCACGGCATCAAGCAGCCCTGGTCTGTGCAAAAGTCCCATGGCCACCCGGGCGAGCAGGGTGCCAAGGGCTCACCCACCACCCCAACGCCTCGCCCGCCGAGCTGCGACTGCTCCCCCAACGCACGCAGGCGGTGCCGGGGATGAAGCCACCGCCTTGTACCGAGGTGCAGGGACATGGGTGTGGGGACCCAACCTGCAAACAGGAGGGAGTAGGGAGGTCATGGGTGTGAGTCTGACCTGTAAATGGGGTGGAGAAGAAGGGTCATGGGCAGGGGTACCCAACCTGCAATCGGGGGAGAGGAGGTCAGGGTCATGGGGGATGGGGGAGGGGGTGCAACTTCCAAATCGGGGTGGGGAGGAATCGGGGTCCGACCTCCAAAACGTGGGGAGCAGGTTCATGGAGGGGTTCCAATCTGCAAACGGGAAGGGAGCGCACGGTCACGGGAAAGGGGGAGCGGGGTCATAAATGGGGGGTCCGACCTCCAAATGGGGGAGAAGTGGAGTCACAGGTGGGGGGGGGGGGTGCGACCTCCAGATGGGGGGAAGGGAGGAACGACCTGCAAACAGAGGTGGGACCGGGGTCACAGGAGGGGGATTCCGATCTGCAAACGGGGGGGTGAGGGGCGGCTGCCCAGGGGTTGGGGAAGAAGCTCCGCAGGGTCTCGCCCGGGGACCCGCCCGCCCGGTTCCGCGCAGGCTCGTCTCGGCCCCGGGCGGGACAAGGCAGGATCCCGGCTCTGGGGCACCTGGTGCTGCCCAGCCCGGACACAGGGACACTCGGTTCCTCCCGGTACCTCCCAGCCCCGCCCGTCCCCGGTGCTGCCCAGCCCGAACGGCTGGTTAATCCTCGGTTACCTCCGGTTCACACCCAGCCCCGGTGCTGCCCAACCCGGTTACCCCCGGTTCCTCCCAGCCCCGCCCGGGCACCCGGATGCCCCTCGGTTATCTCCGGTTCTCCCCGCTCCCCCTCAGCCCCGCCCGTACCCGGTGCTGCCCAGCCCGGGAAGCTCGGTTACCCCCGGTTCCTCCCGGTTTCCCCCAGCCCCGCCCATCCCCGGTGCTGCCAGCCCGGACAGCCGGTTCTCCCCGGATTCCCCCAGCCCCGCCCGGGACGCTCAGCAGCTCCGCTCCATCCCACCCCACCCCTCTCCGGTGCTGCCCAGCCCGGTTACCCCCGGTTCTCGCCGGTTCCTTCCAGCCCCGCCCGTCCCCGGTGCTGCCAGCCCGGCTGCCCGCCCCGCGGAGGCGCCGCGCTCACCTGCCCCGCCGCCCCTGCGCTCTCTGCCGCCCGCCCCGCCGCTGCCCGAACAAAAGGCGAGCGGCGCCCCGCGCGCGGCCCCGCCCGGCGCACGCCCCGCCCCTCCGCCCCTTTTATTGGCCCGGCGCCGTGTCCGTCAGCTTTAGTCCCCGCCCCCGCCGGCCGTGTTTATCCGGTCCCCATTGGTGGGAGCGCAGCCGCCCCGCCCCTGGGCGGGACGTGATTGGACAGCAGAGTGGGGTGGGCGGGGCCAGGAGACGGAGGGGAAGGGCGCGGCGGGGGAGCACCTGAGTGACGTCACGGGGCGGAGCCAGAGACCCTCTCCCCGGGCAGAGGCGGGGGGCGGGGCAGCCCCCTTAGGGCCGTGGGGTGAGGGGGCACCCAGGCACATGCGGGGCTCTGGGACCCAGTACCTGGGGGTGTGGGGGGCCCCGTCCCACGCCCAGGTGTGCCCATGGGGTGAGAAGACCCCTAGGGGAGACATGGGGTGCTGGAACCACCAGGGCAGGTGAAAGGTGCCAGAACCCCTGCAAGAGAGTTGGGACCACCCATGGCCTTGGCCCTGCGTGTCCCACCTCGCCCCACACAGCTCTGGTATCACTCTTGGGTTGCTGGCACCCTGATCCCAAAGGGGGGGTGGCTTGGTTGAGGGTCAGCACCCCGCCAGGAGGGGCCAAAGTGGCACAAGAATGTGAACGGGGGTCTCAGGGCTGAACCCCAGACCTGTGCTCCCACCTGGATTGTTGTACTGCCTGCTCCGGCCTGGCCAGGCTGTGGTGAGAGCCCTCGTGCAGCCATGCCATGGGGGCCACATGGCCACCCATTATTTATGGTGTCTGCATGGATCAGTCCTGGGCACAGAGCTGCCATTGTGGCAGCAGTGGGGCACAGTCTGTCCCTGGAGCACAACCCAGCCCCAGGAAGAGGATCCACACAGCCTGCATTGGGAAACAGAGGCAGGAGTCCAGTAACAAGAGGTGCTAGGGAAGGGCTGAGCTGCCAGCAGCCTGCGTCACCCCAGTCCCTGGCCAGACTAGTCCAGCCGGGTGCTGCCGCAGCATCCCCGCTCATCTGCTCCTGCCAGCCCCAAGCGAAGCCTCTGTCGCCCAGCACCCAGGCAACCAATGAGTTCCCAGCACCAGGGCACATCCCAGCCCACGCTGGGGATCTCTGGGCCTCCTGCTCCCTGGATTTGGGGATGAGGGTCGGGGGGACACATCCTGTGCCCCCTGCCATCAGCACAGTCCTTTGCCACATCTGGCTGCAAGTGCTGATACAGTTGGGAAATCACAAGTCTGGAGAGGGGCAAGAGACAGAGCTTCAAACTCCACTGGAAGGAAAGGGATTTCATCACCATGCCCAGAGCAAGGGATCAGCCAAAAAGTTCCTTTATATCCCTTATGGACAAGGTCAGGGGAGTCAGGGAAGGGCAGAGCTGTCTTCATGGTGTTAACCCACGGAGTCCTTCAGGCTCGACCCCTGCATCCCACCTCTGTATCCCTGCTTATTCCCCTGCATCCCACCTCTGCACCCCTGGCACAGGGGTTCGGTGGCCACTGCCAGGGTCACTTGCAGAGCTGCTGCTCCTGCCTGGTGCTACTGGGAGTACTGGACCCAGCTGGCACCTCTGCACCCACCGGCTATGGGTGGGAGCAGGGAGGGGACCCCAGCCCAGAGCAGCAGAGGAGGAAGGACCCACGTCCCCCAGTGTGATTTTGGGGCTGGTGAGGGGACGCCGTGCCCGGGCACGCGTCAGAGCAGGGCGGTGGCCCCGTGGGCACTGTGCCACCCTCGCCTGGTTTGTTGGGAAGATAAACAAGCCTTTGTCCCCTGGGCTGCGACGCTGGGCTGAGCGCTTCCCACTGATCTGGGTGCGAGTGCCGCTGGCCGCACCCCACCAGGCTGGGGTTCCCCTCCCAAGGGTGGCTGTGACCCATGGGTGACAAACCCCGCTCCTCACGGGGGGGGGACAGGACAGCTCTGCCTCGCATAGGTGTGCAATGGGATGCCCCCCCCACCCAGTGCTGAGTTGCCCTGAGCCCAAAATCCTGCCCATGGGTCTGGGGGCTCAGCCTCATCCCCCCATCCCCATCCGTATGCAGGGAAGGCAGAGCTGGGAAAGCCCTGGAGAAGGGAGCTCCAGGGCAGGGCAGGGTGGAGTGCTGGCAGCCTCCCCACCACCCCCTTCCTTCCCTTCCCTCCCCTGGGGCAAACGCTGTGATTCAGCCTCTCAGTTTCAGTCCTCGTAGCCAACTTCCACAGGGAGCAGGAATGCACCCAGCACGGCAGGAGGAGTGAGGCACCTGCATGCTCTGCGACGCTTCGTGCACAGGGCAGGTGCGAGCTTGTCAGCAGCCAAAGGGGCTCCAAAACACCCAGACACCGGTGGGACAGGGTGGGCATCCCATCCAGCATCAGGGGACACAGGCTGCACCCTCCAGCCCAGCAGCAGGACGGTGACCACCCCCAAGAAGCACTGGCAGGGTGATGCACACCCCCCCTAAACCAAGCAGCAGGAGAGGCACATGACCCCTCAAACACCTGTATCAAGGTGCAGCATGTTGACCCCCCTCAGATCCCCATGCCACCTGGCAGACTCCCCCACACAACAGGGGAGTCCCCCATAATGTTGTCGAGGTCCCCACAAGAGCCTGGCTGCTCTCATGGCCTCCTAGTTCCTCTGTGGGGTCTCCCCAACTTTGCAGGAGCACCCAGCCCATCCTTCCTCTCCCACAGCAGGACCTCTCACATCCCAAGCATCCGGCTCCGGTGGCGGCAGCACATCCCAGCCCAAGGGAGCCCTGAGGCAGGTGTGAAAAGACTGGTCCGGATTTTATTAAAAGTTCAGCACCAGTAAATATATATATATATAAAAAAAAAAGCAGCTGTGCAAGTTGGGAAGTATTAAATTAACAGAGCTTAAGGCTACAGAGGGCTGGTGTGGCAAAAAATCAAGGCACATGCAGGGCATGGGCGATGCAGCCTCACCAGGCTGCAGCCACACGGTGGTGGCAGGGGGATGCCAGCACACCAGGAGCCCCAGTGTAGCACCAGTTCGTGGGCTCCAAAGGGACCCTGGGCTCTGGGGGCTGGACTGGGAGACTGGAGGCACCAGGTGAGGAGCCTCGAGGAGCCCTAAGGAGGCGCAGGACCAGCACCTATGCCTGCCTCCGGCAGCACCATGCATCACTCCCAGAGCAGGGGCAGCACCTCAACCCCTCCAGACAACACAGGGGTCAATCCTGGTGCATTGTCCACAGGTCCTGAGGAGGAGCTGAAGGACACGGTAAAACCCCAGTGCTGCAGAGCATCACCACCAGCCACGGCTCCCAGGGACATCGGGGACAAGGGTGGCCTGGGGCGAGCTCCTGGGCAGGCAGGGAGATTCGGTGGTGCTGGTGCTCCACCGATGGGAATTGGGCTGCACTCAGGGCAGCAAATCTCCAGATGGCAGAGGCAGCCCCGCCGCAGGGCATCGGGCAGGATCAGCCCTTCCCCACAAACCCGAGTCTCTGCACAGCAGCTGGCAGGAGCCCGACGCCCAGCACCCCTGGGATGATGTCGCAGGGCCACCACTGTCCAGCTCCATCAGGGCCAGGCACCCCTTCTCCTGGCTCACTGCAAGGTCTCTGCAAACAAGGAGGGCTCGATGGCACCGAGGTGTGGGCAGCAGACACCCCCCACCCCACGGAGCAGCCCCCAGCCCCAGCATCAGGAACCTTGGTCAGCTTTGTCCCCCTTGGTCTTGGGCTCCTGCCACCACTCTGCGAAGAACCCCTCCTCGTAGTCGCCTTCGCCCTCGAACTCGCCATCGGAGGGCAGGTCCTGCACCTCCGGGCCCTCGTCACCATCCACCTCCATCTGCAGCACCAGTGGGGGAGGAGGAGGCAGTGGGGCTCAGCAGCCCCATCACAGCCTCTTCTCCAGGGCTGATGGGGGTTCTGGACCCCCCTGCCTGAGGAAAGGTCCTGCCTCGAGGCACCCACAGCCCCTGCATCAGGCAGCACCCCAAAAGCTGCACCCACACCAGGGTTACCTCATCGTCAGCCTGCAGGTACTGCCTGGCGAAGTCCAGCATCCTCTTCTGGGCGGCCGTCCGGTTGTGGTAGCGCACGGCTTCCTGGGCACGGGCACGGGGCGGGGGCCACGTCAGCCCTTCCCGCGCCGGCAGAGCCACGGGACGGGGGGGCTGGGGGGTTCCTCACCGGTCGGGGCTCAAAGTCCTCCTCCTGCAGGCGCCAGCGCTCGCGGTGGAAGCGGTAATAGACCAGGTTCTGCTGCATCACGGCGTCGCCCGGGTCGAAGAGCATGTAGCTGGAGACGCTGCGCACCGCGTTCCGCATGTCGTTCACTGCCGGGAGCAGCGCCGGGTGACGGGGGGGGTGACACCCCACCCAGGAGCCCGCAGCACCCCGGGGTGCCCCAGGGACACGGCCCCCCCAGCTCCCACCGGCACTCACACTTGTAGTAGGCGAACTGCAGGTAGTGGTACATGGTGGCCACGAACTTCTCCACGAAGAAGCCGCCCACGTTGGGGGTGAGCTCGGTCTCGCAGCCCACCTTGCACTGCAGCACGCTCACAAAGTGCTCTGGGGGGAGGCATCGGTCACTGCACCCACCGGCCCCCAGCACCCCCCTACGAGCCCTGCTGGCCCTCGACCCCCTGCCCGGTCACCTGCGATGGCCGGGTAGAAGTCCTTGAACTCCTCCACCTCGTAGGCGCCCTCGCAGCCGGCCAGGCAGTCCTCGTACGCCCGGTAGTACCCGGCCAGCGCCTGCTCCATGTCGGCCGCGCTGCTCCGGAAATCCCCGTTGTTGTACAGCTTCACCGACCGCACGAAGATCGGCTGCGGGGACCGAGGGGGCACCGTTCACCTCCCCACCAGCCGCCGCGGCCCAGCTTTGCCCGCCAGCAGCACCGACCTGCCCTGCGCTCCCCAAGGCAGCTCCGTCCCCAGCACGGACCCCCCAGAGGTGCTCCTCTGGGGGCAGGAGGTGAGCACCCAGGGCTCAGTCAGAGAGCGCCGCTTCCCTCGGGCTCCAGCAGGACCAGGCTTCGGCAGCCAGGTGTGCATCAAGCTCCAGGGAGCCCCTTTCCCACCCCAGCCCCAGCCCCTCCTCACCTCATAGGGTGGAGCCTCCAGGTCGACCAGGTATTCATCCACGTCCACCATCGTCCTGTAGTAGTTGAGGTACCTCAAGGTCATCTCGTGCTTGGGGTTCTTCTGCAGGAAGGTGTGGGCAGCGGACACCGCCTTCTCGATCTTATTTGACTGGGGAGGGAGAAGGAGCGGGTGCAGCGATGCTGCGGGGAGCTCAGCACCCAGCCACACCCTGGGGCTGCAGGGCAGAAGGCCAAGGCCTCAGGAGGGGACAGCCCTGCACCCACAGGGCCAGCTCTGAGCCCACCGACAGCGATGGACGGACAGGATCCGGGACCACAGACAACACAGATAGATCCAGCTGATGCACAGCATCCAACCACACCAACCTCTCCCTCCATGCCCACGGTGGGAGCAGGGACAGCTCAACCCCTCATGGAGCCCCAGATCCAGCCAGGAGTGATCCGTGTGCCATGGATTTGATCCACACGCCCGCTCTCCTCGGGCTCCTCAGGCACTGCCACCGCCCCGGGCGAGGCGCCCGCGCTCCCTGGCTGCTTTATGAGTTCTCAGGTTGCATCTTCAGGGGAGCAAGACTGGGGGGGATGAACGAACTGTCCATGGAATGGGGTTTGGCCAGAGCAACCAAGAGGAAAAGGCATTAAGGATCCTGGCCAGGGTGGCCCTCGCCGCTGCCAGGTGAGCAGGGCGGCAGCGCTAAGCACTAAAGCAGCACCCGCGCCGGCAGCCGGCCAGGGGCACAGCTCAGGACCCCAACTGGGGGGAGCACCCCCAGCCAGAGCAGCTCTGGCCAAAGCAGGGTCACCCCAGGGCGACTCATTTATGAAACCTCCTTCCACGTCTGCACCGGGAGCCCCAGCAAGTGCTTCTCCTTGATGGAGCATCCAGACACGTGTCCTGCAGCAATCACGGTGGTACCGGACCCACCAGCTCAGGACCCTGGTTGGGGCAGCCCCTGTGTCCCCCTCCCCAGAAAATGCTCTGCCTGGTCAGAGGGACTTTGGGGGACCAGGACAACACAAGGTGGGACACGTACACACACCCACACGAGCCCCCAGCCCCAAGCACACCCCCCACATCCTGCCTGATGCATCCCAGATGATGCTGACGTGCCACGGTGCAGGGGTGGGATGGAGGAGGGAATGCCAGACAGGGTGCAGGATGGGGGCCTCCAGGATTGGGGTGCAGGATTGGGATGCAGGACAGGAAAGCACATGACAGCAGGGTGCAGGACAGGGGGGAGCAGATCAGGGGGTGCAAATTGATGGTGTAGGATCAGGGAACAGGATGGGGGTGTCAAAGAAGAGGTACAGGACGAGGGGTGCAGGATGAGGGGCGCAGGATGAGGGGTGCAGGATGGGGACACTGGATGGTGGAGTTGAAAAGGAGGTACAGGATGAGGGGCACAGGACAAGGGGTAAAGTATGAGGGTGTTGAAGAGGTATAGGACGAGGGGTGCACGATGGGGGTGTCAAAGAGGAAGGTACAGGAAGGTCGGCACAGGATGAGGGGTGCAGGATGGGGGTGTTGAAGAGGAGGTACAGGACAACGGGTGCAGGATGGGGGTGCAGGATTAGACCCGGGAAGGGGCTGTGCCCGATGGGAAGGGTGCAGGACAGAGGGCAGAAGGGGAGGTGTGGACCAAAGCGGTGCAGGACTCCCACCACCTCCCAGGCCAGGGAAGCCCCCCCTCTCCCCTCCTCCCCCTCTCCCAGCCACGTTGCGCGGCTTTTGCGCCACCTCACCTTGAAGAGCGCGTAGTGCAGGTACTGGTAGGGCAGGCGGCGCTGAAAATCGCGCAGCGTCTGCGCGGGGGGGTAGCGCAGCTGGAAGACGGGGAGGTCGCGCTTGCAGGCGCGCAGGCAGCTTGCGCGGCGCAGCAGCCGTCCGAAGAGCTGCATCTCCCTCTCCCATTCCCAAACCTCGGAATCCTCCTCCTGCGCGGGGTCTTGCGCGGGGTCCTGCGCGGGGTCTTGCGCGGGTTGCTGCGCGGGGTCCTGCGCGGCGCAGTGGCGGTGGCAATGGGCTTCGCTGTCTCGCAGGAGGCGATGGAGCCTCAAACTCGCCTCCAGCTCCCGGGCGCTCTCCTCCCACTGCGCCTCCGCGTACTGCGCCAGCGCCCGCGCGTAAGCGCCCTGCAGCGGCTCCAGCGCGGCCGCGGGGAACCCGCGCACGCTGTACTCCTCGTACTGCGCCGCGCAGAGCCCCCCCAGCAGCGGCAGCAGCAGCAGAGCCGACCCCGCGCAGCGCAGCCCCAACCCCATCCCCGCCGCGCAGCGCCCGCGCAGCAACCGCGCAGGGGGCGGGCAGGGGAGGGGGCGGTGCTGCGCGCAGGGTCTTAGTGCGGCTCTGAGAGGTTGGAGTGTTCGGAGAGTCATGGGATGGCTTGGATTGGAAGAGACCTTAAAGCCCATCCAGTTCCACTCCCCGGCCACGGGCAGGGACACCTCCCACTGGATCAGGGGCTCAAAGCCCCATCCAACCTGGCCTTGAACACCTCCAGGGATGGGGCAGCCACCACTGCTCTGGGGAGTCCCTGTGCACCCCGCGATATCATGCTGTGCCCCGCACTGCAGGCTCCGGGGATGCCCTCGGCGATGTGGGGTTCTAGGGATGCAGTGAGTGCTGCTGAGGAGCACCCCGGAAATGTGCTGGGTGCTGCTTGGAACCCTGTGGGATGCACGGTCCCAGGGATGTGCTGGTTGCTGAGTGCTGCTGGGAGCACTGGGGGATGCAGGGTCCCAGGGATGTGCTGGTTGCTGGGCGCTGCTGGGAGCACTGGGGGATGCAGGGTCCCAAGGATGTACTGGTTTCTGGGTGCTGCTGGGAGCACTGGGAGATGCAGGGTCCCAGGGACGCAATGGGCGCTGCAGAGTGGGACTTGCTGGGGTGCCCCCTGTGCTGCAGCCCCAGGGCACCCCAGATTGCACTCAGAGCCACACTGCGCTGCCCCAGGGCAGCCGGCCAGACCCCCCAGCCTGGCTGTGCCCAGAGCTGGTTTCACTGCCGGTTGGTGCCAAGCTGGAGGACACACACCCTGCGCCGTGCCAGACCCCAGGCTGCAGGGCTGCACCGTGCCAGGCCTCGGCACGGCCACACTGGCCCCAGCCCAAGCCCAACTTTTGCTGCTGGCTGGACCGTGGCACTGAGGGCTGTTCCAGCACGGGGCAAGAGCCAGGACACTGCTGACGTTCCTTCCTGCAGTGCAGAGGCCGTTGGCAGTGCCCAGCACCTCCCTGCAGCCAAGCAGCTCGACAGCGCACGGCTGGGGTGCTGTTGTCCCTGAGGAAGCACTCACTCACCCCAGAGTCATTCCTGACTCCGCTGTGCCGTGGGGAGAGCCCAGAGTCCCCTCGGGCTGCTCGTGATGCATTGGGCCTGCAGAGCACCCAGGGCTGGGCTTGAGGTAGTTGGTGGTGCTTTGTTTGAGCTTTTGCTCTCACCAGTGGCTGGAGAAGTCAGGATTCAGTTGGGTTTATGGATTATTGTATTTCCCACCTGGTCCTTATCTGTCTCTTGTCAATGGGAGCAGGGATTGTAGAATGATAGAATGGGTTGGGTTGGAAGGGACTTTGAAGATCATCCACTTCCAATCCTCCTGTGGAGAATTTCTTCCTAATGTCTAATCTAAATCTTCCCCCTTGCCCCATCACTCCAGGCCCTTGTAAAAAGCCCCTCCCCAGCTTTCCTGGAGCCCCTTTCAGTCCTGGGAGGCTGCTCTAAGGTCTCCCTGAAGCCTCCTCTTCTCCAAGCTGAACAATCCCAACTCTCTCAGCCTGGCCTCACAGCAGAGGTTCTCCAGCCCTCGGATCATCTCCGTGGCCTCCTCTGGACCTGTTCCAACAGATCCATCTCCTTCTTATGGTGAGGATTCCAGAACTGGACACGGGACTCCAGGTGAGATGTGCAGCCAAGATGTATATGTGTATTTTATGCTGCTCCTATCTGTGAGAGACCATAGAGAGACTGTTAGAGGGGTGGCTTCACCTTTTTAATCATCACCATTTGGCAAAAGATGTGGCGGCGGCAGCCTGAGGAGCAGGAGATGTTATCAAAGCCGTTAATTCCGTGTGAGGGCTGGGCAGCAGCATCAGAGAGGAGCGCGGCTCGGGGCTGCGGCTGGGGAGCAGCGCTAGGACCCGGCAGCAGGGCTGGGATGGGCTGGGCTGGGCTGGGCTGGGCTGGGCTGGGCTCCACAAACTCCCTCCCAAAGAACTCTCCTCAGCTTTTTCCTTCTTGGGAGGAAAGGCCCAGGAAAGGGAAAAAAAAAAAAAAAGAAAAAGAAAAAGAAGAAACAAAGAGAGCTGAAAGCAAAAAGGAGGCGCTCCCGGTGCTGAGCTCGGTCCCAGGCGCTCCTCCCGCCCCATCGAGGGAATTGCTCAGTGGGGCGGGACCCCAGCAGTCCCGGGGTCCACGTGTACAGGAATTCCAGCTCAGCATCCCACGGGAAGGGGCGGCCGGAGCGGCTCCGCCTCCCCCCAGCCCCAGCGCCATGGCCCCGGGCAGCAGCATCTTCATCCTCCTCCTCGGCATCCTGGGGACCCCGGGGCTGGGCAACCCCGGCCCCCTGGAAGACGTGGTGATAGACAGATATTATATCCCCAAAATCTGCCTGCGGGAAGTCCAGATGGGGGATTTCATTCGCTACCACTACAATGGGACCTTTAAAGATGGCAAAAAGTTTGACTCCAGGTATCATCCCCGGCTCTCTCCCGGCTGCACCCCCCCCTCCGCATGCCTCCCTCTGTCGCATCCCCGAGGGCAGCTGCCTGCTCGGGCCAGCTTTGCCCCCCCGCAGGGCTTTTGGTGGGTGCTGGGATGAGGGCACGGAGCCCTGGAGGTGTGTCAGCACGAGGGTCCCAGTGTGGTCCAAGCGAGGTGTCGAGCGCAGCCCCCCCTGCCCCGGGCTGCACCCTGAGCCCTGTCCCCTGCCAAGCAGCCCCTGCCCGGCCACCCTGGGTGTCACATCAGCCCCCCTTGCCCACTGGGGAGCCCTGTGGGTGCCCACAGCACCTGGAGGCCCTCAGCTCCAGGGTGCTGCAGGGTGTGGGGAATCCCATCTCAAGCATGAGCAGGATTTGGCCCCAAGTGAGCAATTTTGCAGATGGAGAGAAAAGAAATGCAAGTGCAGAGCAGTGCAAAGGGGCAGAGCGAACCCCTCAAATGATGACTTCTACCAAATAAATCATTTCTACTGGTTCCCAAGGAGTTTTGTGTCTGGTTACATTCCTGGGTGTCCAGGCACAGACAAGTCCCTGGGAGTGAAGTGCCCAGGGGGATTTCAGACTCCACTCCTGCTGGGGTGGACAGGAGAGAGAGAAAACCCAAAACTCAGCTCCTGGGATCCTCCAGCAAAGATGGGTCCTTTGGAGAAGACCTGGTGGGCTCCAGCAGGGATGGGGATGGTGACACAGCACCAGCCTTGGGGAGGGGAAGGGCTCCATCCACAGCTCCCAATGAAGCCCAACGTGGCACCCAATCCCCAGCATGTTCAGTCCTTGCTGCAACTTTGCCATCGAAGGGGTGGGTGATTTTCTCCTTGCTGGTGGTGACTTTAATGGGCACAACAACCACCCCCAACAGCGAGTGCTGCGATGAAGTCAGTAACAAGTGGTGCTGCACCCAAGACACGAACACAATTGAGTACTGTGTCCAGTTCTGGGCCCCCCAGTTTGGGAAAGATGTCAGGTTGCTGGAGAGTGTCCAGAGGAGGGCAACGAAGATGGGGAAGGGGCTGGAGCACAAGCCCTACGAGGAGAGACTGAGGGAGTTGGGACTGTTTAGTCTGAAGAAGAGGAGGCTCAGGGGAGACCTCATTGCTCTTTACAATTCCCTAAAAGGAGGTTGTAGTGGGGCAGGGGTTGGTCTCTTCTCTCAGGTGCCCAGGGACAGAACCGGAGGGCAGGGACTCAAGCTTGGTCAGGGAAAGTTTAGACTTGATGTGAGGAAAAAGTTCTTCACTGAAAGGGTGATTGGTCATTGGAATGGGCTGCCCAGGGAGGGGGTGGAGTCAGCGACCCTGGAGGTGTTTAAGGGGAGACTGGATGATGATGGGTTGGTGTTGGTGTTGGGTCATAGATTGGACTCGATGATCTCGGAGGTCCTTTCCAACCTTATGATACTGTGAAACAAGCTGCAGCGCGCTGAGTTGCTGCGTCGTGCCAAGGTTTCCAAACATCAGGGACTACATTGCCAGCCGGAACGGCAACGTGGACAACTCGTAAAAGGAAATCAGATTCAATTCTTCAGCCACCAGCCTGCCTACATATGTGATGAGCACCATTTAGCCCACAAAATCTTCTGAGCAGCAACTGGACGCATTCACCCGTTCTAAAATCCATCAGTATTTAGAACTTTGTACAGCACCCCAAAACGTGGGTGTTGGCCACAGCAAGTGGAAATGTAAAAGGTACAAGAGAATGCTAGAGAAATAAAAGGTTTATTTTCATTAATTCACTAATTACAATAAATTTTAGTACTCGTATTGAAGGTGAAGAACATGACAGTAGGATTTGTTTCAAACAGCCTGTACACACACACCACTTTACCTGACTGGAAGTACAGGAGTGCTGCTTCCCCGAGCGGTGAAGTCTACATTAATACCACCAGGAGAGCACCACCGCCGTGACCCACTGTGACAGGGACCTGCAGGGACTGTCTGACTATCAGTGCTCTCCAAACATCTCGTTAGTTCCACACTCTACATTCATATTAGTAACAGGATTAGATCCTCAGGAGCATCAGTGTTATCAGACTTCCGCTCAGGACTGTCAAACCGCAGATACGATTTATACCTGAAGATAAGGTGGACCCAGCTGAAAATAAATCTGAGCCATAAACCACTTGTTTTAAGCTCATTGAATATTACAACAAACTGTTACAGGGTTGTGTTAAAAATAACCCAAACTTGCCATTCTTGATGACTCAGTAGATCAGCCCATTCCGTGACACACACGGTGAGCCAACAGTCCTGGTTTTAACATTTACTGTCATGGAAAAAAGTTACAGTACAATACTACAGTAGGATCCTTAGTGCAGTTATTCATAATGCATGCTAAAGAGCTGGTATGTTTGCCTTGTTTCTGGAGTGGTAACCTACTATGTGCAAGAGGAAGTCTCATTAAAAATACTAACAGGGTGTTCAGGTAGTTAAAAATATAACGGACACATTCGGCACCGAGGAATGACTACAATGACCGCTGAGCGCTAGGCAGGAGGAGTCCTTCACTGATGCTTTCAGCAGGAAGGGGATGGAAAACATGCATTTTGTGGCAGGGTACAGAGGTCTGATTGTCGTTAGGAGTAAGAAAAGCTCCACCTGATGTTCTGCTACATCAAGAAGGCCAGAAGTCAGCCTTCATATACAGAATAAACACAAGGTCTTACCGACACCTAACCAGCCACTATAAACACACTGAAAGAATTCCCAGGCTTCTGTTCCTAGGATTATTTTACAAACACCCAGAAGGCTCCAGCAGTCAGGGGCCAGGAGGAATCTGCTATGGGATCCACAGGTTAGTGGATAAATCACAGCCAGAGTCAGTAACGCGACTCTCCCAAACACTTCCATGTGATAGGATGGACAGTTAAGACCCGTTAAAAAACACATGCAATGCAGTTGGTCCACTTAAAGTCAAGGCTAGAAAAGGCCCCAACTACTTCAAAAATTCCATACAATTGGCATAGCAAAAGTTAGAGCAAACTGGTGCTGTTCACACTGCCCAGCACTCACCATGCAAACAGAGACAGGGTGCATCACACACAGAATCACGGTTGGCATCCACAAGTCAGGCTGTCCAGACACAGAGCTGTTTCAACACTGTCTTGGAGTGGAATGTTTTTAGTAAACTACACAGCCTGCACCTCGACCAAAAGTTCTCATGGCAAGGGCAACTTCAATTTGGTTTAGAGAAAGAAAGGCTGCAAGAGGTTTGTTCTCGTATCTGACTGCTGCACGCTGCCAGGCGTTAAACTGTTTACTTCTTATTTCAACTGAAATGGCAATCTGGGTATTTATCTCTAAAAATTGTCCCTTTGATTGGTGGAACCAGACTCTATAACTCAATAAGAGTTATAAAGAAAGTATATTTATTCACCAGTGGGCAGCAGGTCAGATAGATCCAAAAAAACCCTGCGTGCTGACCACCCCTAAAAGACGTTATTTAAAGCATATATCCATATATATTCATCACATTTCCCAGAACAGGTAACCTTAGGATAATTAGTTCTGAGAAATCATCAGCATAGCTGAAGACTGTTGATACTTGCAAACTGACTCCTTCTTGTCAGTACACAGAGCATCCCAGTTCCTTCTTATCAGTGCTCAGGGCCCCAAGGCCTTACTATGCTGTGAGATTCTCTCTGTGCATATTATTCCCACAGTTGTTTTTCTAAAGTTTAATTACATTCTATTTTTTAGTTAGCTCCTATTATATCAATTCTTCTCTACTTTCTAGTTAGCTCCTACTATATTTTGTGGTTGTCAGACTACAAGAGGGCTCTGATGGAGCTGTGGCCACGCTCACCACTGTCCACCAGCTGCATCTTAAATCCCTGCAGCAGTTGGTGGGATGAAGGGGGTGAACCCTCTCCAGCTGCTTCTGTGCAAGTCTGGTGAAGTATCTTCAAATCTGCTCCCACAAATTTAAATTAAATCAATGGGTTTAGTACTAAAGCTGAGGCATTTTCACACTTCCATTCACAAAACCTGCTGTAGGGGCAGCAACTCAAACTACTCCAGGTCAATCTGCAGGAGTTGATGGGTCAAGCTCTGTGGATTCACCCGTTGCTTACAGGCCTGTGGGAGCTGAGCTGGCAGCAGTCACTTCCAACCATCCCTCAGCCTTAACAACCTCATCCATCTCCTCTCTTGCACTGAACTGCCCTAAGAATCCAGCAGGCAAATAAAATACAACAGTTACCACACATGAGCACTTTGATTTTAAACTGTTAAGACTTTCAAGGTGTTTTGTTTTTAAACAAGGTTAGATTATTCTAGTACAAAAAGTCAAGTTATTGATATTAAAAGTGACAAGTGAACTGCAAAGTGGAGAGTTAAGAACACATCACAGAAACCTTTACAGGCTGTGTGGTTGCAAGACTTACCCAGTGTGTCAGGTATGATCTAGGTTGCCCACTGAACTGGAAAATGAGAAGTATAAGCTCAGAAAACTAAACAATTCAAAAAAAAACAGAACAGAACAGAACACTGCACTGTTTAGCAGTTCTTTTGCAAAGAATTTGCTCACATCAAAACCACCAGCACATCAGGTATGAACAAAGGCAGTAACATCCTCCAACACTTGGCTACACACACCTTGGAACACCCTGGTTACTCCTCCCTTTCCCTTCCCTAGGATCCTGAGTTAGGCTGCACATGAAAACCTGGAATGCTCAAACAAAGGGAAGGATGGGGAAGAAATGGAGGTAGGAAGGATGCACTGAATTTCTTGGGAACCTCAACTGTCCTGGAGCTCAGTTCAGGGAGAAGAAGTGTTCAGCAGGCCAGGAAACTGAGAGGCAGCAAGACTCTGAAGGGAACATTCCACATCTAGTTCTGGGGGAGTAAGGAAACCAGTGCCAACCAGGGCACTGATTTATGTAAAACCACCTCAAAACACCACAAAGGATTTAAATCAGCTTCAAACTCACTGCCACAGTAAGTGGGAAACTCAAATATTTAGAGACTACAAAAACTCAACTCTCACTCCAAGAGGAACAGTGAGTGCTGATCCGTGACGGAGCGCTGCAGCACTGAAAGTTTCCAGGGAAAGCAAACCAAAGCCAAAGGGCACTGATTGTCAAAGACAGGCTGGGAACAGGCTCACGGGGGCTCTTCTCATTCCCTATTCACTAGAATTAAAACACATGCAACATTTGAGAAAGAATCTACAAGCAGCTCAGGTCTCAACCTCTTTCTGTGACACCATCTCATTCTCAGTAATCCACACGGGTAGAAATGTTGCTGGGGGTGCACTCTGCTGGTTTTCACTCCTTTTTATCAGGTTGATTGTTAACCCAAGCTTCGAAAAATGCTGTCAACTCAAAGCACCTTCAGCTACCCCTGAAAAACCCTTCTGCCTCAAGCCCTCTGTTTGAGCAATATCTGATGTTCTACCAATCACCAACTACAAACAAAATCTGCAGCCGTTCTGGAACGTACAGAGTATTTAACAGACACCCTGTGTCTTATAAAGACACAGCAAGACTAACAAACTGCTTTAGCACAGTATTCCCCAGACTCATCAGGAGCGATATCCCAGTAACTAGCACTCGATCTGCGAGCGCGGCATTCGCCGTAAGCTCAGGGAGTGTCGGTGTATTTCCTGCATCTGCCTTTCCTGCATTTGCCTTATTCTATCTTTTTGCCACATCAGATTTTGTGGCATGGGGTATCTCTGCGTTCCCTGCAAGCACCGGAAGGGAATCCTCACGTGGCAGGCTGTTGCTCTGCAGCGAGGCTGAGGCATAGGAGGCAAAAGCATCCAGCGCTTTCTCTCAGCGCAGTAACGATAAGCCTCTTTCCTGTATTGCTTGTCGATATCATCACTGTTTTTCCACCCTCCAATGATGAAAACATCATCTTTATAATAACAAATAGCTGCCCCTTCAATGCTAAGCACCTCCGGGGGCAAGCTCTCAAGTATTTCATCCGAGGCCCTGCCAGATATCTTTATCTTGGCCTCCTCGTTATCTATCGGGTAACTCCTGGGGCAGCACGATGCCGTATGGTAAAAGTTTGTGTTGGCAACAGACATCTGGAAGGAGCAATAATTATCAATGAGGGGCAGAGACTCCACGTCCTGCCACTGCCTGGTTTCAGCATCGTATCTGATGATAACGGCCCTCAGCCCATCTTCGCTATCGCTGTCAACTGGGGTACGAGCAGCAACGTAAACAAACCGGTCTTCCACAGAAACAGCTTTGACATCCCGAAGAATCTTCGGTGCCGACTCCAGGTTAAGCCATTTGTCTTGCTCAGGATTATAAATGGCCACATCTTTAAAGCCAGGACTGAAATTGCCATGTCCACCAATACTGTACAGGTTCCCTTTCACTTCGGTAAGACCAAAAGAATGCTTTCTGGTTATCAGATTGGAGACTTGCTCCCAAATATTTCTGTTTGGATTGTACCTTTCTACAGTCTTGGCAAAGCCTGGCTCCATGGAACCAGCCACATAAACGTAAGACTCCGTCACAGCAACAGCGTGCCCGTCCAGGTGATTGTGGATGTGTGGCAAGTTCACCCACCTGTCCTCATCAATGAAATACCCAACACACTCACTCAGGTAGTCTCCTCCCTCCGACACACCACCGATCACCATAATGACATCCATGTTCTGTCCAAAACGTGGCAACAACCCTACTGGACACGTGGAATGTTGTAGATTACCAGACTGCAAGTTCTCGGAGCGCAAGGCGTGACTCTCCACAGCTTCAGACACTAATTTAACGCAGGCTTCGTTGCTCGCTACCAGCCTTTCGGATTTGACGTGGCGAGTAAGGTAAGTGGGTTTCATCTGAGACAATCTAAGCAGCTTAAAGAGATCTTCAAAGTACCTCTCTCTCTCCTCAGGATTCTTCTGAACCCACTTCAAAACGGTCTCAAAGAGGATTTCTTCCGAGTCCACGGTGATCTCCGAGTCCGACAGCCAATCTCGGACGAGGTGAAAGGGCAACGTGTAGAACTCCTCATCTTGGATAACTTTGTGGAAGTTCCTCCTGATCATATCCTGAGCTTTGAGGGCCAGCTGGTTCAGGGAGTACATGTGGGCTAAGCTGTGAACCGCCACGCAGTTGGAGAGGTTGAGTTTCTTCTTCAGGAATTCCCCACAGAACTCTTTGAGCCGGGTCAGCAGGAACCTGCGGAACAAACGGAGGGAGCTGAGGCTGTGGCGAGGAACCCCCTGATGCACATTAAAGACATGGCATAAAAATGTTGAAATATTTGAATTGTTTAAGCTTGAGAGAACCATATTAACCCAGCAGACATATTTTTTTTACAGCATTTGACAGAGCTCGTGTCTTGCATTAGACAGGAGGGCTCATGTCTGCACCTTGGACTGGATTACAGGGACTGGTTTGTTAAATGTGATAAATGCTCATTTGTATTGAAATGAGGGAGGGGCTGTAAACTCATCGTAAAGTAAGCAAGATATTAAGGGAATAACACAAAAGAAACCAGATGTTACTGACCGAGAGAACAGGCTGCATCTGACTGGGTGAAGACAGTCAAAGAATGTTCAGACAAAGATAAGGAGGAAACTGGGTACCTTTAGGAAAACACAATTCTGGTCAAGTCTTTAAACTTGTCTGAACACTTAAGTAACATCTCAAGAGCCAGTGAGAACAAGGAGTTCACGGAGTGAACGATGTGTGTTGGAACCCCTGAAGACCACCACAGCGACTGAAGTTCACGAAAACAGGCAGCAGACGGCAACATAAGACCACAGCATCACTTAGTTTATGGATATGTAAGTACTTGGTAGGATAAGTGGGACTGTGTTAATGATTGGGCTTGTTCAGCCTGGAGAAGAGAAGGCTCTGGGAGACCTCGTAACGGCCTTCCAGTACCTGAAGGGGCTACAGGAATGCTGGGGAGGGACTTTTTACACAGACCTGGAGTGACAGGATGAAGGGAAACAGAAGAAATTCTTCACAATGAGGGTGGGGAGGCACAGGTTGCCCAGAGCAGTGGTGGCTGCCCCATCCTTGAAGGGGTTCAAGGCCAGGTTGGATGGGGCTTGGAGCCCCCTGACCCAGTGGGAGGGGTCCCTGCCCATGGCAGGGGGGTGGAACTGGGTGGGCTTTGAGGTCCCTTGGCATTCCGCCCCTCACCTGTCGGCCATCTCCAGCACCTCATGGACGTTGCCGGGGCTGACGCGGATGGTCCCGGTGTACATGAAGCCCACCACCGCCTCCACCGTATCGGGGTCGGGCCCTCCCTCCGAGCTCCACTTCTGCAGCTCCACGCGGCCCGAGCGCGACTCGGCGAAGCCCCCCGACAGCAGGGGGGTGAAGTACTCGGTGGCGGCGGCCAGGACGGAGCGGTGAGCCCGGTACTCGCGGGCCGCCCCGGGCCGCCCCCCGCCGAACGCCAGCGTGATGTCGCAGTACAGCCCGTGGCGCCGCTGCTCGTTCTGCCGCCACGCCAGGTCCGAGCAGTGCGCAGGGCAACCGAACTCCTCCGCCTCCGCCTCCCCATCCCCGCCGCCGCCGCGGGGGGCCCCGCTCTCCGCCTCGGCCGCCGGCGTTACCGGTTGCGGCTGAGGGGAGGCGGCGGCCGCCGCCATCTTGTCCGACATGGCGGGCGGGGCGGGCGCTGCCGCCCCCTGGAGGCGCGGAGGAGCGGCCGCCGCCATCTTGTCCGACATGGCGGGCGGGGCGGGCGCTGCCGCCCCCTGGAGGCGCGGAGGAGCGGCCGCCGCCATCTTGAGCCCAATGGCGGGCGGGGCGGGCGCTGCCGCCCCCTGGAGGCGCGGAGGAGCGGCCGCCGCCATCTTGAGCCCAATGGCGGGCGCTGCCGCCCCCTAACGGACTGGCGGCCAAAATGGCGGCCGGGCCGCTGAGGGCCACGAGGGCCCCGCCCGGGCCGGGCCGCCCGGTGCCCTCGGCACGGGTCGTCCCATCCCCTTGGTACTCGAAGGGGGTAAAAGCGCACAGAGGGGAGCGTTTTGATAGAGTCATGGAACGGTTTGGGGTGAAGGGACCTCAAAGCCCATCCAGGGACACCCCTGCCATGGGCAGGGACACCTCCCACTGGATCAGGGGGCTCCAAGCCCCATCCAGCCTGGCCTTGGACACCTCCAGGGATGGGGCAGCCACCACTGCTCTGGGCAACCTGGGCCAGGGCCTCCCCACCCTCACAGCAAAACATTTCTTCCCAAGATCTCATCTCAATCTCCCCTCTTTCAGCTTCAAACCATTCCCCCTCACCCCATCCCTGCAGTCCTTGATCAAGAGCCCCTCCCCAGCTTTCCTGGAGCCCCTTTCAGTCCTGGGAGGCTGCTCTGAGGTGTCCCCAGAGCCTTCTCTTCTCCAGGCTGAACAACCCCAGCTCTCAGCCCATCCTCACATAGGAGCTGCTCCAGCCCTTAACTGATCTCTATGACCTCCTCAATTGATCCTTCCTGTGCTGACGCCTCCAGAACTGGACACAGGGCCCCAGGTGGGGTCTCACCAGAGCAGAGAGGCAGAATCCCCTCTCACCCTGCTGGTCCCACTGCTTTGGATGCAGCCCAGGACAGGGGTGGCTTTTGGGGTTGCGAGCGCACTCTCAGAGAAGCAACTTTACACAAGGATTTCACCCACTCTTAACAAGTACCCATTGTTTTTGTTAGTTAGAATGAAGTCACCTCTGCTTGATTATTCCACATCTGGGTGCTGGTGGATGAGAAGCTCCACATGAGCCAGCAACATGCCCACAGCCCAGAACACCAAATGTGCCCTGGGTTGGGCATCCAAAGCAGCAAGACCAGCAGGGTGAAGGAGGGGATTCTGCCCCTCTACTCTGCTCTCCTAAAACCTCACCTAGAGCTCTGTTAAACACTCTTTAGGACCAGCTCTTGGAAGCCAGAAAGGGAAGAAGAGTAAATTAGTCGTGTATCATTTATTTAGGTTCAGTTACAATACACAGATAGGCAGGACATTGAAGTTATTACTGAGATTATTTTTGCATCTGTGAATAACATGAGTGACATTCCATATATCAGCAATCTAATAGCAAATGAGTAGTTGTTTGCATAAATACAGACACGGAAATACATGTAGTTTCACAGTTTTAACAGCAGTATGTTACAACTTTACACTTTAAATTACTACACCAGAATTTGAGTAACATTGGTTATACATCAGCAGTGGGCCCACTGCTTGGGATATAGTCAGACAGAAGATGGAAACACAGTAAACAACGTGAAAAACAACCAACAAACAAAATAATCTCAAGTCACAGCCTATGGGAATGATGGGCACTTTCCCCTCTATAGGGAAAAGTTACAGCCTGGTACCAGACTAATGGAGCTTCTGCCTATGAGGAAAACTCCCCCCCCCCCCCCCCCAAGACCCTTAAAAACTCTTCTGGAAACAAAATGAAAAGTAGGAACAACAGAAGGGTGAGAGACAGTATTAAATACAGCAGGTAACATATGGAATATCACAAGTTTTGGCTTTTATTAGATTAAGTTTATATTCTAGTAGAACAGTTGCTTTGCACAGTCTGACTGGGCAGCTCCGTGTCTGTGTACCAATGGCCTTTATACGTCAAAGTCCCATTTGTGGCTGTCCTCTGTGCAGCTCCTGTCCTCCTGAAGGACACTGAGGCAATACTACTGGTTCTCACATAGTCATGTGCTCTGGTAAAACGTAGGATATGTCATCCCACGGGTGACGGTACAGACCCTGCTTCAGCCTCTTCTGATCCAGGTAGTGTCCTGCAATCAAAGTGGTTGATGTTACAACAGTTCTGTTCCTCATCTTATTTTGCCTTGAAACAACTTTGATTTCTGGATTCCTCAAACCAGCAATTTTGAGGTTCACCTTTGTCTCCTGGGCATCCCCCAGCAGGAGGGAGGGGGCAGAAACACTGCAAACTTACCAATGAATCCCATACTCCTGCCTAGTACAAAGATGCCATTAAGGGCTCCTATATCAATATATTCATCTGCTTCTTCCCTGCAAAAGAAAAAAGTGATACAAACAATCTTAGGAAGGCTAAGAATCAGCTCTAATAACACTGAATTCACGTAAAAGCTTCCTTCCCCTCAAGTCCAGGCTACATTTCCTTCACAATATCCTTTTGAAATCCTGGCAGAACAGCTCCCATCTTTTTTACAGGGCCACGATCCAAGAGAAACAGCTGAGCACACACTTACCGTGTGAAGGAGCCACAATTCCTGAGGACATCAACAAAGGCAACTCCAATAAAGCCATCTACATTCAGGATAAGGTTTGGTTTCTGCAGGAAGTAAGAAACACAGATGTTAACAGTGGGAAATGGTGTTCATCAGGCAACTTCCTTCCCGAAGGATAATCTGAGGGGTGCCTATAACTATGGGTACCCAAGCCAAGTGATAGAGAAGGCTGTTCCACAACTTGAGCCAAGGCCTTGAGTGCTTAATGTGAACAATCCCCAACAATAGCCCTGCATTCAGTTCAAACCTCAATTCAAACCACAGAATATCTGCCCCAGGCCATCACGTGCATGAGCTCTGTCTGGGATTTAAAGAGCCCAGCAGTTCCAGTGTGGACACTGGATAACACAGCCAAGGGGTTTTGGTTTGTTCAGCATTCTCCCAGTGTCCAAATGTCTTCAGCCTTTCCAAACTGTAGCTGTACTTGGCCCAAAACCCACTAAAGGAAAACAAACCCCTAGCATGAAGCATTGCATTTAACAAACAGTCTTAACCCCATGTCATTTCTTCCCCCCCAGTAAGAAAGAGTGCTCAGGAGAAGATAAATTCTAGCATGTTTCACCTTGGAAGTTGTAATTTTTTCTACTTCAAGTGCGTAGTCCAGCAGTGGGGTGGCAGGGAAATGCTGCTTCACGTAGTCTTTGAGAATCTGAACTCTCATGTCTGGGTTATTTAACTGCAAGTTAAGAATATATTCATAGAATCATCATGGAATGGTTTGGGCCAGAAGGGACCTTAAAGTCCATCCAGTACCAACTCCCCTGCCATGGGCAGGGACACCCCCCAGGGGGCTCAAAGCCCCATCCAATCTGACCAACACATTAGAGTCACAAATGTTTCCTTTTTCTCATGTATTGGCCAGAAGCTTTAGTATTTGTACATTTAAATCCTAAGAATTTGATCAATAGCTGCCTCTGAAAGTTGCTTATTTTCCTTCCTTTGTTCTTTCTCCACCTACCCTCCTGTAAAGGAAAAATACTGAGTTGTACTAAGGCAGTTTTCTTACCGATTTGACTCTGTGTCCAATGCCCATGATCAGTTTCCCCTCTTTTTTCATCTTATTCACAAACTCCATAGGGATAATCCCACTGTCAAAGGCTTTGCTGAACATTTTAGCTGCAGCATCCAGTGCTCCACCAAACCGGTCTCCCTGGGTGCAATAAACAGAGGGAATTACAGCAGAGGACTCCACAGGTAACCTTGTGCTTCTTTTGTACCTCATCTTCCCCATCTGCCCTGCCTATCCATGTGGCATTCATGAAATTAAAGGCAGGCATGCACCTGGGATAAAGGATCTGTTTGTAATTCAATGCAAGTATCAATACACAACCAAGGCAGCCCCACTAGAGACAGAGCATGGGGGGAAAAGGCAATCTAAAGTCTGTTTTATTCACACTTTAACTTGTTATTGTTGGAAAATATCAGGGACAATGCTGACAGCAGTGTGGCCTCTGCAAAAGCATAGAATCATGGAATAGTTTGGGTTGGGAGGGACCTCACAGCCCATCCAGTTCCAACCCACTGCCTCCCACTGGATCAGGGGGCTCCAAGCTCCATCCAGCCTGGCCTTGAACACCTCCAGGGATGGGGCAGCCACCACTGCTCTGGGCAACCTGGGCCAGGGCCTCCCCACCCTCACAGGAAAACATTTCTTCCTAAGATCTCATCTCAGTCCTCCCTCTTTCAGCTTGAAACTGTTCCCTCTCCTCCTACCCCTGCAACTCCCTGATCAAAAGCCCCTCCCCAGCTTTCCTGGGAAGCATTTGTAGACCCAAACGAGAGAAGGGAAACAGTGCTGATACTGAACAAATGGACTCGATTTAAACCCAGAGCATCAAGTGATTAGAGTTGAATCCAAAGTGTGAGAGAAGAGGCAGTGCACACGTGGCCCTGCAGAGGCTCTGAATCTTAACACTAACAAGGCTTTTGCTGCTTATCACAGTATCACAGGGTTGGAAAGGACCTCTGAGATCATCGAGTCCAACCTATAACCCAACACCAACACCAACCCATCATCTAAACCACGGCACTCAGTGCCTCATCCAGTCTCCCCTTAAACCCCTCCAGGGTTGGTGACTCCACCCCCTCCCTGGGCAGCCCATTCCAATGACCAATCACCCTTCCAGTGAAGAACTTTTTCCTCACATCAAGTCTAAACTTTCCCTGACCAAGCTTGAGTCCCTGCCCTCCAGTTCTGTCCCTGGTCACCTGAGAGAAGAGACCAACCCCTGCCCCACTACAACCTCCTTTTAGGGAGTTGTAGAGAGCAATGAGGTCTCCCCTGAGCCTCCTCTTCTCCAGACTAAACAGCCCCAGCTCCCTCAGTCTCTCCTCGTAGGGCTTGTGCTCCAGCCCCTTCCCCATCTTCGTGAGGTGATCTTCGTTATCACTCTGCCTGGGTTAAATCTGCTGGGCATTAAGCACTTACGATGGTCAGAAGGCCTGACGTGAGACTCGAGACAAGATCTTTTCCAGCCCTTGCACAGACAATGGTGTTATGGGCTCCAGACACAGCAGGCCCGTGATCTGCTGTCACCATCAGACACATCTCAATGAACTGGCAGGCATACTTTGGTAACCTGAGTGAGGAGGAGACTCAAGTCATTTATTGTAAAGAAAAACAGGCTGACGAGACAGTTGTGGTTACACTGAACAGTGACTTTTGTTTCACATGTATGTGTGAAAAACTGAGCAGAGAAAGGGAGCCACAGGGCCACAACACCCTGCAGCATCTTAATATTTCCTTTAAGTGCATCCTAATATTTCTGAGAGATCAGACTTTTATTCACTTTCCCACTTTGCTGTTCAGCTCAGAGCTGAGGGTCAGTTTGTATGTGGAGTTTGCACACTCAGACTGACCCACAGCTCTGTGGGTTCCCACGAGTGGAGCCACGAGGCTGTGCTACAGCTCTGTTCCTCTCCTGTTCTGCTGAGCCAGAGATCTCAGCTCATGCAAGGAATGCCTTTAATGATCCCAAGGAAGGCAGCAAACTTCTGCCATTCAGAAAATTCCATGCAGGCTGCTCTGCAAGCTTTTGTGACCTCCCCAGTCCCTCCAGGGTCAAGCTGACAGTTACAAGCAAGTAGTCTGTAAAACAGGCCTAGAATGGCTAAATCTCCTCAAATGCACCACAAAACTTGTGGAAAACTTCATCCTGAGGCCAAAACATTGTATAAAGGCTTGAAATGCTGATGTGTTCAGGAGGGAATATAGAGGTGGCACTTCCAATCAATCTACGTTCACAGAGGTATCCTGGAGTTACTTTTCTGCTTAAAAGCCAATTGGTAAAAGAAGCAAAACTTCCAGTCACAATTTGGGAGCTTTCCCAAAAGCTGCCTCACCTCCTTTGAAACCAGAGCAGGCCCAGAACCCCTCCAATTCCCATCTCTTCTTTGAAGACCTCGGTGATGGGCATCCCAGCGTAGATCAGTTCCTGACCTCTCTCGTCGCAGATGCTCGTCATAAAGGAAGCTGGTTTGCGGATCAGGCCCAGCTCCTGAAATGGCAAGCATGAAATATGGGGTTTTAAACAATTCCTGTTAGAAGCAAGGGGCAGCAGGAGGCAAAGTGGTCAAACAATGCCTTAAACCCACCCTCAGAGCAGCTTTCACAGCCCAGAACCAGCATAGCAGATCACAGTATCATAAGGTTGGAAAGGACCTCTGAGATAGAGTCCAACCTATAACCCAACATCAACACCAACCCATCATCTAACCCATGGCACTCAGTGCCTCATCCAGTCTCCCCTTAAACCCCTCCAGGGTTGGTGACTCCACCCCCTCCCTGGGCAGCCCATTCCAATGACCAATCACCCTTCCAGTGAAGAACTTTTTCCTCACATCAAGTCTAAACTTTCCCTGACCAAGCTTGAGTCCCTGCCCTCCAGTTCTGTCCCTGGTCACCTGAGAGAAGAGACCAACCCCTGCCCCACTACAACCTCCTTTTAGGGAGTTGTAGAGAGCAATGAGGTCTCCCCTGAGCCTCCTCTTCTCCAGACTAAACAGCCCCAGCTCCCTCAGTCGCTCCTCGTAGGGCTTGTGCTCCAGCCCCTTCCCCATCTTCATTGGCCTCCTCTGGACACTCCCCAGCATCCTGACATCTTTCCCAAACTGGGGGGCCCAGAACTGGACACAATATTCAGGGTGAGGCCTGACCAGTGCCCAGTACAGGGGGACGATAACTCCTCTGGTCCTGCTGGCCACACTATTCCTGATGCAGGCCAGGATGCCATTGGCCTTCTTGGCCACCTGGGCACACTGCTGGCTCATGGGGAGCTTCCTGGCCACCAGCACTCCCAGGTCCCTTTCTGCCTGACTCTTCTCCAGCCACTCTGTCCCCAGTCTGTAGCTCTGCATGGGGTTGTTGTGTCCAAAATGAAGTACCCGACATTTGGACTTATTAAACATCATCCCATTGGAATCAGCCCAGCTCTCCAGTCTATCCAGGTCCCTCTGTAGGGCCATCCTACCCTCTAGCAGATCAGCCTTTCCTCCCAGCTTGGTATCATCTGCAAACTTGTTGATGATGGACTCAATCCCCTCATCCAGATAACGCCATGAAGCACAAGACATCATCATCATCTCCATAAGCATCCAAAACCCCAGCAAGCATCCCACCTGGTTTCTATGGAACCACAAATCAGGTAAAACAGCCCAACTCACCCTTGCCCAGGAGTAATCCATGGGCACAGTTGGAGGAGGCACTTCTGCAGCTGGTTCAATCACTCCTTTGGCCACAAGATCCTGGTACACAGACCTAGGGAGAGAATCCATTTATTAATTTAAGTCCTTTTAAGAGATACAAGTGAGGTGGTCTTAAAACTCCAAAATGAACAGAAGTTGCTTTCCATAAGCAGGAATATATTCCCTTCTCAGCTGACAGTCACTGCCCCAACGGTTTCAGCCCCCTGCTGAAGGTCCTCTGTCGACAGCACTTACTGAATGACCTCTCCCAGCTCATCAAAACTCCGGGGAACAAAGACACCAGCTTCTCTTAAGGCTTGATTCTTCGCAACAGCAGTTTCAGAAGCCTGGTTGGCACAAGCTCCTGCGTGGCCAAATTGTACCTATGGACACGAGGAGAGACAGCAGTGAGGAACACGAGTTGGTCACCTGCAGAGAGTAAAGCAAAATGAAGAACTGGCTAGGAAACTGGTGACAGAGGAATACCAGTGCCTGCACATCTGCCTCCTTTTTGGGGCTAATCAAACTCTTTGTTGCAACTGTAATCAGTACTGCAATACACAAGGTGTTTTCTGATCTGGAATCACTCCAGGCTCTTCCATCGATGTTTCGCCTCCCTAAATTCCTCCACTCTCCAGAGCTGCTTAATATGCATTGTTCCCATTCCCACTCCAGAAGCAGGTGGTTATTAGGAGTTGCATTCCCTGGGATCTTTGGGTTCCTATTTTAAAGCACCTTTGGCTCTCCCAAACAAGCAGAACTCCTTGGAGATCTCCAGTAGCAGATTACAGATGCAAAAAGCTTTTACCACGTATATTTATTAACTCCTGCATGTTCAGTACCTATTGGCAACTCCAGAAGGTTTAGGCACAGCGAGGGAAGTTGGCTTTTTCCTTCCTGTCATGGATATATACTTAATTTTCTGCATTTGCCCTCATTTTTTGCACGTACCTCTGAAGAGAACATTGTGGCACAAGTACCAATACACCAGCAAACCACTGGCTTGGTGATGCGACCTTCTTTAATACCCCTGCAGATCTTGTACTCTTCTGTGCCTCCAATCTGCAGAAAGAAAGAGAGCTGAGCTGGTTCAAAGTTGTGTGGTTTTGCAGAAACCAGCTCCAAGATGCACTTTGGAGACATCACTTGGATTTTCCCCTCCTTTTTCATTGAGTAAAAGCTGAAGTCCTGGAACAAAGCTTTCTTATTTGATGTTTTTTAAGAAGGGGAGAGAATGGTTGTCTGTGGAATACACTCAATTTTAATTGAGCCATAATGAAATAAAAATTCAGACATTCAGGAACATTAATAGTGGCCACTTCTCTGTAGCTGTTACTTTGCATCCTCACAGCCAGGTCAGCTGCTCCAAAAACAGAACATGTGGGTATTTCTCAAATAGGATTGAGCTGATCCCACTCACCTCTCCAAGTACTACCATCATCTTCACTCCTGGAGTATCCTCATAACGCAACACATGATCCATAAAAGTTGAACCAGGATATCTGGGCAGAACACAGGGGAAGTAATAAATGTTGAATTTGTTTCGTAGACTTTTCCAAAAGAAAAATGAAGAGACAGCCTGTCCTTATTCCCAATTACCAACAATTCTGTTGACTGACCTAAAAAACAGTGTCTTTCTTAAAGATGCAGACTCCTACCTGTCTCCTCCAATGGCCACCCCTTCGTAGACCCCATCAGTGGTTCGGGAGATGATGTTGTTGAGCTCATTGGACATCCCTCCAGACCGTGAAACGTAAGCCACGCTGCCAGGCCGGTACAGTTTGGATGCCAAGATGTTATCCAGCATGCCTCCTGTGTTGCCTATTTTAAAGCAACCTGGTTTGATCCCACCAACCTACAAGAAAATTAGAGAAAGATGTAAAGCCTATTTAAAATAGATATGAAACTTTAGAGCATTTCTGTGTCTCGTTCTTATCTATGCAAGACTGTAAAATGAGAAACTAAAAAAACTTTATATGAGTAAAGACAAAATAGGTTGCAGGATGTACTCGATCCTTCAGAGAAAGCCAACCTGAAGATTACAGCAGATGAAGAAAAGAAAAACCATCATCAGTACTTACAGTTGCAGGTCCAATGATGGTGACTCCTTTTTTATCAGCTGTCTTGATCAGTTTGCGTGTCAGAGCCTCTGGAATGCCCTCGGCAATAATGGCAATGGTGCGGATCTGCATCAAGAAGCAAACCATTAGTAACCCCCAGTGTGGCCACCCTATGGGCCTGCAGGAGAGAGAAGGGGGCACTGATCAGCCCTGGCCCCTGGATGGGGCCCTGGCAGGTCATGCTGTGCCCTTGCACACAGGACAGCCCAGTGCAGGGATCCACAATCTGCTCTGATCCCCACAGCAGTCTCAGTGCACAGCTCAGAGAATGTCCCCCACTGCCCTTGCACATTAGAGCAGGACTATAATTATACTGGGCAACCTGGGCCAGGGCCTCCCCACCCTCACAGCAAAACATTTCTTCCCAACATCTCATCTCTATCTCCCATCCTTCAGCTTAAAACCATTGCCCCTCATCCTATCCCTGCATTCCCTGGTCAAGGCCCCCTCCTCATTCTTCCTGGAGCCCCTTTCCATACTGGGAGGTTGCTCCAAGGTCTCCCCAGGGCTGTTTCTTCTCCAGGCTGAATAACCTCTCTCAGCCTTTCAAGATCTTCCCTCTTGTCCTGGGCTGCTCCTAGATCCCTCACTCACCTGTGGATAATTCATGGTTTCAACAGTGCTGTCATAAGCAGAGCGCAGAGACGCAAAGTTGATGAGAACATCCACCTCTGGGTGCTTCCTCATGGCATCTGACATGTTCTTGTAGACTGGGATGAGGATTTCCTTGTGGCCCCAATAGAACTTCTGCCTGTGGTCACCACTGTGGAAGAGAAGATGTAAAGCCCTGACTCTTATGGTTACTGGAAAGGCCAAAGGGATACAGTGCATGCAGAGGAGTTGACAAACCCCAACTCCCAGGCACCAAGACTGACTGTGAGACACTCACTAGCAAGTGAGCAAACATGGGGAGGGACCATACTAACAGCAGAAGGTTCTTCAGAGTTTAGGACAGAGCAGCGTATGGAAGGAGACGGGCTAATGGGGACAGAGGCATCCAGCAAGATGAATAAGCTCTCCACAGTGAAGTTACCAGAGCCTTAACTCTACTCCAAGCTGGAAGACAGAATGAGGCACAGAAAGAGTAATGAATGAGATGCCTGCAAAGCTGCATTACTGGACTGGAACAAACACCAGACTGGGGGGGGAAAACAGGAAACCAGGATCTGCAGTGACCAGCCAGGACAGCAGTGGGAGGGACAGCCCCATTCTGCTGCTCTGGGACTCTGCCCACCCTGCCCCACGCAGGAGATGAGCCCAGGGAAGATTCACTATAGGTGTTTATACACATTAGGGGCTCCAACTGTAGCTTTCATGAAGTTTTGTACTATTCAGTCATTTAAAAATGCAGAGATAGTGGCTGTGTTCCCACACTGGTATATTTGTAACAGAATATTCCAGGCTTTGCCAGCCTGGCTTCCTCCAAAAGCAGGATCAGATAATTACAGGTAGGCTTAAACTTTTAGTCCCTATTGATTTTTTCTTCATCAAGCAACTGGGACTCTGCAAAGGTTTGCCACTCATCTAGAAATGTGGCTACTTCTGCACTCAGTTTTAGTACCCTGAGGTTTGCACTTGCTGAGAAGGTATCAGAGGGCTGCAATCATCATCAGAGCTGCAGACTAACAGCACGAGGTACTTAACTGTCAAGAGGCACAACTCTCTTCAGGACAGCAGTTGATTAGACATCAGCTACCCTGGATGTCTGTAAATATCAGAGAAATTAAACAAGCCTCCTACCTTCACGTGGGCTCCCCTCTCACTCCCTCAGCATCAAGCACACAGCTGCTCCCTCCCTGTTTGCCAGGGAGACTTCCCATGCTCGTGAGGTACAGTAACAAAACAGCTTATGCAGAGCTGTGCTCTGGAGGTTCCTCCTTAGGGTGATTTGAAATACCTGAAAGCCTGCTGTCCCCACGAACTGTGGGGATCATGTAGGAGAGGGATCTACACCCTCCCTGCCTGCTAAGAGACCACTGCCACTACAGGACAGAGCATGGACAAGGTGAACAGGATTTTATACTTCGTTTTGTGACAGAGGGACCGAGCCAGTCTGTTAGCAGAGCTGCTCTGACTCAGGCAATATTTGGAGGGGAAAACTCCAGCTGCTGCAGGCACAAATTCAGATGTCTCAGACAAGCATGCAGCAAACAGGAGGGGAGTTTAAGAAACCTTACATAGCCTCACTGCCTCTGCTAAGGCAGCAGGCTGTCAGAAAGCCCAGCCTGTCATTCCTTCCTTACTTGCTGAGTGGAGGAGCAGAGTCTGGACACCCTCTGAAAAAGCATGAAGTTATATGGCTAATGATAAGGTGCTTCAACAGAGCAGCCTGAAACCAACGGCTGAGGGAAATGGGAAGCATTCTGCAAAGGCAGCCTGAAGGTGTGAGGGAGCACAGGAGAAGGTGCTAAAGCAGAGATGTAGACTAAGGCAGAGCTATGCTGGAGAGCAGCAGAGACTGGAAGAGGAGGAAGCTAACAGAAGAATCAGGGAAGCAGTCAGAAAAATAATGCAGTCAACACAGAGCACTTACGTGAATGGATAAACCATGGCAGCCACTGAAGGTTCATCCCGGGAGCAAACGTAATCAAAGTCCAGCATTCCTTGCACCGCCCGGGTCTGCATCCCCCAGATGATGGCTTTGGTGTGGTGGCTGAACAGGGTCGTGGCTTTACCTGCTCAGAGAAAACCAACACGCATTGAAAATGAACATCTGGGCAAGACCTTGGCCAAGCACCTGCTCAAAGTCCCCCAGGTGAGCACATTCCCTCCCTCGGAACTCAACCCAGCAGCTGGACTGCAGGATGTCAGAGCCACACTGTCCAAGTCAAGGAAGAAACTGGAGATGAAGCTGCATCCCCCTTCCCAGGATTCTGAACACAACAGCCAGGTTTTGGGATCCACAAGGGAGCTGGTGTAGGAGAGGAGGTAAGAAGTGAAACCCCTCTCTTCCTCTTCTCCCATGGGCCATTCACGCTCCTCCCACATAGTTTTATTCTACAAAGCTAAAGAGGAAGATATCTTTGAGTTTTATTTATTTGCACATGGCCTACAGCTTGGGAGAGCTGCAGATTCAACCCCTCTGTGCGTCAGGGAACCACAGCAGGGTGGTAGAAAATCAAAACTGGGAGATGGAGGTGACAAAGAAAAAGGAGCTTTATAAACTCAGCTTTTTTCAGGCTTTTTTGATGATCAAAATTCAACACAAACCTGCCGGTTCCAAGACATTATATATGGCCCAAAACTTGGCTTGGGGGACAGAGCCATGGGAAAGGGAATAATTCAGCCAGTGAGGATGTTTGCTTCGAGTATATTTACACCACAGGTCACAGCAAAATGTTGAGCTCTTCCCTTTGACTCCAGGCAGAGTTGAGTCGTAAAGAACTCGGAGCTGATTCAGTTGCTGATCCCAGCTCAGTCTACAGCTGATTTCTTTTTGGCTTCCAATCAAAGGTAAACAGCATTAGGGTTGAACAGGATACTGTTCTTCTGGCTTTAGCAAGAAATCAGTCACTGCTCTCCAGCCCTACATGTTCACAGTTGAGCTGCACTGCTGCAGTTATTAGTTGGTATGAGTTGTTATTAGGAAGCTGTTTACCCTGAATAATTCAGTTTATCTTGCAGATGCCAGCAAAGAGATAATATCAATATTCATAGAAAGAGGAAAATGCAGGCCCAGAAAGGTGATGTGATTTTTCTGTGCCCACACAAGGAAGAATCCAAGTCCCCCTTCTACTGCCTTTCCTCTTAGGATAAAGCAGATAACTCAAAGTCTACTTTGACCCCACTCAGCAGTTTATTCTCATCCAGCACAGAGCTCAAGAGAGTGCTTAAAGTCCCCAGGACTTCACTGAGCACAAGCTTTGATGGTTTGCTGAACTGATAAGGCAACAAGAACATTCAGTTCATTGAGTGATCTTCCTGTGCCCTTCAAGGCTCACAAGCACGACACCTGCACTATTGCATTTCCCTTTGAAACAAAATGCCAGCTATTGGGCATAGTTAGTGATTCCTTCTTTTTGAAAGCAAAGAGAACAGAGCTTTGCACAACACACCTAGGTCTGGTTTTCTCCCTAAAGACTGTGGCAGGGGGAAAAAGAAAAAAAGGAAAGTTTGAGCCCTGTCCCTCTCTCCCCCAGAAATAATACAAATTTTGTGCAAAGGAAGATGCAATCTGCACTTAAACACATGAGGAGTTCATGTGGTGATACCAAATATGCTGGGCAGGAGGGAAGGGAAGGACCAGACAACACTGCAAACTGTGGGAGAGGAAAAAAGCAACAAAACCAAGAGCTAAGTCAGCTGCCAGCGAGGCCAGACACATTCAGCTTCTCACACGTGTCCTACCTGAACCACGTCTTGAGGCTGGGATTGCATCTGTTGAAGAGAGAATCACTCATGCAATGACACAGTTGGGAGCTGCCACCCTGACAGCAGGGCACCTGCGATGGGGGCCGTGGTGTCCCTCCTCCCCACAGCCCTCAGGCCTCTTGGGGTTTGCATTTGTCAAAGAGCCAAGCAGACTGGAGCACTCTCTACTGCTCCTCTTCAAGTATCTGGACATCAAATTTTGCCTTTTGCCATTTAGACACTGTTCACCTATCCCAGCACAAACACATTTCAGGTTCAGGTGATGGTTCCACGGTTCATATATTTTCAATGTGTTTTTCCAAGCAAGAATCAGATTAAGAGAGCAGGTTTTGTGACACATCTCACCAGAATCAGATCCAAATCTTGCTGCCCTCATCCCATATGGTTGTAAATGAGGTCAGAATCTCCTCACATTCAAGGGAGGAGGATGAGGACATCGTCACATTCCATAATTGCCCAATTCTGCTGCCTTCCCCACACACAACACACTCTCACCCAAGGAGGCTTCCAACAAATACAAGAAGCTGCCAAAGCTCTTGCATCTAAACCACACTAAAGAAGCTTCCTACAAACTTCAGTAAAGAAGCAGAAACTGAAAAACAAACCAAAACCACACACCACAGAGCAACCTCCAGCCCCAGATGTGCAAGGGTTAAGTCACAACTCCTCCTGAACTTCACAGCTCCTCTGAACTGACCTGATTGTAGAGCATTTATCCAGGAAGCTGCAGTATATACAGAGAAGGTCTTCTGGAACACCTACACCAGCCCAGCAGCAGCCCAGGGCAACAGCTCCCAGTACTCAACTGAAAAGCAGGCCCCAGTTCAGCAGCCACAGCACAGACACTGTGACCCAGGTGTCACATAAAGGGACGTGGGAAAGCTGGAGTTCTCAAACCGTGCTGTTCCCTTCAAAAGCAAAATCAAGATCAAGGCAACTCTGACTCACCTGGTGCTTGAGCTAAGAACACAACAGCAATGACATTCTAAAAGCACTTCAGTCAATTCAAAACACAGACAGGTACCACAGAATTGCTTCCTTTTATGTCCAGAAAAAGTGTTAGTCCAGCACACATTGTGGTTTTTGGTACAGAAGAGAATGTCTGCAATCATTTCCAATGCTGGACTTACCAAGAGGTGCCGTTGGCTTTGCCTTCTTGGCTGGAGCAATATCATCTGGTCTGGACTCCGAGAAGGAAGCTGTTCTGCTTGGAGCTGGAGTCTGAAAGATTCAGAAGCCAAGTCAGTGAGGTAGAGCGTGCCAGACAAGGCCTGGAGTGCGCAGGAGGAGGTGGCCCCTTTGCTTATGTTAGTCTACAAAGAAAGCCACTGATTTTCAGATAGGACCATTTCAGTCACGTAAGAGAAAACTCCCAAATGACCAAGTTTCCAGTAGATGCAAGAATGGCACTGTTGGTTTTGAGGGGTCACAAGCAAGGTGGGTGGTGGAGAGCCCCTCCTGATAAACCCTTCAGCCTTCCCAGAGCTGTGCACAGACACAACGGTGGCCGAGATCTGTTTGTGACCTGTTCAGACAGGGGAAGGGGCCTTCAGGAGGCCCCTCACGAGCGTTCTCAGAGGGGATGGGACTCACCGAAGGGCTGCCACTGGCGTTGAGGAGGAAGTTGGCAGTGTGGGCTGCAGCAGGGGGCTGGTTGGGGATGGGCCGATGGCCAAGAGCCATGCCCACGATCGCCGTCATGTGAGTCTCCGTGCCAAAGACGTGGATGGGGATCCCCGTGGTTTTCCCTGTGTGTGCATACAAAACAGTCATGAGAGAAACAGGAACAAGATGAGCTTCTGCCAAAGAGAATCTTTAACCTCGCAGAGGGCTCAGCAGAAAGCAGGATGAAGAAACAAGATGTGAGAACTTCAGGAAATGGTTGGTCCTTACCAACTTCTCCCATGACACGCAGGCCCTCCTGGTAGTTGGGGCCACCTCTTCGCACGAAGATCCTCACCTCATGCTCCTTCAGTGGGCCTTGGTAATCCTTAATTGCTCTCACAATGCCCTGAAAGAAAGATCCAGCACAGGTGAGCTGGGCAGCCTGATGTTTACCCCATCCCATCATCTCAGGAACTCCTGGAGGAGACGCCCTCTCAGCCTCTGCACAACATGGAACTGGGGAGAATGGCTTGGAGCGGATGACTGCGGGCGTTCGACACCTCTGAAGCATCACTTACTTTAAAAGTGGCTGCCACGTTGGTGAAGTTTGCAATGCTGCCCCCAATGATCAGGATTTTACCTGGAGGGAAGAAAACACACATAAATAAAACCATTCTAAGAACACGGGGTCCTTCAAGCTCACAAAGCAGTTTAGGACACGAAGTGAAAGAGTGCTGCAGTTCAGCCTAGCCAAGAGTTTGCAGGAAGCTGTGTTTAGCAGAGGTTGGAAGATAAGATTTGTATCATGTAAGAGTTTTTTCTGATAAGAAAAGCCACATTTGCTTTGCTACACAGAAAACCACAAATCCTGTCTCAGAAGCAGGAGCTGACAGAGATCCATCACTGTTCCCCTCAGAAGGCAGCAGTACATTAACTCTGCCAAAGAGATCTGAGTGGCATAACAGCCCAGAGCTGTCCAATTTTCCCCCTCCCCATGCAGTTCCACAGCTGAGCAGCTCTGAAATTACAGCAACTCCCTTACCTTCAGGGTGCTTCTCTCGTGTCATGAGGGAGAGGATGGTCTTGGCATAGTCATAGGTCTGCTGCTCGCTGGGGGCTCCTGAGTATTCCCCGTAGTTGGCCAGTTCATTCACTCCCCCCAGGTCACAGATGGTGTCACTGTGAAAAAAGTTAGGCTATAATTTGATTCACTATAAAGATCTAAATAAAGCATTAGAGATTGCTGGGAATGGGACTTGTAACAGAGATCAAAGCCTCATCCAACCTGGCCTTGAACACCCCCAGGGATGGGGCAGCCACCACTGCTCTGGGCAACCTGGGCCAGGGCCTCCCCACCCTCACAGCAAAACATTTCTTCCCAAGATCTCATCTCAATCTCCCTCTTTCAGCTGAAACCCGTTCCCTCTCATCCTATCCCTGCAGTCCTTGATCAAGAGCCCCTCCCCAGCTTTCCTGGAGCCCCTTTCAGCACTGGGAGGCTGCTCTAAAGTATCCCCAGAGCCTTCTCTTCTCCAGGCTGAATAACCCCAACTCTCTCAGCCTGTCCTTGCATGGGAGGTGCCCCAGCCCTTGGATCATCTTCATGGCCTCCTCTGGACTCACCCCAACAGACCCATGTCCACCCTAGTGTAATGCTTCCTAGATATGATGAGAACCCAGTGAGCACCACAGCAATGACACCACCATAAACAGCTTTCAGGCAGCTTATGCCTTTCCAAGACAAAAAGGAACCACGTCTCCAACTCCCAGAATGAAGTGATCTCTAAGGGACGCTACATTCCACATCTTGGTTAGAAATGGGCACAGCACCTTCACTCTGAAGGGGCCCCAAGAAGTCATGGCACGGGAAAGATTGCTTTAGGGGAGTCTCCTTTGCAGAGACTGCATTAACTATTTTCTTCCAGTGAATCCACTCCCCTCTCTGAAAACAGTGTTCCTGTTACCTGTAAACCACAGAGGCACCACCACCAGCCACCATCGTCCAGATCCTGCCTTTGGGGTTGAGAATAGTAAGCTTCAAGCTGGCTCCACTCTTTGCATCCAGGTCAGCAATGTAGGCTTCCTGCAGAGGGAACAGCACATGATTTCAGCTTCCTTCTGCATCCTCCTTTTCCAAACCAGAGGATCCATTGTGTTGGGCCCATCTGGATGTGCAGAGATCCCACATGTCTCAACTATAAACACCATTTGTGTAAGAGACAGAGCTTCATGTCTCAGGGGCCAGGATTGATGTGTGTTACATGTTCTCCAAGACAAAACACTGAAACTGGACTGGAGGAGATTGAGGGGAGACCTCATCCCAGTCTACAGCTTCCTCACAAAGAGGAGGAGGAGCAGGTGCTGATCTCTTCTCTCTGGTGACCAAAGATGGGACCTGAGGGAATGGCAGGAAGATGTGCCAGGGGAGGGTCAGGTTGGACATTAGGAAGAGGTTCTTCACCCCAAGGGAGGTGGAGCACTGGAACAGCTCCCCAGGGAAGTAATCACAGCCTGACAATATTCCAGAAGCCTCTGGCCAATGCCCTCAGCCACACAATGTGAATGTTGGGGTGTTCTGTGCAGGGACAGCAGTTGGACTCGATGGTCCTAGTGGGTCCCTTCCAACTCAGGACTTCTACGACTGGATGTAAACAGCTTGCACCAACAAACTCAAAAAGAGGATTAACCTGAGCAGCTGCTCAAATTTTGATTCTCCCTGGGAAGATAAAAATCATAACCTCCAAAGACTAAGTCTGACTTCTCCTGGGACAAGCAAGTGACTGCTATAAATAAATTTGATATTTCTTTGTAGAGTGCAGATTTGAAGCACATTTTTCCTATTTCCACATGAAGAGCTTGGGAAACACATCCAACTGTTGGTAGTGTTTCTCTGAGCTGTTTTACATCAACAACTGGAGGAGGGGAGATTTAGATTAGACATTAGGAAGGAATTCTTCACAATGAGGGTGGGGAGGCCCTGGCACAGGCTGCCCAGGGAAGTGGTGGCTGCCCCATCCCTGGAGGTGTTCAAGGCCAGGCTGGATGGGGCTTGGAGCCCCCTGATCCAGGGAGAGGTGTCCCTGCCCATGGCAGAGGGGTGGAACTGGATGGGCTTTGAGGTCCCTTCCAACCAAAACCATTCTGGGATTCTCTGATTCTCCACTGCCCACCCTGCCCCAGGAAGCTCCCAGGTTTCATGGTTCCACATATGGAATCAAATCCCTCTGAACTGGGAAGTCTTATTCTGCCCACGTGTGAAGACCAACACCAGAGGCAGTCTGGAAATCTCACAGCCATGGCTACGCTGCCTCCAACATCATCATCACCAAGAGTGCTGTCACTTGGCTCAGCGTGGTGCTCCTGTGTCCCAGGGTGCTTGCCCGTGGTGAAGCACTTCACTGGGGGCTCATTAACATTCTCAGCAAAGACACTGCCTTAACAACCTTCACAGGGACTCACAGAGGAATGATTCAAAGAGGAAAACTGAATTAATCCTTTTAAGAGCAAATTGAGTTAAGTGTTGGCATCCAGCACGGAGAGAAACAGCTAAATGGATTTCCTGGCTGTGTTACAAAAAGCTTCCCCAGCTGAAGCATAATTATAATTATTAAAATAAAAAAAAGTCAGGACAAGAATCCTCTTGGAGATGGCAGAGCAGCCACCTGAAGTAAGTAATGAACAATTAAGGAGAGAGCTGTGCTTCCAAAAGTCTTTGGAGCTGCTGGGAGGCTCAGTATGAAGCAATGTTTATGCAACCAGTGCTACAAAGCCAGGGAATTCTGAGAGGGAACAGGCATTAATGTTAAAACAAAGTGTTTGCCTGCAGGCTTCCTCTTGTCCATCACTTTCCAGGAAGACAGAGGTATTAACATCTTAACTTTTAACTCTGAAATTTGAGAGACTCATCATTATTTTCTCTGGATTCACACTCGTGTGCAGATTTTGCACACAGTGACTACTCAAAATGCAAATGCAACAAGTGCAGAACTCTGGTTCATAATTAAATGATGTTAAATAAAAGCCTCCATTTAAAAAAGGTCAATTCTGAATTAAAGAACTGAAATAACATCCAAGCAAAGATGGAAAGCAATTGCAGATTGGAGTCCTAGTACCACAGCAACGTGAGCATGGGAACTTGAAATACACCACCACCACCACCCACAAGAGAGGAAAACCTCAATGCCATGGACACACAGACAATGAGAGTTAATCTTGCAGTCCACAAGAGAGGAATTTGGGCCAGGGTGGGTTGGTACTTGCCTCTGGGTAAGCTTCCCTGCCAAAGGGAGGGGGGAACTCCACATCCCCCCATTTCATTTTGCAGATGTAGTCAGCAGTTGCATCAATCTTTGCAGCCAAGTCAAGGATGTAGACACCATCGTTGGTCACTACTGCATTTGAAAAACAGATCAGAATTAGAGAAACTCTCGTTATTGATTTACCCATCAAATTTGATCCCATGCAGAGATCATTACAAAAGCAAAGTCACCCTGGTTCCCCTTCCCTCCACATCAGGCACTTCATTCTATTTATCAGACCCAGAGAGGTCCCTTCTGAATTAAGGAGTGACTGCAGTGATGGACAAGGCCCTCGCTCAGGGGCTCTTTCCTTCTGATCCAACAGAACAACTTATGTTCCTCAGTTCTGACTTCACATCGATGCAAATATTCATTTCCGCCAGGAAATTAGATAAAAGATTGCAAGAAATCCACATTTTGGATTCAATATTCAAATAATAGCTCCAAGACCCACCACAGCCACTTCTGTACTTGTTTTTTTTTTTATATGCACTGAAGGACATGGAGCTGTTGGAGCAAGTCCAGAGGAGGCCACGGAGACGATCCAAGGGCTGGAGAACCTCTCATACAACAACAAACTGGAAGAGTTGGGGATGTTCAGCCTCGAGAAGAGAAGGCTCCAGGGAGAGATCTTAAAGCAGCCTCCCAGTACTGAAAGGGGCTCCAGGAAAGCTGGGGAGGGGCTCTTGATCAGAGACCGCAGGATAGGGTGAGGGGGAATGGCTTTCAGTTGAGAGAGGGGAGATTGAGATGAGATCTTAAGAGAAATGTTTTCCTGTGAGGGTGGGGAGGCCCTGGCACACATTGCCCAGAGCAGTGGTGGCTGCCCCATCCCTGGAGGTGTCCAAGGATGGGGCTTTGAGCCCCCTGATCCAGTGAGAGGTGTCCCTGCCCTTGGCAGGAGGTGGGACTGGATGGGCTTTCAGGTCCCTTCCAACCCAAACCATTCCATGCCACCCAGTATTGCTGCAAACTAAATAAACCAGAGAAGGATAAAGCACCCATTCCAGTATTCTAGAACAAAGTCCTGCTCCCAGAAATATCCATTACCTAATGGATTGATCTCGAGGTACGTGAAATACAGATCCTCGTAGAGGTTGAACAGACCACAGATGAAGCTAGCCAAGACACTGCAAAAAACACAACACAAATTCATTAAAGCAGCCAAATATAAAGCACAGTCTGCGCTGCTTCATTTATATTAGCAGCAATCTGCAAATCTACCCTGTATCAGTTTCATTCATTCTCATCAGTCTTCTCTGAAAGAAGCCTCAGTGATGACTCAAGGAAAGAAAGACCTTGATGACTCATCTTAATTACCCTCCAACAGACTCTGCTGAGAACACAGTGGCTCACAAGTGTCATAAAGCTGTTCAGTTGTTTAATCTCACTGGGATACAGACAGGCATCGCTGTCTCACTGTCAGATACACATCTTGATCAGAACCAAGCTTCGTTAGCTGGGACAGGGAAGAGTTCAATAAACTATCAGTGACAGGCTGCTTCAGCCTTGCTGAGCAATGCCCTCAGTGACTACCTTGTGTTTGGACAAACCATGACTCGTTAAGATAACTAGGCATCTAATTAGGAGATGCAGAAGAAGTTTTGAGACCTCAGATAAGCTTGCAGTAAGCACAGGGATAGCAAGAGAATGCCTTCTTAGACTAGGCCAGAGAAAGGGAGGGAGTGAGTAACCAGATTCACATCTTTATCAAACTCTTCTATGCTGGCAGGAAGGATCAATCTTCACTACACCTCTCCAGCATCTGAGGTCAAGCTTTCAGCATATTGAGAAACACTCCTGTCAAGTGAAGACGCAAAGCATCGTGAACGTTTGAGTTCTACATAAAGCTTGCATAAGGTCAAAGGATTGAGATTTGGGATGCATGGCAGATTCTTCAGAGCAGCAAGAAGGGCAGGAGAGCCAGCTTTAGGGTGAAGAGAACAAAGGGAGGTTGCACTGAAATAAAGGAAAGGAGCTTCTGGGTGTCTGGCCATGCCCAGAGCTGGGTGTCTGCACTTACTCCTTTTTATGCGCTGGCGCGTGCTGGAGGAGATGTTTCTTGACATCCGATTCACTGAGCTTCTCATCCACTGCCACAAGCAACTTCTGAGCTTTGGCATCAACATCTCCCACGTCCACACCCCCTTCGTGGTGGAAGAGGACATAGTCTCCCTCTCGGGCAGCGTATATGCACACATAGAACTCTTCCTCCTGCACAGAGCCAACGCAAACGTCAGTGAGTCACAGCCAGAGAAGATCTTGAAGAGGCTCTTGGGTCAACGCTAGAGAAGGGGCAACACTGCTCAGCTTTCCAAGGAGAAGAAGCCCTGGCACAGCCCAGACACCTCCAGGGTTGTCCAGTCTGTGTGGGCCTGGGAGTGAGAGTGGCAGGGCCCAGAGTGCCAGCATTGTGCTGTTTCTGGAGAAAACTGCTCCCACCTTGCACAAGTGCAAACAAGGGTCCCTTCCTGCGCGCACTGGAAGGGCCTCAGTCTTGGAACTACACCCTTCCCCAAACCATGCCCAAGTCTCAATGTGTCACCAGCATAAACTGAAGCATCTCACATCAACAGTTTGGGTAACACACTCAGGAATACCAGACTGCCTTGACCAACTTGGTTCCTTTCAGGTGATCTGCAACCTCCTCCCAGCAGAGTAACAGCAACCAATGTGATTATTGAGAGCTCTTCACAGGGATTAAGGCTGCACGCAGCTCTGACCACTTGTATGAGCACTGTCAGCTCAACAGCAGCTCCCAAACTCAGGCTTTCTCTACTCTACCAATCCATCTAAGTTTCAAAACAGATTTAAAAGCATTTATTAACCCTTTATTTGGCATACTAACCTGTTTGTGAGGGACGAAGGGCTCAATCAGAAAATTCTTTAGGACTCCCTTGGCATTAGCAATCTGCAGGCAGAAAACAAGATAACCATTAATAAATTCTTGTCCAATATCCACATTCACTACAGCTTAAAGCAAGCTTCAAGAATTCATCATCACTGCTCTAAAATCATTTCCCCCAAGCATCTCTCCACTGTGTTTTCTGGGGAGCCATACTTGGCTGAGGGAACTGGAGCTGTTCAGTCTGGAGAAGAGGAGGCTGAGGGGAGACCTTATTGCTTTCTACAACTACCTGAAAGGAAGCTGTGGTGAGGTGGGTGTTGGTCTCTTCTCCCAAGTAAGAAGCAATAGGATGAGAGGAAATGGCCCCAAATTGCACCAGGGAAGGTTTAAATCGGATATTAGGAAAAATTTCATCATGGAAAGGGTTATTGGCACTGGAAAGGGCTGCCCATGGAAGTGGTGTAGTCACCACTGGAGGGATTTAAGAGCTGGGTAGATGAGGTGCTCAGGAATGGTTGAGTAGTGCACAGGTACTGTTGGACTGGATGACCTCAAAGGTCTTTTCCAACTAAATGATTCTACAATAGTGCTCCCTCTCCAGCACTGTCACTTCCAGGCACACCTGTACCCCCCAGGATATCTTAACATCATGGATTACATGACTTGGTCACCTTTCCCCTTCCTAACAGGACATACAGCTATCAGAATTACACCAGAGAGGCTGCTCCTCATCTCCTGCCCTGGGGCAGCACCTTTGCAGAGTGCTGCTAAGTGCAGTGCGAAACACAGCTTCTTGGAGCTCTGAAAAGATCAGAGGGGAGGGAAATCCTGAGTTAGACAGGGAGTGGCAGGAGCAGAGGCCAGCACCCACCCTGCAAGTGGTCTCAGGGAGCACAGAGGAGTAAGAGCACCCCTGAGTCTCTTCATAAAGGGACAGGCAGCTACTGCAAAGACCCAGAACTGACTTGCGTGGGTGCTTTCCAAACCAAAACACTCAGCTAAAGGTCATGGGAGACAGGCCCTGCTCCAAGGACACTGCCTCAGAGCAGACATCTCTGGTCACTAGTCCTTGGCACAATTTTCCTTTAGATGTGGTTGTTGTATTGTGCTAAAGAAAGGATTTTTCCTGACGAGCCTGCTCCTTCCTAACAGCCTTCAGGGAAAGCTCCCTGGCTCGGCTCGGAGCTGGAGCCAGCAGTGAATCCATCACAGCAGGGCCAAGGCAGCACTTTCCTTGAGGCAGCAGAACTCTGTCAGTTCCTGACACCAGCAGCTGGGTAGCAGGCTTTTCTTTATCATTAGCATTGCAGTGTTGTCCTCAGGAGAATAAATATTGCCAGGCAGCACCAAGTTAAAATAAGGACTCGAAGCAACACTCAGTCATCAGCCAAAACACAGCAGCTGGCTACAATAATTTCATGACAGCTTTATACTTGTCCTGTTAAATCTGCCTGGGGTATTAAAATGAAGCAGCAGTGCCAACCAGACCCAGAGTTTCAGCTATCAACTGCTGGCTCTAAAGTGGAAAGGATGGTACTGACTCTTGCAGAGTTCCCACCACACCAGCAGGAACAGGGAGCACCGAGTTGTCCTCCCTATCACGGTGTCATTTCCCAGCAGGAAGCTCACACACAGGACAGTTTCTCACTTTGGCATCAACATAACATGATTTAAAACCACCACCCAGGACACTGCACACCAGCTCCCATCCCACAAGCAGGCAGAAAAGACAGAACAGGAGTGCTATGGGTTTGTTGCCAAAGTCACACTCACCGTGGTTTCTTGGCCCAGGCGCTGTTTGAGCCAAACCTTCACCTGATCCAGAGTGAGGTTAATTCCAACCAGCCCCAGCTTCCCACGTCTCTTGATTAGCTGATCTGGCTTCACCACTAAACGCTACAACATTGTGCAAGAGGGATTAAAAGAAAAGAAACATTAGAAAGTGATTTTGGGCAAGCAGTTGTCTGCAGACAGTGAAACAAAAGCTTAAATAGATTCTGTACAGTGAATATCCTTGCAGAATTTCTTTAAACTCTCTGAAAATCCATCTCCTGGTACAATAGGAAACACTGCAGGGTTTTTTTTATGCTGTACTTGGAGAAGAGCTGCTTTATCTCTACTCAGACTTGAGTAAGCAGAGAAAGAGGTGGCAGCTTTGGCTTTTTTTGATGAATCTGGGTAACAACGCAGCTGTCAGGATGGGCTACAGATATTTAATTTCTGTAAAAAATAATAATCACACTGTAAAGCACACAGCATCCCATCAGTTTTGAAAATTGTCTTTGTAAAGTGCATTATGAAATTAATATTTCTCTGTGAGCAGAGGCTCATAAGGAGCAGCTATTGGAGACCAGGCAGGCAGTTGGCTGCTTACAGAGAAGGCTCCTGCTGTCATTACACACCCTGTGCATGAGACTGGCCAGGGGCCCTGCACATTTCAGTGTAGGACACCTCTGGAAAGCTGTTCCTATGTAAAATGCTCATCTTTAGCTTGCAAATATCTAGTTTTTAATAAGAAATGGGTGCCATTCTCCTTCACAGCCAATAGGCCCTGGAACTTCAGCAACTTGCAGCATAGAGGCAGAAGGTGCTGTAGTATAGGACACTGCTGACAGTATTTCTGCTGGACACCCTCCACTGCCCTTTCTGGTATTACAGCATCCTTGCTGCCTTCTGGCTTTCTGCAGGTCTTTTTAGCAGCACTGCTGAGATCTTCCAGCAATTCACTCATGCTCTGGACTACAGAACATTTAATTACTCAGTGTAGGGCTTCCATCAGTCAGACAGTGGAGGATCATGAGACATTCATGTTCTACCAACCAGTGCCTTAATGTAATTAACGACTGGAAAAGAGCCAGCTTGGACAAGTAATCAATAGAACTCTGGATACACTTTCTCTACAGAAAGTGTATGGCTATGAAACACAGATATAAAGAATTTTGCATAGAAAAAGCAAGAAAATGAAGTTTTCCCTCATGTTTTGGTTGGATGCAGAAAACCTAAGCAATATCCAAATTGAATGCAAAATGGAGAAAGCACTCTGATTTTGGAAGGCAAGGGTTTGAGAACAGGGATTGACATTCCAGGAGACTCTTGCTTTGTCTGAATTACCCCCATTTAACTCCTGTGTGGTTCTCAGAAGCTTCTTGTTTGCAGACACCTCTGCCCATGCATCTCAGTCCTCAAAGGAATGTTACAATCAGGCCCCTACACGGTGATACAAAACCCTTGAAGCAAGGTTTGTTTCTCCATCAGTGTCATAAATCAACGTTGCAGAGCAGCAGCAGCAGCGACTGGTCCTTCAGGAAGGATCCAGATCCCAGTTCTGCTTGCAGCCTGTCACTGCACGACGTGCTGTGCCCACAGGGAGCAGAGTTTTGTGCCAGGCTCCATCATGACAGAAGGGCACTCACTCTCCTTACCTCACTCAGCAGCCAAGGGTGGTCCTGGGTGAGCCGTGCCCAGTCTGTGTCTGGGGTGACTCGAGCATACTTGAACCGGTTCTGGATGGCAGAGGATGTGCAGATATACTTGTACAAGAACTCCTTCCCTGTCTGCTCGGAGATGGCTTTGGCTGACATGGTTACCTAATCTGGATTGGAAAAAAAGATACAGAGCAATCAGGAATGGAGTCCGGTCCTCACAGAAAACTCCCCATCACCTGGCTCAGTGTGAAAGCAAAGCAAACACAGCCTTGTTTATAATGGGGACAAACTCACCTGGTAAGCAAAAACTATTCTGTGTGACTTAAGATTTGCACCTCATTCCACTGTCCAGCCTTAAAGCATAATCATAGAATGGTTTGGGTTGGAAAGAACCTTGAAGCCTAATTCAGTGGAAGGTGTCCCTGCCCATGGCAGGGGGTTGGAACTGGGTGGGCTTTAAGGTCCCTTCTAATTCTACAATTCAGGTAAGACAGTTTGGGGTGCTTTTTTTCATTTTAAGAATGATTTTTAAAAATTCCTAATCCCATGCCTTTCCTGGAGATGATTTTCTCCTCTTTTTAAAGAGTGTGTTCTAAACTGACTATTACTGCCTGTAACTTTCCAAAGCCTGCAACTTTTCTTTCCGATACACAGCAGCAAAGTCATAGGAGTCAAAGATGCATTTATTTTTAGCTGCAGTAAACACTTATTTAAAAGAATACTTCATCTCAGGGAACCCATCAAACATCAAAACTGACTCTTGTGATCAGGCAGAGGTCAACAAGTGGCTCCACTCCTTCCAAGGGGTCAGGCTGCTGACAGAGAAGCTGCACTGAGTGACTGGAGGTCACGCCACCCTTCCCCACGCACAGGCAATGTGACATGGAACACAAAACCACACTTCAGGTGGTTTCTGGGAGGGCTGCAAAGCAGAAAGGCACCAGCAGAGAAAAGAAGAGCTCAGATTCCCTCCCAGGATGCAGACAGAGAGGTGTTTGAATGGCTCACTAAGACTGACTGCCTGTGCCACCAGAAAACAGATGCCTGGCTTAAAACCCACGGAAGGGATTCTAAAACCCCACAGTTCTTTCTTGTGCCACCTTCTGGGTAACGACCATTTGTAATCAATGGGTTATTCATCCTATGGGAAGCACAGAATATGCCAGGTAATAATTAGTCATCACTACAAGTAAAGCCTTTTTGCTGTATAGGAGGGAGAAGGAGGTTTGACCCCCCCCCAAAATAGACAAAATATTTATTCTGCAGAAAAGAGGAGCAGGAGGCAGGCTGTGTTCTCTGTGTGCCTCTAGCACAGGAGGACTCAGTACATACTGACATCAAAAGCTGTTAGCTAGGATTAACAATCTGCTGCTAACGTGTTTTGAACCACAACTTAAGTGTTAAAATAGAAAGAGAGAAGCTACAGAAAGGGCAAAGGGTTAACAAAACAGTGCTCCTGCTTTCAGAGAATTACTGTCATGTACAACCCCAACAGGACTGCAGCACAGCTTCCAATTTAATCCCATTTCAAAACACCATCAGGCAATGTTTCTGAAGCACCCCATCTCCTTAGCCCCAAAAGCCTCTTGTCACCACACTTGCACCTAATGTTTAGTCTGCTAAAAAATAACCCCACTTTGCTTTTAGCACCCCAGTGCCAAAGTCAACACTGCCTAAGGAGAGGGGAGCTCTATGAACAAGCCAAAGGAGACCAAGAACACGGTGTTTGCCTGGCCCTGCAAAGCAAAGATGCACATCCCACCCCCCTTCCACCCTCCCTTGCAGCCACCTTTAACACCACAGCCCACACAAACACTGCTGCAATCGCTTCATTTGCTCTCCAAGATGCATTCCTAAAAATATGTTTTGAGAGAAGCTGTGGGAATAGAGTTCTCACAGGAAAACACCGAGAGCCACTGAATTCTGTCAAGTCCTGGGGCTACAAGCAGCCTTTCTGTAGAAGCAATCTAGAACTTCCAGTGGGTGCTCCTAATTACAAAAGGATGGAGCAATAACTGGAATAGCATAGTTAAGGTGGGGGTTTATACACAGCTACTGGGAAACAAGCAACACCAGCACATATTGGAAGAGAAAGCAGAGTTCAGGAATGGGAAATGCTGGGTACCAGCAGATTTATCTCAAACATTCCAGAGCTGGAATGCTTACTGCTGGCCATAAGGAAGGCATGGATGGACACACATACTCCTCCCTTCTCTGTTTTAAACCACCACAGCTGTTTAAGAAAAACAGAACAGCTTTTGACTGGAAGGAAAGAAAGGTGAAGGGGGCAAAGTGCCACCAGTCTGAAGGGGAAGGAACCTGCAAGAGGCAAGCAGGAGCAATCAGACACAGTATAAGAGAGCTGGCAGATGCCCTGTGTGTTCAAGGGGTTGCAGATGCAGCTTCTTGTGCTTGTGGAGCAACTGGGTGTTGCTGTACCAAATCCTGCCTATTGCTGCATCAGACTAAGATAACTCTCAAGTGGGTTTGCAGAACTGTTTTGCATCTATCCATTGCTAATTGTGGATCAGTTTCATGGTATTATTCCAAGATAGCTTTTTTCTTAATTATGAGGCAGTGTCTGTGCAGGGGGAATGAGACCTTTCTGCCCTGATCTGCCCATGGTTCACTGAGGCACTTCCTAATCATTAGCCCGACACTAATCACTCCCCTCTTCCAGTTTTTCCACTGCTCCAGCCCTATGGGATAGGCAGCACAAAGCAATTGCTTCAGTGTGCTGAATTGTTAAGCTAAAAGATCAGCAGGAAAAAAAGCAATCATAGGGCATCAGCAATTCCTGGCTGTGTGTGCTCCTGCAGGTCCCTCATCAGCTGGAGAGACATAATCAGAGCAGACTCCGATAACCAGCTGCATCTGTTCTGCAAAGCCTGGGCAGGAGCACAGATTGCAGGTCAGCACAGAAGCAGAGAAGCAGAATCCAGAGTTTCCTAGGAATGAGGCAGGTTAGGACTCTTGCCTGTCACGGATAATCTCATTTTCAATCACACTTAGTGCCTGCACTGCCTCCCAACGCTGGCGAGAGCAAAGGGTGCACCTCAGAAAAAGAGGGGGTGCAGAGAAAAACAGTCCCTCTCTCTGTGCCAAACAAGCAGGAGGACAACATCCTCTACTACCCATTTGCTCCCACACTGTTCATGATTCATCAGATAAGACCAAACTGCAGTTTCTTGATGACTTTAGGTCCCAGATCTCACAACCACCACATGCAAGGGTAGATTCACATCAGCACAAAGTGCCTTTTCCAGCTTGCTCTTGGTGCACATCCTCTGCTGCACAAGGTTTAGGGTAGGGGCAGAGGGAACTGTGATGCCTCCAGCTGCCTGCAGTGATTTGTGGGTCATTCTGCAAGTTCCATACTGGATCTGCATCCTCATAGCCCTTCAGATCCAGTTGTGATGGACTGCCTTGCCTTTTCCTTTCAAGGATGGTTAGAAGGGGCCTGGGGAGGCCACCTACAGCCCAACCTCAGGCTCAAAGCAGGATCAGTTCCAGAGCCAGCCCTGTTACAAGGACAATTCTTGCGTTTGAAACACTCTGTCCTGCACTCACCCCACAGAGGCAGAGAGCTCTGAATAACCAGCTTGGTTTGACAAGTGGGTTACTAGTCTAAGAATAAGTTATTTCTGGAAGAATGCTGATTTCCATGAATGATTTGTGTTCATTTAGTGAGGTTCTTAAACAAGCAGCTCCCCTACAACACAGAGACCTTTATATCATCACCCAGAGCCACCAACTTACAAAGTGCTGTTTTTCAGCTTCCACTAGCAAGTCCAGAGGAAGAGCAATGGATTAGATGCCATTTTCAAGGCTCAGAGGCACTTATTCCTGTAAAACATTACCAGCCAAACACACAAAGAAAGAGTAATTTCTCTTGGGGAAAGTTTCTCAAGTGTATTGACAAGAAAAAAAACAAAGTGAGGGTGGCAAGGTCAACAAGGATTAAAGAGCTGGACACGGTATTTGTTGTGACACAACTGATATATCTGCCCCAATGCATCAGGGAGGAGCTGAAGGGAAAATGCAATACTGTCCAGAGGAAAAAAAAAAGATGGGGAGACAAGAAGAAACTTTCTCAACAACACAACCCAGGTAAAGTCTCCTCAACTCCCAAAGAGACAGTGTAATGTGGTATTACCCCGTGCAACATGGTCTGCTCTGCAAGGGGAGGGAAAAAATAGTTTAAAGGAAAAAAAACAACCAAAACTATGTATTTCTGGTCTGTGAGCCTCACCAGTTCAGGTTCACACAGAACACAGCGCTCAAGCACGTGGTTTCCTTAGATCCAGATCGGTACCCAGAGTCAAATCATAGCTCAGGGATGCTTTTGTTGGGAGAAAAGGACTCCCTATCCAGCGAGGACTGCATGCACTCTCTCCCAGTGTCAACAAAACCACACTGCAAAGCAACCTTCCCTCTCCGTCCTGGGTCATTTATTAACACAGTTCAAGAGCAGCTGGCATTTTCAGCCCACAGCAGCATGAAAAGTGACGTCAGCTTCCACCTGGCAAACACGGGTGCTTTCATCAGAGAGGACAGCGAGGGGGCTGGAGGGAAGAGGCCAACTTCTGGGGTCAAGATCCATTGTGAAACACCTGGCACTGTTTGGGTGTGATGCAAGCAGGTACACTCGCTGAGGCAGCCGGCGCTTTGAGAGCCTCTGGAGGAGGCTCCCTCGAGTCAGGGAGCCTTTGGGAAAGGAGCAGCCAGGGATGGGGACAGACTACCAAGAGTTAAACCCAGCTAAGGGAGAGCAGCAAACAGGCTCCAGACACCCTGGTAAGCATCCAGGGGTGTTGGAAGCCTGTCTTTAAAGGCCAACTTATGCTGCAGGCTTGGGGAAGGTCAGTAACAAGTCTGTTCCTTAAATCCTTCCCCACACCCCTTGCAGAGCAGCGCACGCTCTGGCCTGCGTGGCTCAGGCAGCATTCCCAGCTGTGTCTGGGCCTCCTTCAGGCAGATCTGGTACCAATAGGAAGAGCCCTGCTAGCTGGAGGATGGGGAGCACGATTTGTGCACGCTCATACACAAGCCCTGTATGTTGGAAACTCCACTGGGCTGGAATAACAGTGCTGGACAGCAGAGCTGATGCTCCAAGCTCCAACACAACTAAGGAAACAGAACAAACACAGGCACTACAAACAAGATATTTGGGATGCACTTAAGTTTCCAGTCTTTAGACACTGCTGCAGACAACAAACACAGTTTAACAGAGAGAAGTCTGAACAGAAGGAAGAGCAGTCTGTTCCAGTGGGAGGTGTCCCTGCCCATGGTAGTGGGATTGGAACTGGATGATCTTTAAGGTCTCTTCCAACCCAAACCATTCTATGATTCTAAGAGGATTCCCAAAGCAGCAGGACATCCAGCAGGTGTTTGCAGGCAGCAAACAGCAAAGCTAGAAAACAGCCATTTCACAGCTCCTGCAGCTGTCAGATCCATTCCCGGGAAGCAAGAGCAACACAGAGGTTGTTCAAACCCAGTTTGTGCAAGAGCACGGATAGAAAGAGGTCCCAGAAGAGGGGCTGGAGCCTCCACAGAGGGGGTTTGCGTTCTGGCAGGGGGCTTCCTGGAGGAGAGATGGACAGGATCTGCCAGGATGGGGGATGAAGGGAACGGGATCTACTGGCACAGGCGGGAGCCCACTGCACTCAGAGTGCCCTGTTCAGTTCGTAGACCCCCGGTGGGGACCCCTCCCCTGCCCCAGGCAGCGGGGGGACATCCCCAACCTCCGGTCGGTGGGAGCCCCTCAAGAAATCGCGGGGGAAAAGCTACTACGAACCCCTCGACCCCCCCACCCCGCACAGCCACGTCGCGTCCCGAGGAAGCCCCGGAACCCCCCGCCGCCGCCCTCGGCCTCACCTGGGCGCCCGCTCGGCCGCGCTGCCCGCGCCCTGCCCAGCGCCGCCGCCTTTTGTTCGCTGCGGCGCGGCGCGATCGCCCCGGCCCATCGGGCTACGGGCGCCGCCGCTTCCTATTGGCTGGCGCCGCCGTCACGTGGGCATTGCCTGAGCGGAGGACGCGCGCCTATTGGCTGGGGCCGGTGGGGCGCGGCCGCGCGGCATTGTGGGAGTCGTAGTTCCGCCTCTCGATCCCCCGCTCCCTCCCCCGGGGCCGCGGGGCAGCAGCGAGGAGCCAGCGCCAGGCTGTGTCAGCCCCGGCCGTGCCCGGGAAGAGTCATAGACTCATAAAATCACAGAATCATAGACTGATACAACCATGGAATCACAGAATGGTCTGGGTTGGAAGGGAGCTAAAGCCCATCCAGTTCCAAACCCCCTCCCAAGGGCAGGGACACCTCCCACTGGATCAGGGGGCTCCAAACCCCATCCAACCTGGCCTTGAACACCTCCAGGGATGGGGCAGCCACAGCTTTGGGGCTTGGAGCCTCCTGATCCAGTGGGAGGTGTCCCTGCCCATGGCAGGGAGCTTGGAACTGGATGGGCTTTGAGGTCCTTTCTATGAAAAGCATTCTTGGATTCCATCACACAGCCATCCCACCAGTTCTCTGCTGCACAACTCACTTTGCAACAAGCTCCCAAGGGCAGACATCACCATCCACCTCCACTGGCCAGAGATAGCCACCACACATTCATTTTTTTCCCTGGTATTTCCATCCTCTGACTACAGCAAGCATCAGTGATGCTGAAGGGAAGTGCCCTGGGGTGGGGTCTCTGATGAGTAGAGGATGGCTTTGGTCCAGAGACGAGATCCGACTGCGGCTGTCTGACATTGCCACCAGCCTGGAGCACAGCCCTGTGACAGCTGCCACATGGAAGGGAACCAAAGGACACAGATATGACGTCTCATTGGGGACAGCATGTCATACCAATCAACACCATCAGGGAAAAACGTCCACGGAAAACAGTTACCAGGAGCTTAAACCTTAAATGCCTTAAATTCTCAAACTCCCTGGGGACAGGGCTGTGTCACACTGGCCTCCCACTCCAGGGCTTGACTGGTGTTTGTGTCACCACCTGCGCATGAGACACCCAACCTCCCTCCCACACTCCGCGGTTCTGCAGCGGCTCCAGCCCCATCCCAGGAGCCACGGACACCAGATGGGCCCCACCATTCCCGAGCTGCATCCGGGATCCAGCAGCAAAGCTGATTTTCTCTGTAGTGAATTTAAACTATACAAGCTCCGAGCAGGACAGACACGGCACACCCACTCTGAGTCATTTGGCAGGAACAAATTGCTTCAAACATTAATCTTGGCAGGGTCTTACCCAAGGCTGAGATAAAGTCAAAACTAAAGCTGCTGATAGGAGGAGAGAATCAGCAGCATCTCCTATTCATCATTTGTTTGTCCAGGACTGGACACTGCAGTGATGAAACCAGTACCATGGGCAACCAGTAAATACGCAGAAGTAGGGGCTATTTAATTCCAGGGAGAGGTGGTGGGCTGCCCTGCCGAAACCCCTGGGGAAGGCACTGGCTCGTGACCTGGCTGAGCAGCGGAACCTGTTCAGCCTGACAATCAGCAGTAACACAGGCAGTCACGCAATTGCTCTTGCAAAGCGGTTTTGCCAAGTGCCTGCACTCCCACACCTCCTTTCTCTCCGACTGTGGCTCTGGAAATGCAAGTGGAAGAACAACAGCCCAGCAGGTGCCGGATCTGCTGTCGGTCGCACAGGCTGGGCCAGGAGAGGCTGAATGTGAGGACATTGGGAGCACCCAATGTGCAGCCCTACTGCCTTCAGCCAGAGTCCACGCATGCTTTGGGGGAAAATGTGCATCTCCTTATCCTCCAAGCAGCACAGCCCCTCCTCACGCCCCTCCAATGCCACCCACGTGTGTCCTGCTCACACAATACACCTAACCAACCCTCCCAGCACATGGCTGCGGGCTTGGGTTCACTGTAGGTGCCTGGCCCGTGCTGCTGGCAGGGCCCCACAGACAGTGAGTTCATAGAATTACAGAAGCATTTAGGCTAGAAAAGACCTTTAAGATCATTGAATCCAATCAGAAACTGCCAACTGCACCACTAAACTGTCCCTGAGCACCACATCCACACAGATTTTAAATCCCTCCAGGGATTGAGACTCCACCACTGCCCTGGGTAGCCTCTGCCAGTGCTTGACAATCCTTTCCATGAAGTAATATTTCCTAATATCCAACCTAAACCTCTCTTGGCACAACTTGAGGCCATTTCCTCTCGTCCTATCGCTTGTTACTTTGGAGAAGAACCCAGCACCTACCTGACCACAATCTCCTTTCCAGGAGCTGCAGAGAGCGATGAGGTCTCCCCTCAGCCTCCTCTTCTCCAGGCTAAACAGCCCCAGGTCCCTCAGCTGCCCCCAGAACCCCTGGACTCCAGACCCTTCTCCAGCTCTGTTCCCCTTCTCTGGGAATATATTCACATGTTTTTTGAACCCCTCCAGGGATGGAGACTCCGCCACTGCCCTGGGCAGCCTCTGCCAGGGCTTCATCACTCTTCCAGTAAAGAATCATAGAATCATGGGATGGTTTGGGTTGGAAGGTACCTTAAAGCCCATCCAGTTCCAAACCATGAGCAGGGACATCTCCTGTGGGAATTGAGGCCCAGACCCCGAAATGCAAGATGACGAAAGCAGAATTCTGTGAATTAAGAATCCCACAACATCAGAATCTCTCAGAATCGGAATTGTTTTATTGGTACAATAGAGTGGCTTTTACAGTCTCTATCAGCTAATGATTGCTAAAAAGTTATAACAACGCTGTTTCCAGTTTCTATCCTAATTTAGCTACAGTTATCAAAAGCAACTTCCTTTTCTCAGTTCTGTGCTTGTTTAACAGTATCTTTTTTTCACTGCAGTTTCTTCTTGACCTTCAAGACTTCCCATGCATTGTTTCTTCATACTCCCATCACGAGTCGAGATGACTCACACACCTCGCTGTTAGCGAGATTAGGTCCTCTGTGAAGTTTTCCACATCTCTCACGATCTCCCACCACACCAAGGCTGCTCCAGACCCCATTCAACCTGGACTTGAACATTCCCAGGGAGAATTTTTTTCTGATAACCTGAGCCACCGTTTCCTAAAAAGTTTGTTCACTGCTGTCTGTATTAAAAATATGAATTAATACTGAAACTCACCTTTTCCAGGAGCTGTTGTGACCCCAGCGCAGGATCAGCGTTGAACCTCCGCTCCCCTCCTGCCGGCGCGGGGTTTCGAACCCGCCGCCTTCCACACGGCAACATCCGGGGCTCGGGGAACGTCACGGCGTGGGCGGGGCCTGGCGCCACGTGGGCTGCGGGGCGGTTGCCAGGCGACCGTTGCCAGGCAGCGGTTGCCGGGCGCCGGCGGCGCGGCAGGACCATGGCGGAGGCGGCGGACAAGCCTAGGACTGGCACCTTCCCCAGCCTGATGACCGAGGGGACGCAGCTGTTCCGGCGCGGGGACTACGGGAAGGCCCTGAGCTGCTTCAACAACGTGAGGGGAGGCGGCAGAAAGAGTCTGGGGTGGAGACAGCGCGAAGGGAACGGGGAGAGGGGAAGAGGGGATCCACCGGGGCGGGGGGGGGGCGAGGGAAGGGTCCTCAAGGGCGCCTGAGGGACATTCTGTGGGAATTGTCACCCACAGAGCCGTGGGAGGGGGTGCAGCCCCTACCTGGGGTGGGGGATGCTCAGAGAGGGGCAGCAGCACCCGCAGCATCCTTGCTTGGATCAGCCAAGGTGTGGCCGGCAGGAGCGGGGAAGGGATCGTCCCCCTGCACTCAGCTCTGGGGAGGCCACACCTCGAATCATGGGTTCAGTTTTGGGCCCCTCAGGACAAGAAGGATATTGAGGGGCCGGAGCACATCCAGAAAAGGGGAACAGAGCTGAGGAAGGGTCTGGAGAACAAGTCTTAGAAGGAATGTCTGAGGGACTTGGGGCTGTTTAGCCTGGAGAAGAGGAGGCTGAGGGGAGAACTCATTGCTCTCTGCAGCTCCTGTAAAAGATGTTGTGGTGAGGTGGGTGCTGGGCTCTTCTACCAAGTAACAAGTGATAGCATGAAAGGAAATCGCCTCAAGCTGCACCGGGGGGAGGGGGGGGTTAGCTTGGATATTAAGAAAAATGTATTTACTGAAAGAGTGGTGAAGCACTGCCAGAGGCTGCCCAGCGCAGTGGTGGAGTCTCCATCCCTGGAGGTGTTCAAAAAACATGTAGATATTGCTCCTGAGGACATGGTTTAGTAGGCACGGTGGGGGTTGAGTGAATGGTTGGACTGGATGATCTTAAAGGTCTTTTCCAACCTTAAATGGCTGTATGATTCTGTGGTTCCATGGATGGGGCAGCTGCAGTAGAGGGGATGTGGGAACATGAGAAGACTGCTGTGGTTTTATTCTCCTCCATCATCAAGATCCTTCTAGGGATGGAGCAGGCTGCATCAAATATATATGGTTACATGTATATGCAAAGCTGTGTAGTGTGGTTGTCATGCTGGAGGGAAGGGATTCCATCCAAAGGACCTGGATAGGCTGGAGAGATGGGCCTGTGGCAAGGAACTGGATGACCTTGGAGGTTCCTTCCAGTCTAAGCCATTCCATGATCCTATATTTGTGCTGCTGATTCCAGCACTGGTGCCATCTGTTTCCTGCTTTCCAGGCACTGAAACTGAGAGGAGGAGACCAGGACTGCCTAGTTGCTCGCTCAAAATGTTACCTGAAACTTGGAGACACAGAAAACGCCCTGAAAGATGCTGAAGCTTCTCTCCAAAATGACAAAACATTCTCAAAGGTAAAGAGCACGAGGTGGTAAGAGTCTGGCGTGGCCAAGGATGGGTCTTTTATCTGTGCAACTGCAGGGTCTGGGAGAGGATATGGCCAAAAGAACCTATCTCTAAACACTCCCATGAAGTTTTTATTGCTTCCAAAGATGTGAAGGTGTTCAGTCAACAACGGAGAAGGAGCTCCAGGATTGGATTTTACTGTATGCAGATAGTCACTCACTTCTGCCTGGTGGGGAATTAATCAAGATCTCTGAAGGTTTTGTTTTTCTCTTTATTCTTTTCTCCCCCTCCCAAAATGTGATTTTAGGGACTTTACCAAAAAGCTGAGACATTATACATCATGGGTGATTTTGAGTTTGCGTTGGTGTTTTATCATCGAGGCCACAGGCTGCGTCCAGAACTAGAGGAGTTCAGGCTGGGTATCGAGAAATGCCAGGAGGCAATCAGCAACTGCATTGGAAGTAAGATGTTGGATTTTATGGTCCTTATAAGCTCAACCAGAAGCTGTTTGGGGAAGAGCTGAGGGCAAATTAGCTCTGCAGGTGGCCCAAGGACCCTGCAGCGACAGAATCTCTTTGCTTCTGGATTCATGTCCTCATTGGCTCCTCTCAGATCATAGAATGGTTTGGGTTGAAAGAGACCTTAAAGCCCATCTGATTCCAACCCCCCTGCCATGGGCAGGGACACCTCCTAGTGGATCAGGTGCTCAAAGCCCCATCCAACCTGGCCTGGTAATACAGAACGAAGCAGCTCATCTACTTAAAGCTCTACTGATCATAGAATCTGTTCTGAGATCTTTATCCTAATATTCAAAGCTCATAATGAAATTTTCCATGCTACCTGGACCTGGCCTTCCCCAGATCCTGACTTCCCTCCAGTTTACATTGCATAAGACCAGTGAAACTGTTGACTGTTGCAACGGAGCCCAGCTTTCATAATTCCTGGCGTAGATGGTAGAATGGAGCCCTGCAGGAGACAGAAAAGGCCAAGGACCTAGGGATGTTCAAAGTAAACTGAAAACTGGTCCCTTTTCCCTTAGTTTTTCCCTTAGCACTGCTCTCCTGTGCAGATGAGCACCGTCAGGATGGGTGCCCACTCTTGTCACACCTCAGCTGGGGCTGCCACCTTCGATACCGCACACAGCCTCTTCATCGCTTGCCAGGCTGCTGTAAAACCTGCCTGGGCAGTTGCTGCTCAGGTGGCTCCTGAGAGCTTGTTCCTTCACAGAGCCAGGACCCACCCTGCCTGCACACCCAGGCACACCGGCCCTGATCCTTCAGATATTTAAGCACCTTACTCTCCCCTGAAATCAATTTCCAAATTTCAGTCCACCATGGATTTACTTCATGTCACAGCTGCACGTGTAGAAGTCTGAAGCTGATATTTATCCAAAATAACATGGAAAGGCTCCAGATCTGGCTTGTTTTCCTCCATGACTGCTGCTTTCTTGGTTTGGTTTATGGTTGAACTCCATGGTTTATGGTTGGATTTGATGATCTTAAAGGTCTTTTCCAACCTAAACATTTCTGTGATTAAAACAAATGCCTTGCTATCTCTGCAGCTCTCAGCTGAAATTCTTGCCATGCTTGGTATTCCAAGCTAAGAGCTTTAAAAGCATTCAAGCACCTGGGCTGTAAGCAAAATGCACAGATTAAGAACCAAAAAGATGTTGTTTTTTTTCACTCAAGGCATAGCAGGGAAAAAGAAGCAAGGAAACACGTTAGGATTTGATGTCAATGTTCAAATAATTGGGAAATGCACACACATTAACAGGGCACATCCCCAGAACTGCTTTGCTTGGCAGATTCAGGAACACCTGACTGCGTGTTTACGCACTTTGCTGGTCTTGGCCCAGCTGTCTCACTGAGGAAATCCCTCTCCCAAAGCACGTGAAGCTCTCTCTTTCCCTCTGAGCAGGCCAAAACCCAGAGTTCTTTCCACTCTTTCCTCCACTGCCAGAGCTCAGAGCAGCAGAACTGGATGTGAGAGGAAAAGGAAGTTTTTCCCTAGAGGCAGCACACAAAACTTATGAGGTAGTTCTCTGGATTGCTGGAGATCCCCGTGCTTACCAGCTTTCCTTCCATTTCAGGCTTTGGCTGTGATCCCACAGCATCTGCCACACTTTTTCTTCACTGTTTTCATGCAGGATGCAGCACGTGGGCAACCTGCACTGTCATGGGAGTCCCCCAGTGCAAATAGAAATTAAAATCCCAATAGGAGCTGTATTCCCTGCTCACAGAGCATCCCAACACCCATGACAGGGGGGTTGGAACTGGATGACCTTTAAGGTCTTTTCCAACCCAAACCATTCCATGATTCTGTTTCCTATGAAAGAACCAGGAGAAAGCTTTATTTCAAACAGGACATTATAGATTTTGGACACAACAACCCCATGCAGAGCTCTAGACTGGGGACAGAGCGGCTGGAGAGCAGTCAGGCAGAAAGGGACCTGGGAGTGCTGGTGGCCAGGAAGCTCCCCATGAGCCAGCAGTGTGCCCAGGTGGCCAAGAAGGCCAATGGCATCCTGGCCTGCATCAGGAATAGTGTGGCCAGCAGGACCAGAGGAGTTATCGTCCCCCTGTCCTCGGCACTGGTCAGGCCTCATCTTGAATCCTGTGTCCAGTTCTGGGCCCCCCAGTTTGGGAAAGATGTCAGGATGCTGGAGAGTGTCCAGAGGAGGGCAACGAAGATGGGGAAGGGGCTGGAGCACAAGCCCTACGAGGAGAGACTGAGGGAGTTGGGGCTGTTTAGTCTGGAGAAGAGGAGGCTCAGGGGAGACCTCATTGCTCTCTACAACTCCCTAAAAGGAGGTTGTAGTGGGGCAGGTGTTGGTCTCTTCTCTCAGGTGACCAGGGACAGAACTGGAGGGCAGGGACTTAAGCTTCGTCAGGGAAAGTTTAGGCTTGATGTGAGGAAAAAGTTCTTCCCTGAAAGGGTGATTGGTCATTGGAATGGGCTGCCCAGGGAGGGGGTGGAGTCACCAACCCTGGAGGTGTTTAAGGGGAGACTGGATGAGGCACTGAGTGCCATGGTTTAGATGATGGGTTGGTGTTGGTGTTGGGTTATAGGTTGGACTTGATGATCTCGGAGGTCCTTTCCAACCTTATGATACTGGGAAACTGTGATACTGTGACTCGGTCGTTTTGATTCCTCTGCACTGCTATTCTTGAGCACTAATGAGTATTTTTTCTGTATTTGCAGGTCCATCCTCAGTTAAACTGGAGAATAAGGAGGGTCTGTGCTTTGTAAGCAGGCAGGCAGAGGTACAGTCTGAAGAGCTCTTGCTTTAGAAGCTAATTTGAGTTATTATAATGCTAATTCTGAAATAGGTGTTAGAGGATCACTAGTTTCTGCAGCAATGGGGATGGGGAGAGGGCTGCTCTAGTGAAGAGCTTTCAGAGCACATGGATCCATTAGGAGAGTATTTATGCACCTGCTTTTAAGGCAGTTCTGGCTCAAGTTATGCAGAATTTAAAGGAGAAGGCAAAAGGGCAGGGAAGAGCAACCAAGGGGAAACAAAGCTCAGGTTGAAATTTCTCTGCCAGCCTGTTCCTGTTGGGTGATGCTGCTCACCCATCGAGGGCTAATGAGTAACAGCCAGAGCTTGGAGCCAGAGTACATTTATCTACAATATTTACTTTGGCTTTACCTGATGTTTAAGGTTGACGTATTTGGTAATGGACACTTTCTCGATTGCTTCATTTTGGGGTGGGCCATGGCAGTGGTGCCTTCCTCCTCTGGGATGCCACATTTCCCTTTGAAGCCAGGGCAGTGAATGCTCATTGCTTCTTTCAGCTGGAATTTCAGGTCCTCAGTGGTAAAAATGATTTGTACAAAGGCTGGATGTGAAACTTCAGAAAAACCCTCCTGATGGTTCTGAAGCCCTGGCTCTTACAGCCACTGTTTCTTTGACTGTGAACAACTGAACCTCCCTTTCCCAAAACCTTAACCTCCTGCCACCGCACTGGAAGCCCTCTAGAAAAGTGCAAGACAGTGGGGCAGAACTAATTCTTGCTGCTAGTGTAACACCCCCTCCTGTTCTTGGAAGTGAGGGGGCCCAATTGGGTGCAAAATATCAGTTGCTCGTGACAAAGCAGTTGTTGAGACACTAATTTTATGGAGTGTAAACAGAATCCTGACAATTCTAGTGCTCCCCAATAATCTCCCTCAATGTCATTTATTTTTTCTCACTGTAGAGCAAAAAAGCAACTCAGAAACTCCAAATAAAACTGACTAAGGACCAAAAAAGGACAAAAAACCAGGAGCCTGTGAGGAATCCAAAAATAGAGCGACAACTTCTTGGAGAGCTTTATGCTGACAAGGCTTACCTAGAAAAGTTGCTCAAGGATAAAGGTCTTTCTCCATTGTATTTAACCAAATGTTGCTTCTAAGCAGGTTCTTCTTTTCTATCCCTATGATTAAACTTCCTTATTTGTACCAGACCTCACAGCACTCAGTGCTTGCAGTGGTCCTGAGAGAGGCAGGAGGCTGGGAAGGAGAGGTATTTTTGGAGCCAGATCCAATATTCCTAACTACCTCTGAGCATGTTTCCTTCCCTTTCAGATGTCAGGCTTTTCTAATGAACAATAAATCAACTCAGAGCAACCTGTCCTGATGCAACCAAAAGCAGAAACTGTACCATTACAAATAACTTCCATCATAATGATAAATTCCACTTGCATTAAGTGCAAAGCATTGCTCATAGACTGCGATTCATTCGTGGCTTCATTATAAATCCTGTTAAGATCAAGTTGCAGGATCTGGAGAAAGATCTTATTTTAGAACTAGGCAGAAAGGTGTCACCTTTCTGTCATTTATTTCTGTCATTTAGTCCCCTTTAGTCATTTTTCTGGGGAACTCTTTACCCAGTAATAGAGAAATAATTAAGAATTAATTACCGCTCACAGGTTTTATTGTATTATTGGCATTAATAATAAATGGGGGCTATCTGGTTTTCAGGCATGTAAAAGCCCTCTCAGATGCAATTGAGTCCACACCACTTTTCAAAGATGCCCCATACATTTGTCTGTCCAGGAAGACGGGTGCTTGCTCATCACCCCTATTAATTGGGCCCCTTTTTGGCTCCTGCCAGCTGAGAAGGCTGCGAACTCCAGCTCCAGCTCACTCAAACACACAGAAAGGGTCACAGCAAGGGAGTTTTCCACAACTTCCCTCCTAATCACATCAGTTCTGAGGAGCTGTGAAGACTTTAATTTCTAGGCCTTTCTATCAGAGCAGAAAAACTTTGATAGGCACAGTCCCCTGCTGAACTGCAGCTTCATCTCTCCTGTGCATTGATACTCCCCTGGGTTCTGTCATCTTATTTTCAGATTTGATGGAGAGCATCACAAAGCAGGGGATTAAAGTAGCAGACCTGGTTATGAGTGGCATTTCCTACCTGGAGACACGCAGTGAATTCTGGCAGCAGCAGAATCCTATTTACGCTCGTGTGAGAGAGCGGAAGCTCAGGCAGCAAAAATGGAGCCAGGACAAGAAACTAAAACCAGCTGAGGTTGGCAGATACATCACGAAGAGTATGGAGGACATCGAGATGTGTAGGTGTCCTGGCTGGAAGCAGTAAGAAAATAACAATTGGCACATGTAATTATTTGCTGCAGTAATTACAGACCAGAACAATAGGAGCACTGCAAGTATTAGCAAACACCAGAGGCAGTTTTTGGCAAGTGTTTGCTTTTGTATTCTTTCACCTTTCCCAATGCTTTCTTAGATACAGAATCCAACACTTTTTTTTCTCAGCTTTTTCTATACTTGAGGTCTTGCTGATTGGTTTTTGGGACACAGCTTGGACACCAAAGCCACTGCTGCATGATTAGCAAATGCCTCTGGCTGCTTTGGTAATCAGAAGTTGTTTTATTGAGAGAATGCAGGTCACTGGCATTAATCATTTCTATAGTTCAAAAATACAATTGCAGAGAGATGAAGCAGCTGAGAAACAGTGGTCTGGAAGGAAAGAGTAAATCAGCCACCTTTGGTCTCTTTCTCCCTTCCTGTGCCACGTATTTTGCAACCCAGGGAAAAGAATTTAGGCATTACTGCAATTCAGTTCTTTTTAAGCTACTGCAGCTCAGAGAAGGCAGCACCAGGAACACCCTGTGCTCTGATTCCTGCAGTGTTGAAGCCCATTTGGGAGCAATGAACCCACCAGGAAAGGGCAAGGGGCTAATTAGCAGATAAAACCCTAAGTACTCTAGCTAGAACTTCATCTCCAAGACCAGGCTGCCGTAAATCTGAGCTTTCAAAACCTTCAGACAACAAGAATCAGTCTTCTTTATCTTTCTTCAGCAAGTGTGAGGCGTTACCAGAGTAATTTCCCTTTACTTGCTGTGATGAAAGTGATTTGCAGCAGTGCCAGGAGGAGGGTCAGAGGTACCATCTCTCAGGGGCAGATTTCTTGGAGGCTGGAGGGAGGAGATGGAGGAAGAGTCAGGAGCTTTAACCTCTCCCAAGCTTTGTCTGAGGCTTACACAGCTGCACTTTCCTCTCCATCTCCAGTGCTGAGTGGTGACTGCCCTGAAGAAAGCTGCAAGAAAGCTGAGCATTTGCTGAAAATGATACAGGGGTTGTCAGAGGATGAAGTTCCCAACAAGAATGAAGTGATTGGAAACCTCCACAGCTGCATTGGGAACGCTCGGTTAGAGATGGGCCAGATGGAAGCAGCTCTGCAAAGCCATAAAATGGATCTGGAGTTTGCCAGGGAGAAGTAAGTGCTGAGAGGTTCAGATGGATGGGAAAAGATCCAATATAGAGAGGAAAGTATCCCTCTTAAGAGGTTTTAGCATCAGGTAATGTAATGCTCACCTGGAGATTTAACAGGGCAACACATTCAGATCCTGCCCACAGTCTCTGGTGACTTATTATCTTCACTCTTTCAAAAATAAGGAGACTGAAGCAGATTTTTAAAGGACACAGACCACATGGCACATCTAAATCTCTGCTGAAGCAAAGCAAAAGAGAGCACAAAGCCCAGTCTCAGTACTTTAGCCTTCTCAGGAAGGTCAGGCTCTAAATAGCACAAGTTTGCTCCTACATTTTCTCTTAAAAACATTTGCATTCAACCTGTTGACAGCAGGCTTCAAATATTTACCTAAGAGGTAGAGTTACCTGCTCACACCACACACATCCTGCAGCTCTTTCACCTGAAACAGAATGAGGCAAAACATGGTCTTAAGATTTAGTAACAGCTTTGCCAAGCACGTGAGAAAACACTGAACACCTGTTTGAATTGAAGTTACTTTGGTTTTATTTTTGCCAATGCCACATAGGACTTTTGACATTGATGACTCCTTGTTTATCGTTTTCACAAATCACTTTTTAAAATGAACATTGGTTTCAGAAATTTCTGCCTCTCTCCTGGTGATCTTCACGCCCCAGTTAGGCAAAATAAAGTTAAAAATGAGATACATAATTTTAGTACTTTCTAAACTGATAGGAAGCTGTGTTTTAAAGGGCTGAAATGCTGGGATGATGAGGGGGGTGAAGGACCAGCACAGGTTGCCCAGAGAAGTGGTGGCTGCCCCATCCCTGGAGGTGTTCAAGGCCAGGCTGGATGGGGCTTTGAGCCCCCTGATCCAGTGGGAGGTGTCCCTGGATGCTCTTTGAGGTCACTTCCAACCCAAACTGTTCCATGGTTCTATGATGCCACGACCCTCGAGGCCACAAAGGGAAACTGAGGCAAAGAAAAGTGAAAAGACTTTCACAAGGACTGCCAGATTTGAAAAAAAAAAAAAAAATCAAAGACAAAACTAAGCCATTTTTCCCTGTGTCTTATGGGGTGTCAGCTGCAACACCTACAGATAAACCCCAAATTGACCTTGATTTTATGACTTCCAGTCTGACATTGGTCCTTCAGCTCTAATTCTCAACACTTCGCCTGAGGTCATGTTGAGCACCAAAGTGAACCTATGGCTGAAGAAAGCACAGGCTGTATCAGGAATAAGACTATTTCAGCCCTGATTTCTTTTTCTTTTCAACACAGCAACCTGCCAGATGCCCTGTCCAGAGCCCTGGAGAACATTGGCAGAGTTTATGCCAGAATGGGAAAATTCCAGCGAGCCATCGACGCGTATGTAAAATTAGTAACAGAAAAGGCAGAGGTTTTGACAATACTTGTCAAACCCAATTATTTTTGAATTAAATAGATGCCCTTTTCCACTTGTTTGATCTCACTGCTAGCAAGGGGGGCTGTGGAACTTTTCAAAATGCTTTGTTTACAGAATCAGCAGTGGAAATTCTAATGGTGAGATTTAGTAAATGTCTATCTTTGCTTGAAGCTGGGAGGAGAAGATTCCGATGGCAAAATCCAGCCTGGAGAAGACCTGGCTGTTCCATGAAATTGGCCGATGTTACCTTGAGCTAAAGGAAGCTGAAGCAGCCCAAAATTATGGAGAGAAGTCCTTGCAGTCAGCAGATGAAGAGGGAGATGATGAGTGGCAGCTCCACGCTGTGGTACTGGTGGCACAAGCACAAGGTAAAGGCGTTGGCACAGATGTTGCTCTGAGGATGGAGAAGCATCTGAGGGAAAAGACCCCTGTGATTTAACAGCCGAAGTTCAGACCAAGGCCTCTCATCAGAGACTTGCTTTATTAACTATGGTTGTTCTCATGATCTTGGGTTAAAATAGATGTTTTCATGTGTTTATTACAGTAGAACTAAAGGATTATCAGTCTGCGATCGTGAACTTTGAAAAAGCACTTCAGAAGGCAAAGATTGTTCAAAATGAAGCTGCTCAAGAGGCCATCCTTACTGTAAGTGGGTTGTGGCAAAGAGGAGAGAAGCTTGGGGCAGCATCAGTAACTGTTGTCTGGTGTCCTGTGGACTGAGGACACGACACTGTGGAGCCAGAGGGTTAAACAGGGAAATGCAGCCTTGGAAGGAGTTCACACATTTGAAGATATCATAGAATCACAGAATGGTTTGGTCTGGAAGGGACCTCACAGCCCATCCAGTTCCAACCCCCTGCCATGGGCAGGGACACCTCCCACTGGATCAGGGGGCTCAAAGCCCCATCCAGCCTGGCCTTGAACACCTCCAGGGATGGAGCAGCCACCACTGCTCTGGGCAACCTGGGCCAGGGCCTCCCCACCCTCACAGGAAAACATTTCTTCCCAAGATCTCATCCCAATCTCCCCTCTTTCAGCTCAAAACCATTCCCCCTCATCCTCTCCCTGCACTCCCTGATCAAGAGACCCTTCCCAGCTTTCCTGGAGCTTCCTCTAAGTTTATGAAGCCTCCTGGCTCAGAAAACTGAACCCCAGTTTATGAACCAGTCCAACATATGAAAGAGTGAAGGCCCAGCAAGGAGAAATTTTCTTTTGACCTGCCTGAGGCGAGAGTTTCACACACAGAATTCAGTGGTTGCCTTCTCTGTGGTCAGTTGCTGTCAGCTGCTGATCACAGCTCACCCTTTTCTGGCCTCTCCAAAATGTCCCAGAGAAACCACTGTGGAGAACATCTGGGCATGGTCAGTGACCCAGGTAAAGCAGTCTGGGTGTTCTGGTTGCCACCTCAATGGGTTGTGGGCAATCTGACCAAAGCAGGCAGCTTACAGCATGGACACCTCCATATCTGGTGATCCTTCTGGGGTGTTCAGAGCTCAGGCAGAGCCTGGTCTCCTGCCAGAAGAAGAAATGATAGTGAGAGAGGTGGAATCTTCAGGGGAGGAGGCATTTGATAAGGGATATCAACAGGTAGTGATCACTGCAGGGAGAAATGGAGCATATTGTTGCTGAGAATAGGTAGGAAAGGAACAGGTAACGATAGCAGAGGGAGCTTAGGTGTGGAACTGCATTTCCAGAGCTTTTCTTCATAAGCTGTATCACTTTCAGGCCTTGGAAGACACTAGCAAAAGCTTCTTTGAACAGCTGAAAGGAATAGAAGAAACGACAGCTCATTCTCTTGCAGGTAGTTGTCAATTAGACCTCTGCACCCCACAAACAGCAAAATTCCCCACTTTCATTTTCTGCAGCACAGGCCGAGGTGTGGGAGCAAAGCACTCCATTCCCAAGTGGCAACTATCCACATTTCTGGCCTGTTATCTCATTCTCTGGATTAATTTATATGTGAAGCTGTATAGAACCATAGACTGGTTTGGGTTGGAAAGGAGCTCACAGCCCATCCAGTTCCAACCCCCTCCACCTCCCACTGGATCAGGGGGCTCCAAGCCCCATCCAACCTGGCCTTGAACACCTCCAGGGATGTGGCAGCCACCACTGCTCTGGGCAACCCCAGGGCCTCCCCACCCTCATGGGAAAACATTTCTCCCTAAGATCTCATCTCAAGCTTCCTTCTTTCAGCTTAAAACTGTTCCCCCTCATCCTGTCCCTGCACTCCCTGACCAAGAGCCCCTCCCCAGCTTTCCTGGAGTCCCTTTTAGTCTTGGGAGGCTGCTCTGAGGTCTCTTCAGAGCCTTCTCTTCTCCAGGCTGAACAACCCCAACTCTCTTAGCCTGTCCTCGTATGGGAGGTGCAGATTTTGGCAGTGAAGGCTTCATTTTAAGCTGGTATAAACCAAAGTGAATGATGTCAGCAAAGCCATGGAAGCACGGAGGGAGCCTGTTTTCCCTTGTCAGTGTCATCGGCTTAAAAATCTGCTTTTAATACCACTGAAAGTAGCTCCAGTGGAACGGAGGGCACGGATGCAAAATGTGACTGTAGAATAAATTAGATCCGTAGCTGAGGTCTCCGAGAATCGATTTCCTTACAAGTATAGAATTAAAACGTCCCTGAAGGGACCGCGTTCCCCGCGTTATTCCCAGTTTGGGCAGGAGGTGGCAGCGCTTCCCAAGCATTCCCAGTGTCGAGCTGCTGCTCGGGAGATGCACCTGGCCTTGGATGCGCCACCAGCAGCAAAGGGAGCCAAGAAAAGGAAACCAAGAAAGGAGCAGGGGACAGAGGCTCTTCCTGCTCCTGTGCTCTCTGGACTGCACCGTGCCCGAGCTCGGTCTATGATCCCTTTTTCCTCCCCAGATGACGATATCAGCAATGAAAACATAGAATACAACAGCCTGGAGCAGTCCAGAGAGAAAGAGGAGAGCAAAGAGAGCACAGAGGGTCACAGAAATGATACGGAGCGGGGAAATAAAGAGAAGGAGAGAGGAGGGGAGAAGAAAAGAGAGAAGAAGAAGAAAAAGAAGTGGATGAAGAGCAGCTGCACTCCGCGCGGGGGCAGAGCAGCGTGTCCTGAGGAAATTAAGTGAAGAGCTGTGCCTGGCACCGGCCCCGCAAACCAGAGCTTTCCCGGTGATGTTCCCACACCTGAGGTCTCCTGGTGGTGTTCTCAATCCAAAGCTCTTCCTGGCGTTGTTCCCAATCCAGAGCTCTGCTTGGTGGTGTTCCCAATCCAGGGCTCTCCCGGCGTTCCCTCTCCTCCCCATCTCGGCTTCACCTGCCCCTGTCCTCGTTTCCCCTCCCCCCCCTCGTTGCCCCCCTTTTCTCCCCGGAACCCTCGCTCCTCCCCCCACCCCGGGCTCCCCCCATTCCCAGTCCCACCCCCTTGTGCTAGATCCGCCCCCCTATCCCTTCGTTTCTCCCCCCCTGCTCCCTCCTCCCCATCCCGGATCCCCCCTCCCCGTCCCGGCTCGCTCCGACCCCCGCTCCCCGTCCCGTCCCGTCCCATCCCATCCCATCCTATCCCGTCCCGTCCCGTCCCGTCCCGTCCCGTCCCGTCCCGTCCCGTCCCATCCCATCCCATCCCATCCCATCCTCTCTCCCCGCCCCGTTCCACTCCCCCTTTCCCCCCGCCCCGCCTCCCAGCCCCTCCCTTTCTCTCCCCCTACTCCCCATCCCATCCCTCCCCATCCCATCCCATTCCGTCCCCCCAGTCTCCCCCCATTCCCCCAGTGCCTGCGCGGCCGCGGGCGGGGCCAGGGGCGGGCATCGGGGGGGGGGGGGGGGGGGCCGGTCGCTATGAAAAGCCCCGCGGCCGCGCCCGCCCCAGAGCCGATCCCGCTCCGCACCCGCGGCCGCCCCGCTGCCCGCACCATGGTAAGTAGGGATGGGGCCGGGCAGCCCCCCCCCGCCCCCCGAACTGATAGGGGGAGGAGGGGGCGATGTGGGGGGCACCGCGGGGGTGCGGCAGCAGCTCTGTGCGGGGGTCCCGGCGCTGCGGGCAGCGCTGATGCTCAGAGGGACCGCTCGGTCCCCGCGGCAGCCGGGGCCAGCGGGGCTGAAGGGGACTTTGTCCGCGCGGAGGGGGCTCTGTGGGACCATTGTGTCCCCCCCTGAAAGAGCCCTTTGTCCGCGGGAACAATGGGGCCGGGGGGTGTTCAACGTTATTGTTCTTTTGTTTGAGCCCTGAAAAGCCACTCAGTCCCTGCGGGACCGGTGGGAACGGCGGGGGCAGCGCTGCCCGGGGCCCCCTCTATTTCCTTACAGAGAAATAAACTCTCTGAGACTCTTTCTGGAGTTTTAGAAAGCAGCATCCTTTATCTCAGCACGTGAGGGAATGATTGCCATCAATCCTGCATCTCATTACAGAATATATTGTCCACTTAAGTGTATAAATTCCCCAACAATCTCATGCATATTCTATTTTCCAAGGACTAATTTTAATTTCATTATGAATTTCATAACATCCAAATGTCTGTTAATTGGAGCTTTGGAGCCAGCTCTGTCTGACCTTGCATTCTTAGATAAGGAAAGAAATACAGTATTGTTTGGGAATAGCACTATTTAAAAAAAAAATCCTATCAGAACAGTCTGTGTCTGTCTAACTTTCAAAAAAAAAGTTGCTTAAATAGCACTTAACTGAAGTTAGTTAGAAAACTAACTAGTTCTATAGGAAACTAGTTCTACTTCAGCTTAAATCAAAATATTCCACTTATTATAATAGTAGCTACTGCTGATATCAACTGTGCTGGGACCCCCTGGCATCCTGCCCAGGCCCCACAATCCCCACGGGGCTCAGGACCACTGCGAGGAGGAGGTGGTTGAGGCTGATGCTTCTTCCTGTGCGATGGCTTGGAAGCCCTGAATCCATGGGAAATCCCATGTTAGGGTCCCAGGAGAGCCCCTTGGTCCTCGATCTTTGTGGACATCCATTCATTCCTCTATCAGGAATTCCACTTGGCACTGGGAGCAGGTCCGGCTGCCCCGGTGTGCTCTGGGCTCACCAGCCCAGTGTGCTGGGCAGGAGGTGGCCCATGGGCTTCCTACCCAACATGTGGATGGAAGCAGTGGACATTGTAGTCCTGGTCTTGGTCCCAGTTCCAGTGTTATTTGGAACCAAAATCCACCTCTACCTCGTGGAATAAGGGTAGAAAAATAAAATAGAGACACAGGGATAATCCAAGTGCTGGAGTCCCTCCTGTACAAGGACAGGGTGAAAGGGCTGGGGTTGTTCAGCCTGGAGGAGGCTCTGTAGAGACCTTAGAGCAGCCTCCCAGGACTGAAAGGGGCTCCAGGAAAGCTGGGGAGGGGCTCTTGGTCAGGGACTGCACGGGTAGGATGAAGGGGAAGGGGGCTGAGCTGCAAGAGGGGAGATTGAGATGTGATCTTAGGAAGAAATGTTTTCCTGTGAGGGTGGGGAGATCCTGGCCCAGGTTGCCCAGAGAAGTGGTGGCTGCCCCATCCCTGGAGGTGTTCAAGGTCAGGTTGGATGGGGCTTTGAGCCCCTGATCCAGTGGACAGGGACTTGGAACTGGTTGGGCTTTGAGGTCCCTTCCAACCCAAACCGTTCCATGATTCTATGAAAAGTTTATCAGCCAAACAGCAGGTTTTTAAATGCCTTCACCCTGCAAAAGGACCTGTATTTTTCTGCCACAGGCACAGTGTTTGTGTCGTTTGTAAAGCCTTTCAAGTTTTGCATCAGAGGCAAAGCTGACTCCTTTGGCATTTGTCCCGTGGCCGCTGGCACAGCATTCGGCTGGAGAGCCGGTGCTGGTCCCGGGCTGGGTGAGGATGTGGCTGGGGAGGAAGGTGGAGAGTCCACACACTGCACCGTTTGCACGATTGAAAACTCGCGCAGTTGGAGAAATCCCTCATTTCCTTCCAGTCCCGTGTTTTCCCGGGGCCCTGCTGGGAATTAATTTGCGATTCCACTTACCGGAGCTGCTGGCAGGAGGAAGAGGAGCCAGTGCCAGGTCCCCAGCACCGCTTTCCTCCTATGAAAGCTGAGCATTTCTTCCACCACTCCAGGGTTTGTTTCGGTTTCGTGTTCAGCTCTGCAGCTGCTGGAAGGGGTTTGGCTTTCCCGGAAGCAATTGCAACTGCTATTCAACACCAGAGGAGCCCAGATTACCCCCGCTCCGAGGTATTTTTGTGCTGGTCTTTAGTGCAGCACGAAGAAGCAGCAGTTCTTGATGTCAGAAAGGGCACCTGCACAGACTTGGGTCAGAAATGCCTTCCCTATGGGGACAGAGCATCCCTAAACAGAGAAATCTTCGCAGCCTTTTATTCAGAGGAAGCGATGAGGTCGCAGCTGCCACAACCTCCTGGGACTTGCAATTCCTGTTTCCAGCCACAAAGCGTTTGTTGAAGCGTTCAGAAATACATTTGCCACCTGAAAGTGCCCTGCGCGGGGTCGGTGCAGCTCGTGGTGCCTCGGAAACCGCAGCCGCTGCCACGTGACGGGCAAAACTTCCCCTTCCCGGTCAGGCAGGACCGCGGCCGCCGAAGCGGGAGCTGAGCTGCACCGTCAGCTCCTCAGGTTGGGTGGTGCCAGGGGTGGTGGGATGGGCAGAGGTCCTTGTTGGGGACCAGCTGGACAGGTGTGAGAGGTGGCTCTGGCCAAGCCAGGTGCTGGGGCTGAGGGGCAGAGGTGTTCCCTGCGCTCCATCGCACGATGCTCAGCGGTGCTCGTGCAGCAGGACCACGCGTTCTCTCGGGGCTGCTGGGCTGCAAAGGGTTTTCTGGAGCTCAAGTCAAGGAGGAGCGGCTGAGGCTGTTCAGCCTGGAGAAGAGGAGGCTGAGGGGAGACCTCATCGCTCTCTGCAGCTCCCTGAGAGGAGGTTGGAGCGAGGTGGGTGTCTTCTCCCAAGTAACAAGTGATAAGATGAGAGGAAACGGCCTCAAGCTGCACCAGGGGAGATTTAGATTGGATATTGGGAAAAATTTCTTCACTGACCAGGTTCTCAGGCACTGCAGAGGCTGCCCAGGGATGTCCCTATCCCTGGAGGAGAACAGCAAGGGTAGAGTGGTTCCACTAAGCCCCAGCTGAGCCCCCCTGCCTGCACAGAGCTGGGACCCCAGGAAAACAGGACTCACTCCTGGGAACAGCAAGACAGCCCCCAGGGAAGTGGTGGAGTCTCCATCCCTGGAGATGTTTAAAAGTCAGGTAGATGAGGTGCTGAGGGATGGTTCAGTAGTGAACAGGCACAGCTGGACTCCATCTCAAAGGTCTTTTCCAATCAAACCATTCTGATTGTTTTTGCATTTCAGAACAGAGGCTTCTCCAAGAAGAGTCACCCATTCCTGCCTAAAATATTTAGAAAAATGTCTACTCAATCAGCGAAAGAAAGACCTGAAAGCTTGCAGTTCCCTTTCCTTGATGACGAAGATACCATCTCCACAGTCAAAGAATCTAAAACCTTTTTTATTCTACGGGGCCTGCCCGGCAGTGGGAAGTCCACCCTGGCCCAGGCCATTCAGGATAGGTATAAAGATGCATGCAAGGTCATCTCTGTCGATAACTATAAAATTACACCCTTGATAAGAAGCACCATCCCTGAAGATTACTCCAAGGTGGATGAGGATCTAGTTGACTATTGCAAACGAGATATCAGCGTTATCGTTTTGGATGACACTCACCATGAGAGGGAGCGACTGGACCAGCTCTTTGATATCGCTGACAAATACCGGTACAAAGTCATCTTTGCTGAGCCCAAAACCCAGTGGCGAATGGATTGCTTGCAGCTGAAGGATAAGAATCAATGGAAACTGTCGGTGGAAGAGCTGAAGAAGATGAAGCCAAGCTTGGAGAAGGAATTCCTGCCCATGTATTTTGGGTGGTTTTTAAGCAAAAGAAGCTCGGAGATCCTGAGGAAAGCTGGCCAGGCCTTCTTGGATGAGCTTGGGAGCCTCAAAGCCTTCAAGAAGGAGAGTAAATACTGTATGTATGGAAGTATCTTACCAAGTTCTTGCTCTGTTGATGAAATGTTAATGTGCAGCAAATGGATCGAGTTTGGTCGGGTTCTAACATGAATTTCTAGCTGAAGTTAGCAACAAGGAAGCTGTTCAAAGCTACCAATCCCTTTCCCGTAGCTGACAGAGTTGCTGTTGTACGTGGAATTAAATGAAAGGGTTCCTTCTAAGAAGTCTGTGAGCTGGGTTTGGGTGGCAGCAGTGTTGGCTCAGGTGCTGGGCACCCTCTGGCTCCTACAATGAGTGGAGAAGGGAAAGGCTGACCACCCTTGTCCCTTAGGCATTCCTACAGTATCCAGGTTAAGGTGAGCCACATGTGCAGAAGCTTCACTTTTGTAGCTGCATCCAGTGCTCACCTGGGTGGGACGAGGAGTTTTTCTCCTCTACCTCTTCTTCAGCAGTAAGAAAGATGGAATATCAAGGATAGGTTGGTGAGGAAAGCAGAGATGGGACTCAGGCTCAGATGGTGGCACCTGGTAATGCTGTGCACGTGTGTTTGCAGTTGCTTCTGCTGTTGAAGATCCCAAAATCAAAATCGATCTCACCAGCTACTTTGTGAAGAGGCCACCCGGGGTCTTGCACTGCACCACAAAATACACCGACTTTGGAAAGGCAGCTGGAGCAGAGGAATATGCACAGCAAGAAGTGAGTACTGGGGCTTCCATGCCTTCCTCTTCCTAGCAGGGGATCCACAGGGCTTGTGGGGTGGGCTTGAAGCTGAGAGAGTGGGACAGCGAGTACGCTGGTGTGGCCTGGGCCACAGAAAAGTTAGTTTCCAAACCAGATACTCCTGCTCCATCCCCCCAGCTTATCATGCAATCATGGAATGGTTTGGGTTGGAAAGGACCTCACAGCCCATCCAGCTCCATCCCCTGCCATGGGCAGGGACACTCCCCACTGGATCAGGGGGCTCAAAGCCTCATCCAACCCGGCCTTGAACACCTCCATGAATGGGGCAGCCACCACTGCTCTGGATAACCTGGGCCAGGGCCTCCCCACCCTTACAGGAAAACATTTCTTCCCAAGATCTCATCCCAATCTCCCCTTTTTCAGCTGAAAACCATTCCCTCTCATCCTCTCCCTGCACTCCCTGATCATGAGCCCCATCCCAGCTTTCCTGGAGCCCCTTTCAGCACTGGGAGGCTGCTCTAAGCTCTCCCTGGAGCCTTCTGTTATTAAAACCACAATTAGCCAAGACCCTGGGTTGATGGACAATTAAAACCAACCCCAGTGCTCTAAATCCCACCTGTCTGCAGGTGGTTAAAGCTCTCTTTCCGGACTTGTCTCCCTCTTCTCTCAGGCTGTGAAGTCTTCCTACGGCAAAGGCTTCACCTTATCCATTTCTGCTCTGTTCATCACAACAAAAACTGTTGGTGCTCGGGTGGAGCTGAGCGAGCAGCAGCTGCTGCTGTGGCCGGGAGACGCCGACAAGATTCTGCCCACCGACAACCTCCCGAAAGGCAGCCGGGCACACATCACCCTCGGCTGCGCCAACGGCATCGAAGCAGTGCAGACGGGGCTGGATCTGCTGGAGTTTGTGAAACTGGAAAGGGCAGGGAACAAAGGGGATCAAGTGGGAGAGATTGGAGGAGGGAAACTGCTGTATTTTGATAACGGGATGTGGATGCTCCTCCTTTCCAAAAAGATCGATGTGAAGGCAATATTCTCGGGTTACTATGGGAAAGGGAAACTGGTGCCAACGCAGAGCACCAACAAACGGGGCGCTGCTTTTAGTTCCTGCACCATCATCTAAGGGTTGGTGGGTTGGTTTGGTTTTAAAAGGCAAGTAACTCCTGTAACCTCTAGAAATGTAAAGAGAAATAATTCTATCTGTACTAAAGCAAGCCCTCTTTCCAGCCCCAGTGCGGAGCGGAGCCTCCCTGGGGAAGAGTTTCTTGGCCTCCAGTAAGGAAGAAAACAAGCAGCTCCTGGCTGACAAATGCCAGTAACTGAGTGCATTTTAACTGAAGAGTTCTGGAGAGAACCAGTCGTGGTGGTGGTGTTCATGGAATCATGGAATGGTTTGGGTTGGAAGGGACCTTTAAGATCATTCAGTTCCAACCCCTCTGCCATGGGCAGGGACACCTCCCACTAGTGTTCTGCTTGTTTTCTTACTTGGAGGGAGATCTCTGCTCTTCTGTAACTTCCCCATGAGCCACAATCGTGAGACCTTTGCCTCTTGGTACTGCACGCCCTGGCAGACCAAAGCCAAGTGAAGGGAACTGGGTGACGCTGCTCCCCTTCTCCCACGCCCAAGGGACTGACATCAACCATTCCTGGAGTTGAAACTGGGTAGAAACCAGAAAAGCCCAATTGTGGATCAGTTCAGCTTCCTCCACTGCAGGGCAGAGATGCTGGGGAGCGAGCAGCAGGGAAGCCCATTGCCAGATGATGTCTTAAAGAGCCATTGTGGACTTAATAAGTCCCAGAAGGGAAACCAGTGAAATCCCAGAAGAGGCATTCAGCTCCCACAGCACAGCTCCAGTCATTTCACTCCATGTGTCAGAGTGGGCTGGACCAAGCAGTGTCCGGTGTCCTTGTCCTGTAGGGAACAATCCTGCCTTGGCAGGGAATGGAAGAGATGAACTAAAGTCTTTTCCATCTTATTTTATAGAAACTAAAATCATGTCTGAAGTGCAGAACTGTGCTTCATGCAAGATTTTACTACTTTTCTCTAATGCACTTGAATGTTAAAAGCTAGGCTGGCAGTAACATCGTAATTTAGGAAGTGGAGGTACCATAACTGCATAACTTGAGGCTGCTCAAAGCTAAACTGTTGGCTGGAAAAAAAAAAGTTAACTATGAAGCAAATCTGTTTTATTGAAACTTAAGTTCTTGCTCTTAGCCTGCCCGCCCGCCGTCAGCAGAGACGTGGCCACTGCTTAACTGTAATGCAAAGCTCAACTAACAGACTCAGGTTAAACTCACGCTCTGGCTCTGTGTTTGGAACTAATCCCTCTTTAATGGATGTAAATACTTGCTGTGTTGGACACGCGTGTGCTGGGCTGGTGGCTGTAAAGGAGCTGTGGGGTGGGCACAGCCGGGCTGGGCGCGCTCACCGTTCCTCGGGAAGCCCAACGCTGCCGCTGCGAGAAGCGTTGCTCCTTGGAATGTTTCTAACAAAAGCAAGGAGTGCTCTGGGGTCAGCGGGAAGAGTTTCCTGATAAAGCACAATATTTCCTGCTGTTTGAAAATGATGGATGACAAATTGTCCTTAAAACATAAAATCTGTACATATTTCACCCTGCAGCACCTGCAAGACTCCCTTGCCTTTAGCAGAGAAACCCCTGCTGGTTTCTCCACTGGCAGCAGGGTGAGTGCCCGAGACACAAATCCCACATGGGGTGAGATTTATTAAATGTATTTACCAGGAGAGCCCCTGTGGGAGCACACTCAGCCCCTCTCCCTCCAGTGCCCTGGAACAACCCAAAGCTCTGGATCACATCCAGCACTGAAATGCACAGCTGGAATATCGCGTTTATTTGCCTGTTCAAGAACAACAGTGAGACTGTCGTCATTCAAGTTTTTATTAGTTTGTACATCATATACAGTTTATAATAAAGTAAACCAATTGCATATGGTTTTGCTTCAGTCTGTGATATTCTTCATATAAACACATCATTATGAAGTCTGCCTAATGAAGTAAACAACAAATATTCACATTTTTACCATTCACATCCTAGAAGGGTAAAGGGCCGCAGAGCGACAGCGATCGCGGCGATGGGAAACCCGGCTTAGAGAGGATGACGTGTTTGGCAAAGCGATGGGGATCGTGGTTGCTCCATGCAATGCTCCTTTCCTCCCACGGGAAAGGTTTGGGTATTTACACTGAGGTAAACAGTCAGGATTTCGATTCGGATAAATACTGCAGCACGGGGTCTGGTGTCCTCTCCAAGCCAGCTTCGCATCGGAGCCCAGATGTGCCTCACCTACTCCTCAAGGTGGTTACAACGGGGCAGGGAAAGCGTGAGGTTCCCCCTTCCTCACTCAGCCCCTCCACCATTGCTCTCTGTGATTCTCCCTTTTGAAGCCTCAGCTATTGAGTGGCAGCAGATGGGGGAAAAGGACACGGATCCAGCTCTGCCAGACTGCGGCCACGCTGCACACCCAGCCGGAGGCAACAGCCCAGCTCTCCCAACAGCCACCCTATCCCATTGGAATGCTGGCTCGGTAACGCTGCCTCACCTCAGCACCTTGCTCACATTTCCCACCAGAGCTTTCCTTCCGAGGGCAGAAGTGAAAACTTGCCCAGCAGTACTGAGAGAACAGGGATAAACCTGTCCCTGCCTCTGCGTGAACCAGGACGCGTGGAGGCCAAAGCATTACACATCATCTTTCAACGCCAAGACAGGTCCTTCTGCCCCAGGGAGTGGGGACAAGCAGGACAGATCCAGAACAGAGGGTACAGAACCACTGTAAGCCCCTCTGCTACTGCCCAAGGGACCTCAGCACCGCTCGGAGAAACCCAGGGAGACGGACACCACGAGCAGTCCTTTCTCAAAGGGCGGGGAGGGTACAAGGCACAAATTTAAAACAAGATGAAAAGCATCCACTTGGAGATAAGGGAATCGTTTTAGTTCTCACAGAAACTGAAGAAGTAATTTTGAAAGAAGAGCAAACCACGGTGTGGTCCAAACACTTTGGTCATTCCACGGGTTGAAGAGCGATTTGGCTGAGGGCAGCTGGCTCAGAGACCAGTGCAGCACAGCAGCTTTCACTCTGTATCCCTGTCAGATACAGAAAGCTCCCAGGGACTTGCACTATTATGCCATGATTAACAATACTGTTGTCCCTAAACCTCTTATTTTTCTTTCCCATTTGTTTTCAGTTTAAATTAATATATTTACAAAACAGTCAGAGCCTTTAGCACATGGATCCAGCCTGGTAGCGACACTTCCAAGTTCCCAAACGAAACCATGTCCCTTCCTACAGAGCACATACAGCTGAAAAGATGCCAAAAGCATCTGAAAGGCCTTTCCAGCTGACTGCAAGCCCAGGTTCAACACATCCAATGCTCCCTACAAAGGTGGAGCTGACTCAGCATCTGCTTTGTAAAGTAAATCCAGACAAGGAAAAACACACCGGGCTCTGCGGCCTCCAGGTCAGACCATCACACATGGACGTGTCTCCCACACACTAACATCACTGATGAGCATTTTTGGTTGTAAAACATGAAATTGCTTCCATTTTGATTTGAATTCAACTGCATTTCACTATTTGGAAGCATCCCTGCAGCAGCTCAGACACCACCAGTATCCTGACAAGGCAAAACAACATCGAGGGAGAGTGTCGTGGTCAAATAATTCCTTATCTCCTCGTAAATGCTACGGAGTCCCAAAAATGGAGCCCGACTTCACACTTGGTCTGTCGAGAGCCACGCTCCACACACGCTCAGAGCTTTCCCTGCACTCAACAACTTCCACGGAGGAAGCCAACAACCACTCTGTCAGCTAAATCTGCTCAAAGACCGCTCCCTTCCACACCAGCCCAGCCTGGCTTTCAGCCACATCAGCTCTGCTCTCTCCAGGCACTTCCCACGTGCAGAAACTCTCACACTGCCAACCATTCTCCTTGGGAAACACTGGGCAGGAGCTGGCAAAGGTGCTGTGCAGCAAGAGCTGCTTGGTGTCTGGATATTGGGCTGTTCAGCAGGCAGGGCTGGGCAGGAAGGGTTCTGCACAGGGGAATGCGCCGGAGGCAGGCGCAGGGACAGCTCAGGGTTCTTGCTGTCACACCAAAAAATAAACCTCCCAGTAACTACAGACTGGCTTCCAAGAAAGGCAACTCTTCCTATTAAAAAGCAAGGGCTTTCCCATCAGTTTCTTCCACGTGCAAGGCTCAGGCAGTGGCCTACAGTCACACCAGAGGGAACAGCACTTCTAAACAAGGCTCGATGCTTGTGCATCCCTGTGCTTCAAGGGATCACCAACAGCAACCGCCCCCCATCACCTCCACCAGCCCCTGTGGAAAAACACAACCTTAACAACCCTTTATGACATTTACTCCCTCCTTCTGAGACCAATTCTTACCTCTGGTAGCCCTTTCTGAGCCAAAGGAAGCTGGAAGGGGTCTGCAAGGTGGTAGCAGCCAGAAAACCACCTTAAAGGTACCCCGTGTACAAAACACACCCCATGAACCATGTTCTGTAACCACTGAGCCTGAAAGGCAGAGGTTCAAGCACTGCACAGCGAAGCAGAAACAGTGCCTGGTGTCTCTGAGTCGTGCCAGGTCATGGTGTGGGTTACAGAGCCACCACACCACTATCTCCAGGGGTTGCTCCTGTCCTGTGGCAATGGGGAAGTCACCAAATGCCACTCAAGTGGTTCTCCACACAAAAGGGAATCCAGATTCACATTCACCTTGACTCACACAATAATGCTCCTCAGAAAAGTCTTGGCACTCACCATATTAATATTTAACTACATTGAATCATGCATTCATGTACAGTTTTATAAATACCTGCCGTATGCATTTTCTCTCATGGAAGAAAAGCCATTCCACTGCTGTCCTCCACGGAATGGTTTCACCAAAGTTTGGAGAGAAGCAGCAGCCTGCAGTACTTAACTGAGGGAGGGGGAAATAATAATAAAACCCACTGACAAACGCAGGAGGAGTTGCTGCATGGTGAGAAAAGACTGAGAGGAGTCCAAACGGTACAGTAATATCAACACAGAGCGGACAAGATGCTACAAATCCAGAATGCTGTGCTAAACCAAGCCCTGTAAACCCCATGGATGAGTGTCATGAGAACTGGGGGAGTATCAATATGCATAGACCAGGACGTCACTTCCCCACCTATTTACCATTTCAGAGTCTTAAAGACACCAGGACCTCGTTTTGTGCTCTCTCAGTGCAATCCAGACCCCACCACCTTCCCTCGGTGCGAAGGAAGTTTGAAGAAGTGTTGTAGCCTATTTTTGGAAATACTATTCAATATCGGCTCATTTTTAAAAGCTGATTTTTGAGCGAGTGATAAAATACTTCCTTTATTCTGCAGTACTAGAATTTAAGCCCTTAATTCTTCCCTCTACGAAAGCAGATTGTCAAAAGTTCTGGCAAAGCACGACCCTGGGACTGCAGTAACGGCGGTGGCAGCACCACAATTCTATTGCAACTGGTGGAAACGAAGTTCAAACTCGCACTGCGGTCTAGGAACCTTGTCCCACTGAGACAGGACAGGGACAGCCCTCGAAAGGAAGGAAGACAAAGATGTCAGCATCCAAAGGAATCGTTTCATGCAATGAATTCATTGCAGTTTTTTGTTCCTGCAGTAAGAAGTTAAATCAGGTATTGTATAAAAGTCAGTGTCAGGTTTCTCTAGGAAAGCCTTGCATGTATTTGCATGAACACCCATTTTCTCAGCCAAGCAAAATCCAGCCCTCCAAGCGTTATGGCACTCCCACAAGTCAGTTTAGCACACTCTGGGCACAGCAATGCTACCAGGACTCTTCCTGTCATGCTGGCATTGCTGAGGGCCAACATACTCTCTCTCAAACCCCATTTCTGAGCCAGACTGCCTGCAGCTCATGCAGGCACCACACGCTGCGCTCCAGGACTGCTGCACAGCCAGTACTGACCTGGAACAAAGCACCTGGTCACAAAGCTTCTTCACTCACTAGAGAAAAGGGAGGAATTCTGGAAGCAGAGTCCTCTCTCAGCTGAGACTTTGCTGTAACACTAGGTTTATGGTGAAAAATACAACAGCATTCACATTAACTGGCAGTCCCACCAAACCAAATCCGTTTGCAATTCCAGACGGGGCAGCCGCACGCAGCTCCAGGCTTTAAGCTCCATCCCTCCAGCTCCCGTCCTGACATTGTGCAAGAGAAGCAAGTGACACACTGTCAGTTCAGAGTTTGACTTTGCATTTTCTTGCTCATTTGGACCAGCAAATTACTTCTAGTTGAAAACTACTTGACTGGTTTAACAGATGTGTACAGTTCCTGTAAACATGAGGAAAGCACACTGCACGCACACGGTAACCGTTTGCAGTCATTAACCTGAATATTACTTTGCATTTCTTCAGAGCCTGAAAGAGCTCATCCACATCATGGATCAGTACCACAAAAAAAATCAAACAGCAAGCTCAACAAAATCAAGTTTTAGCACAAATATTAGATGTTCAAGTGGATTAAATAAAAAGAAATGTACAGTGAAGAAATTCAGCCTAGAGCAAATTCAATACTCCCTTAACAGGACAATTCTTGGAGTGGGAACACAAAGCCCTTAATTCTAGCTGCATCACAGGGAATTCTCACATAAGCTGCTCTTTTAAACCCGAAGAAGCATTTTTCTGATACAAAATCATTACACTCACACGTTATGGTTAAAATTAATGCCCAAAAGGTACCGTTCTGGCAGAACCATGGCAAGAAAACCAAGGTTAAAAAGACAGCTGGCAGGTAAAATGCGATTGCATGAAACTCGATTGAGTCTTGGCAATATTTTCAGAGGTTAAGATGCCTTACAAGTTACCACAAACCCTGGACATGCTGCCACACTCACTTCAGAGCCAACCAGAATGAAACAGGAGATGACTTCACCCTCTTACAGGTTGAGATTCCAGGAGGACTTCAAGGAAATCCTCTCCGCTGAGAAAGCAGGAGCGGTCTGAAAGTAGGGGTCAGCATGGAGGGACCAAAAGATTCAAAGCTTTATTATATTTTTTTGTTGGATTTTTTTTTTTAATAAAGTTAACAATAAAACAAAATTCACAAGCCTTCCCCCTCCCGAGCTGGTTTCCTCTTCACACACAAAAGCACACAAAACAGAGGTCTCCAACCGAGAAAACCGAAACTGCTCTAAGTACAATGAGACGTGATGAAGGAAGGAGTCTACGTATGTCCGTACTCAAGGTTAAAACAAGCAGATCAGGTATGTGTGGGTTTTGGTTTTGTTTGGTTTTGCTTTTTAGCCAAACTGGAAAAAGAAATTTCCAGGCCCAGAAGCTGAAAAAGAAAATGAAAGATATCAGTGCTTTCACAGTTCAAAGACAAGGAGGTTAACTACTATCCTGCAGCAGCTTGATGCCAAACAAAACCATCTGAAGGAGAGATGAGATCTTTGTTAATGCATTTCCAGGTGCTGATTTCCAACAGATAAAAGAGTGGAATATTGATAATATGGGTAAAGGAGGCAGATTTACTCAGAGGAAGGTAAACAGTACATGAAGCGTGCAAAATTCACTTCTCAAAATTCACTTAAACTCTTAGGGAACAGCTCCTTCCCCAAGGGGTATATAAATACCTGCTCAGTGCTGCATCAAGGTGTGTGAAGAAAGCCTGACCACACACTCACTGCCCCTTCAAACCTCGTAACAGCTTCTCCATCACCTCCAGTTCACCCAGAATGTTGGGAGGCAGAGGCTCCCAGGAGGAGTCATGGTGCTATGGACCAGAGGAGCACACTGTGTGATCCTTTCTGACCAGGGGTTGCCTTTGTCACTTCAGCACTGGCAGCTGTATCCAAGTTACGCTCAACTATTCCTCAAGCACCACTTAGATGGCAAAGCCTTCATGTACTTCCAAAAAAAGGGAATCCCTGCACTTTGCTGCTTTTGAAGATAAAAGAACCAGAACAGGCCACCAGCTGGGATGCTGTGCAGACAGAACTTTCCAAGCATCTGAATGTGGAAAAGTCAAACGTCGCTCTCAAACAGCACATCCACTATGGGAAACTCAGCTCTCAAGTGATTTGTTTACTTACGTTTCCAAAGCTGATGGGAGAACACTTGCACCTACCTTCAAAACTGAAGCCACCTGGCCCACCAAAGAAGGCCTTGAAGATGTTATTTGCATCAAAATCTACAGTGAAGAAAAGGAAGTTGTGAGCTAAAGTGAAACAGCCAGTTACAGTTCTCACAGTTTAGAAACTGTCCCTTGACTGAGGGCCCAAAAAGCATTTTACAGATGGACAAAAAGTACAAACAAGCCACTTGCTCTGTCTGAGCACTCTGAGCTCTGCTGCACCGCGGCGGAGTACGGGGCCACTGACCAGCAGAGAACAGGTAAAGGCAAAGCACTCAGGGAGAGAATCCCAGTCACAGGGGCAAGCTAAGAATTTTGGATAAGTAGCATTCAGGGACCCACAATCTTTTTATTATTTTACACTTCTTGTGAAAGAATTCTGACTAATGGCACTTCTTAAGGACTGGCTCAATCGAGGATAGCATTCACCACATAGCTTAGACTGTTCACAGCTTGAAAGACCCAAATGCCTTCAAGAGAGCAAACCCAGCCAACTCACTGAATGATTACCAACAGGAGGTTTTTTTAGAGGAGGAGGCAGACTCTAAACACTCTCATCTTTCTAAAGGCTGCCATGGGAGAATATTGTAAGGAACACTTACCTCCCATATTCAATCCCTCCTCTTCTAGATCCTGCCCACTGTCATAGCGGGCCTTCTTCTTGGGATCTGACAGGATGGTAAAAGCTTCACCAACCTCCTTAAATTTCTTCTCCTCTTCTTTCTGTACTTCTGCACTTGCGCCGCTGTGTCGGTCTGGGGACACAAACCCAAAGCTTTTAGTTTCAGCTGTAAATGGAAAATGCTACACATTCCCAGCTGCTGTTACAGCACATTATTTTAGACTTGTAGGATCAGAACTACTTTTTGTCCAAAAAATCCCCCCTCTCATATTTATTCCTGCCTCTGGGTGACAGTTGTGCAGGGCACATGCGTAGAGCAAGGGGATCAAAACACCAACAAGCGCTCCAGTAACAGATGTTTGTGGGTACCTGGATGATGCATTAGTGCTCTTTTCCTGTAAGCCTTCTTGATCTCATCTTCAGAGGCATTTTTGTCAACCCCAAGGATTTTATAGTAGTCTTTCCGTTTGCTCTTTTTCAGTTCCACCTGTGCATTCTTTAGAAGCTGCTTGTGTTCTAGAAAGAAGTGCAATGCCAAGGAAAGCAGCTTTAGTGTCAGGCACAGCCTCCTGCCTCAAAAGCAGCTGAAGACCAACATGCTGAGATGACACAAAGGACTGAAGTGCCAGAAGTACCCAACCCACTTGGATTTACAGTCAGGTTGCTAATTAAAGCCTCACTCTCCACTTAAAGCTGGTTTCAAATGTAGGTAAACATCTCAGTGCTGTTAAAGCAGTATTAGATCCTGAACCACAAGGACTAAGGTCACTCTGACTGTTTCATTTCAGGCCACTAAAAATGCACAATGACAGTTAAGAACAAGAACCATCAGATATTCTGACTCCAGTGCATTGCTTCAGCTACAAGACAAACTATCTCCTCAGCATTCAATGGTGGGAGAGAAGCCAGATTCTGAGACAGACATTTCAGGGTGCTTCTGAGGACTTTTCCTGATTGTCCTGCCGGGGTAAAAGATTGCAAATCAGAACAAGTTGAGGGGGGAAAGCAAACAAAAGTAACAAGAAGAAATCTGCCAGTTAAAGGAAACTTATGCATAGAATAAGAATGCCAATAAGCTCACCTTTCGTTTTTTCTGTCTGATAAACCTTTTCATAGTCTCTTACAGCATCTTCATATTGTTCTGTGCCCATGTAACTGTGGAAAGAAACACTGCTGGTCAAGGTGTACTTCACATGAAGTATCAAAAGCGGGTTCAGGTGCAGCTTCCTTAATTCATACCCATCCAGAAGAAGATGTGCACTGGGCTGCAGGAACAGCAATCATGAGAGGAACCCACAAAGGGTTACAGCTACATCAACTGGAAGCCCAGGCACTTGCTCTTTGTGGGAAATGCTGGCACAGAAACCAGTACCTTGGCCTCCAAGCAGAAACTGCAATCTCATTTGGCAGCACAAGTTCTGCTTTAACAACCTGATAAGTACTTTATCCAGCTGCAGGAACACAAGCCAGAAGGATTTCAAGGAAGCTGGTGCAGTTGTACACTTGCAACACTGGTTAGAAGTGACAATCTTGGCACCTCAGAGGGACATGTGCTCATCTATTGGCATTTCAGCCTTATTCACATATTAACTACTTCTGTTATTTAGCAATTACTGAGATGGAGCTCGAGAACAACACTAAAGGCTGTAAATTAAAATGAATGCACACAGGAAGGCTGCAATAAAAGTTTTGGTTCATCTACAAGTTGGGCAGCTTTGTCACAAAATTGGGAGTAATCAGTATTGAGAAAAGTAGCAAATAAATCTGTAGTCAGAACAGCTTGACTATTTCCCTGGCTGGTGCCAATTTACAAAGATGTACAGACCTGAACATCCTTTGTACAAGACGTTCAGCCTCCCTGTCCTACGCTGAGGTCTGATCTGTGGCTGAGATACGAATGGACTCAGCTGATTTCCCCTCTTTGGGAAGCAAGGCATCCCACTTCAAAGTCTGGTTTGTTGGAAGTGCAAGCAGCTCTGCCAGGGTAAGATCCCTTACCCAGAGCAGCCCTTCTGAAAAAGCTTAAGAGAAGGGCTCTACTTCAGCCTATAGACATAACTCAGGCTTTAGAACAAATCCTGCCTAAATACACCAACCAATAGGCACTCCCAGATCCATGCAGCCAGGACACACTGCGCTTTCCATTCCTCCTCAGCATAAGGCAGAGGACAAACTTAGGGCTACTTAAGACAGAACCTTTGATTCAGTCACACTTCAGATTTGTAATCCCTATCACTCAGTGCTGTAGGGAGGAGGCTCCTATTCACAAACCTCAACACATCCACTATAAAGGTCTACTTACCACTGTGCTCTCCTCAAGTATGCTTTGATATAAGTGTCATCCAGTTTTATTGCATTCGTGCAGTCATCTATTGCTTCTTCAAATTTCCTAAGCTACAAAGCCAGACAGAAGTCAAGTGAATCCCAATCCAAAGCAGCTTTGCAATTTTAGGCAACTGAAAGGTGTACAGAACCTTGTGTCTACACAAAACTCTGTGTCTACATCTAGGAATTTTTTTCCAGTCCCCCCAAAACACAGAGCTTTTGTTCCCTAGAGAAAAAAATCAGAAGCTTGGCTGTGGAGACAGTAGAATTATGTGGTGCTTTTCTTTAAGAAATGTACTTGGAAATACAAGTCTTCCTGAGAATGATCTGAAAAAAATCAAGTTATTCTGTGTGCAAACCAATTCCCAGACAAGAAAATAAACTTAAAAATATCTAAAAGATTTTTTTTTAAAAAAAGCATTGTCTGTTTTCAAGCACAGCCACAGAAAATATCCATTCCTGCTGCCTCCAGCTCATCCCATCTCACAGGTTTTGAGCTTCTGTCTCTTGACCAAGTGGAGGTGTTGAAAAGCCTCAACACAAGCATCAACATGCTGAGACAGCTGAGGAGGAAAATGCCTAGAGGAAATGTAGAGTGGAAACTGGAAGCACCATCACATGACTGTTTCTCTGGATAGTACCTGACTAAAATGCAACAGTAAACCTGGAAAAAGGGTCCAAGGTTTTTAAATTAAGTGTATTTTTAATATCAAAAAACCAAAGCAAGCCAGATAATCTACAAGAATAATAATAATAAAAAGCTATCTCCTCATTACCAAGAAGGAAACAAACCACATTCCTCCTCTCCCTCCCACTCTGTGCAGCCCAAGTATTTGAGTTTCATTTCTTCAGGAGTCAACTTCTTTGGAACAGATCCAATCATTGTGCAACCACAAAAACCTGAAACGCTGCCTCCAGCACTAGAAAAGATCCAGCTGCCCCAGCAGCCAGAGAAGCCTGAGCTTTCCAGAACAAGTGATTTGCAATTTAGAAACAACACAGTGAGGAATCTGATGAAAGACTACCTGCCAGGTGACTGCTTCCTACCTTTGAATTGACCGTCCCTCGGTTGCAGTAGAGTTTGGCATTTGTTTTTATATTATTTGGGTCTATTCCTAGTGCCTCTGTGTAGAGTTCATATGCTAGTTTGTAGTTTCCTTCTTTGAATGCTTTATTTCCATCTTCTTTCTTTGCTTTAAGTGCTTTGGCATTCTGAAAGAAAACATACCCTGGGTAAGGATATTAGGTAAGTGGTTGAGGGGTACAAAGCACTTTGAAGACCCTTACCCAGCAAAATAAAGATAACCATTATCATTTCAGGATCCAAAAGTCACAGCCTGGCTACAATAGCTGAAACGAGTTGTTTCACCTTTCCCCCACGAAAAAAGTGTTAAGAACATCCAGTGCCAATTACAGGAATTCTCCACAGGAAAAAAGGGTGTCTGATTTTTCAGATAAGAACATGGCAGTGAATTTAAAAGCAAACAGCAACGGGAGCTGACTTTTTGAGAAAGTCTATAAGTAAATAGATTGCAGAAGTCAGTCAAAGAAATACAACAGGGAAGGAGCAACATGAAAGGAGCAGTGTCTAAATGCAAGTCAATCTGTAGGCACTGATCCCAAATCTGAAAGTCAGAAGGTCTTTTGGAACGGATAGACTCAGTTTTATTGCTACTGTATCTGATCAAGGAATGAAGAAGAACAAAAAGGAATCAAAGTATTAGAGTCTTCTGAGAAGGAGCTTCTAGTAACTAGGCTGTGCCTCAGGCAGCAGCTGGCTGTCTTTGGGAAGGGCTTGGAACACTGCTTGCTACTGGAGATCTGGGGAGTGATAATGTTGAGAGAGGGAGAAGAGATTAACTCCGCAGAACCAACGTAGGTGCTTGGTTAAAATAAATAAATAAATATCCTGGTGATTTTGCAGTCCCACTCCCAGCAGCCACAACTTACACGGCAGGCAAGACATGCTTTCTCGTGATCAGGAGCCATTCTAAGTGCTTGGACAAAGAACTGCACTGCCTTCTCAATGCAGTCCTCGTAATAAAGGCAGAGACCACGGACATAGAGAGCGTCTGCGTTTGTCGAGTCCATTCGTAAGATGTCACTGCAACAGACACATTTGAAAAGTGAAATGTTTCCCTATTCCAATTTCCATCTCACCTCCAATGAAATATTTTGCTATTTTATCAAGTCCATGGTAGAGCAATGGGAACTTGCTCAAGCAAGAGTGCTGGTTATCAACCAAGTCTAAATCCAGCCTCCAGCAAAACGAAAGGTGATAAACTCATGTACTCTTTCTCAGCACAAATTGCATTAAGGACTACTGCTTTGTTTTAGTCCCTCATTCGTTTTGGGCTGTGGAAAACAAGCAGCAGCCAGGATGCACCACCAGCTGTGGCTCAAAGTCCAGACCTTACAACACCCACCTTGCTACAGACTGAGCTTCCGGGTAACGACCCAGTAATGCTAAACATTCAGCCTTGAGGATTTTGAACCGGTGACAAGCAGGAGCAAACTCCAAAGCACGATCCATGCAAAATACAACCTGGTGTGGGAAAAAACACAAGTGTGAGCAAAGCAAATAGCCAAAGGCTGCATCGTTACCACACTTGAGATTTGTCTTTGAAGAGGAAGATAAGCGCGCAGACACCCCTTGCTTCTCGCTGCTGGCAACAAGTGTTCCACTAGAAAAGTTTCCTCAAGCACAGGGTTGTTTGTCTTTTAAAGGGCTTTGTGTACCAAGGTCTGTGGCACCTGCTACGTTACTGTGACACAGTACTAAGCAGAGAATTTGTGGGACACCTATAGAAGGTCCCTTCCCCCTAAATCTCCTGAAATTGTAGGCCCTAAAGAAAAAGTCAAGGAAGACAATTCTGCCCCTGTCTCCTGCATTATAAAGACGTGTGGGAAGGACAGAAATTCAATAGATTGAGACAGTTTGGACTGGACAAAACACAAAAAAGTACAGTGAAGGGACTGATCTTACACTGGTCTGACTGCAAGGGGCAGGGTGATCTAATAGGTCTTTTCCATCTCAGCCTCTCTGGTGGGGACATCTGCATGAGAACAGGGTCATTGTTCCAGGAAGGTTCATCTGCTTCCCCGGCCGTGACATCACGATTGCCTGCTGTGGGAAGCACTGTGCTCCAGACTGAGAAGCCAATGGCTTCTGGGTGAGGAAGGAGCAAGAGCAGCTCTCCAGAAACAAAGATCACACTTCATACAAGCCTCCCCAGTGAAGTGAGACAGGAGAAGTGAAGGGACAGATGCAAAAGCCAAGGCAGGTCATTTCCTACACAGGGAATCCAGATTGACCACACATCCCATTTGCTCCTTATAGCCAGGTAATACAAAGTCAGGATTCAGCCTTCCACAATCTTAAGCTTAGCCTAAGAGTGCAGACAATCCCCTTTCTGGGCCAAACTTGGCCCTTCCATGCATCCACTGAACAGAAACAGTTGCATGAAGTGTTTGGTGCTTTCAGGCTGTCATTTCTTGTTGTATCAGGTCAGTACCAGCTGCATCCTGTTACAGCCCTTGGGAAGAAAGATTTGGACATGGTAATGGAGAATGCCCTGCACAGATCTGCATTCTTTCTTCAACCACCCTCACTGTAACACTGGCAGAAAGACTACTTTGGTTTTCTCTTCCCAATTAAAGAGTTGAGCAAGAATCCTGGAGATACACTTTAAGAGCAAAGAGCGATCAAATGCCGCAGCTCACAAAATCTGTATCAAAAAGCTCATTTGCGGTTCCACTCTTACCTTGCAAAGCAAGCAGAGAGGATATTTAGCCTGAGCCAGTCACTCTCTTTGCTTTTTATTTGTTCAGTGCTAATAGCATGAGCTCTGCCATTTTCACAGCTACTACAGTTCACAAGACAGCCTTGCTTCAACAGCGAAGGGATGCTGTACAGCTCCTCCCATTACGACCCAGTTAATGTTAGGCAGGGAAATCAGACATGCAACTGGCTGAACTGGCAAGGTAAAAATGTCTATTCATAATGCTACAGGGAACAATCAAGTCAATCTTACCTTCCTGAAGTCTCGTTTCTCAAAATCCACTTCAGCTATTTTTTCATACTCGAGCACAGTACTGGCGTTCTTCAGCTGCAAGACAGGAGAACACAGCAAGTGTCACACGACTGCCCTGGTTTGAAACCTCAAGCAGCATTTAAGCAGCCAAGCCCTGAAGTGTCAGAGTAAAACTGACTGCAGACAATGAACAGTAATGCAGATTACATGAACATTTCTGCCAGCATGGAAATTGGTTTGAAATCAAGTGACTGGTAGCCCAGGGGAAGGCACCCTGTGAATGACAGCAGAATGTGGCAGTAGCCCTCTACACTGCATCACTCGTTCCTGTGCTCCCTTACCACCACCTCTCCTCTGTAGTGCTGGGTAAAAGACCAGTTTAGCCTCCATGCTTTTCAGCTACAAAGAGACAATCACACACAGAAGTAACCTGGTGGTCCACTGAAAACCAGATCCAGAGAAAAACAGCATCTCATTTCTCCCATTACCTCACAGCGTGCAAACACTCATGACTAACGACAGCTGTGATTCCACCTTGCAAATCCGAAGTGAAAGGTTTACCAGTTCAATCTGTTCTTTCTGACAACCCCATCTACTGGAAACACATTTGAAGAGCCTCTTACCTCTTGCTGAGCCTGGGTATTCTTATGATCCAGTTCTAAAACTCGTTGAAAGCAGCGGCTGGCGGCCATGGCATTCCCTAGGGAAAGATGGCACTTCCCTTCCCGTAGATGGCCCTGAGAAGACAGATAAAAGGGAGTTGCAAGAGCTGCAATAGGTGGAGATGAGGATATTGAGACATAATAAGAAGCAAAAAACTTTTCTACACACCCTTACAAAGGTATCATCCAATCTGACAGACTGTTGAGCATCTCCAAGGGCTTCTCGGAATCTCCCCAACATCATGAGTGTAGCAGCTCTGTTACCATAATAACTGGCATTATTAGGACAGGTATCTGGAGAAGACATGAGAGCACTTGCTGTTATTGTAATGCAAGCAACTGTACAACTTAGAACATATTAAAAACCCATGGTTGGATTAAAAAAAAAAAAATCACATTCCTCCCAATTTACCACACACCATCTGACTGGCTTAAGGTGACACCTGATGGTTGAGTAGCTGTTTCGAACAGCAAGCCATAAAACTATCACTCCCCATCTTACACACAGGAATAACTTCTATAGAACAGAACTTTGTGATGTTTGGCCTGGCATTGCTGCTGACCCTGCATCAGAAGGAAAGCTGGATTAGTTTCATGTGAGGAATATCTTGGCTGGAGGAGAAACACAGAACTGCTGCCACCCCCAACACTGATAACGCAAGGCAGCACCAATCTGGTGAAATCGTGCAAGGTAATGAAAACAGGCAAGAAGTTTTCACCCAGTGCCTGCTGTTGGAAACCCTGCTGGTGTAATTTAAAAATCAACATCCAGCTTTAATTTTTAAATGTGGTATTCAGCAAATACTCCTGTTATCACCAACTCTTCTCACCTATGGCTTTTGTGTAATAGTTGTATGCTTCGTTGTAATCCTTCTTGGCGTAGTACGCGTTTCCTTGTTCCTTGAATGATTCTGCTTCTCTGAAAGAAAGGAAAACACCACGTTTTAAGAGGAATTGAGCATCAGAAGAGATTCTGGACATGACTGAGGATAAGATCCCTAAGCAATCTCAGTATAACTCTTCAGTGCTCCAAAATGCCTGTAGCTGGTTGCCACAAGGCATCCGTGTGTTGTCCAGAGCAGCACAACTCATATCCTGCTGGCTTTTGGATACCTCAGCACCTCACCACGGCCACGAACAGGGATACTCAGGTATGTAAGGAATGATTCAAACATTACAGGAATAAAGCAGCAGAGTAAAACCACCTCTGAGCACCCTCCCTTCAGTCTCAGATGCACTCGTCCAGCAAACCTCAGCCAGTTGTCGATCACACCAGCCCACTCTTGTGAGATGCTGCACAACCTCAGCAGCCATCCAAGTCAAGAAACAGAGCACACACTATCTTTCAGCACCAGTCCCACATACTTAAGAAACAGGGCCAAGAACAATTTCTACATTCAAGACAGCTAAACCAAAGAGAAATCAGGGTGCAAGTCTCAAGCAGAAGCTTGGCACTGCCTTGGCAACAGGTCCAGAAATAGTCCTCACGCTCAAGAGCAAGCATTTGCAGAGACAGTTTAGGACATTTAAAAACACACAACATATGGTTTAAGGCAGCATCCCTTAAACTCTTGAAAGCAAAGTTTCCCCTAAATGAAATGAAACCCATCTCTCTTCTCTCATCTACCTTCACCATTTGAGATAAGCAGTCTCAGAGGGAACTTGGACCATGGTGTTGAGTTTAATGCAGCTTCATTGAATTAAATTCAGTGATTTGATTTCCTTGCTTCCTCTCCAAGGCTGTTTAACATGAGGCCAACTCCAGAGAAGCCTCACTCCACTCCAAGATACAGCAGTCAAGACCTGCATCATTGCTGTAGCCTGAGCAGCAGACACTGTCCACTCTCCAAAGCACTCACACAACGAGAACTCTGGCCTCAGACAGAGGCAAATTCTACCCGTCAGAACAACAACCAGCTCAGACTCCATCCTCCACGTCCCACCAGGGACACGGCCCGTGTACCCACGAGCTCCAGCTTCAAGAATGAGCAATCTCCTGCTAGAGCAGCCCAGCCACAGGGATCACTCACACAGGGCAATGACTGCATCACAAGCAGTGCAGTTGAAGCTGGTTCTCACAGGTCACCTTACTCCTCTCCAGTGACTGCCAGCTGATCTGAGCATGGCCTTTGCTGAAGCAATAATGCAGAAGCCAAGGAAGCTAAAATAGCTGGGTGACCCCCAGTCTGCCAGCACCGAGCTGCACTCGTGAGCTCAGGCTACTTCCAGGCTATGAGGAAATGCTGGGTTTCAGCATTTTCTTGAAAGAAAGATCCAGAAGTGAAGGTGTCTCTGCACCACTTGCTGCAGGAAAGCTACTTACAGGGAAATCCCAGCAAGCTGAAGCAGAGAACACAGGAACAAAACACTTAACATACAAATATTCCCACCCAGCTCCAGAGCAAGTACAAGCCCTCAGGTCTGAGGGGCTTTATTTCTGCATCTGGCAACACTACTGGCACAAAGGCCTGAGTCAGAGCCAGTCCACCAGATCCTATAAACACAGATAAACTTCTCCTTTCAAAACTCAGGCTAATCTACCTCAGAAGGTGCAATGCAAGTGATCCACTTCTATGTTCCTGCACATCTTTGGGGACGATACAGGACTGGGTTTTGCCCAGAGGAAACAAGGAGATTTGTCTTTCACAAATTACATTCTTAATAAAACAAACAGGATAAAAGGTGACTGTCTTCACTGAAGGCTGGAGCTACAACATATTCCAAGAGTGGAAAAGGGCCTCTTACTATCGGAAAGGGACTATTAGAGAGTACCATGGTGAGAAACCCCTTTCAGTATATAAAACAGAAGCTGAAGGGAAGACAGCTGCCCAGGCCTGCCTTTTTGTAAGTGCTGAATCCACGACTTGAGGGCTCAGAGTAGATTTGGCAAGAGTCAACCACTGCTTGGCATTTTAGTTTGGGAGAGATCAGAGAAACACGTTTATCTACCAGCAGCCACCCTCACGACGGAGCTGCCAACCCGGGACAGAGTGAACTCAAGCTGCAGCGCCCGCGCGCAGGGGGAAGCACTGCCAGAGCCCCCCACACTCCCAGAGCACAACTCAGCAAAGGCAGCGCAGAAGCTGGAGCGAGGAGGAGGAAGAAGGCACCCCACCAGTGAAGGACAGCAATGTTCAGCGAGCCTACTGGAGAAAGAACAAAGGGAATTGTGTTGAAACAAGTTCACATGTTTTTAACCTCATTCAGCTCGCCATTGGCCATTCCCACACAACCGCCTCATGCAAAGGGTTGTTTTCACTGAACCATCACAGCTTTGCCAGCTGGCAAAACAATAGACACAGGGAGCTGCCACGCTGAGGCTGTGGCCACAGCTGAAGTCTGTGCTCCTCACTTTCAGTTTGAACTTTTTGCTATCAGCTACACCCCAGCAAGGGACCCAATGCACCCTGTAACTCTGCTAAGTCAGCAAAGGAAAGAACACACAACCGCATTGCCGTATCATGAAATAAGATGAAACAGTAACAAGGTGGCAAAGAGACAATGGGCCTTGGAAGGGCCTCATCCCAGCTCTCAGATTCAGTTCATCCCTGCTGCACCAGCTCCCCTTCCTCATCCACTGCGGATGGAGACTGCTGTACCACCTCCACCCAAGCCTGCTGAGCCCCTCACCTGAAGGAGGTTCTTGTTCCGCAGCCTGGCTCTTGCTCAGAAGATAGCACCCTGACAGACCCCACAGAGCACCCTTCCAGCTCCTCCTTCCCTGGGATCACAAAGCCTAGAAATGGCTATGTGCTTGTTGGATGGCTCTGCATCACAAGCTGCTGAGACATTTGGGGTTGTTCAGCCTGGAGAAGAGAAGGATCTGGGGAGACCTTAGAGCAGCCTCCCAGGAGAAACGGGCTCCTGATCAGGGATTGCAGGGATAGGATGAGAGGGAACCTTTTGAAGTGTAAAGAGCAAAGACTGAGATGAGATCTTGGGAAAAAACGTTTTCCTGTGAGGGTGGGGAGGCCCTGGCCCGGGTTGCCCAGAGCAGTGGTGGCTGCCCCATCCCTGGAGGTGTTCAAGGTCAGGTTGGATGGGGCTTTGAGCCCCTGATCCAGTGGGAGGTGTCCCTGCCCATGGCAAGGGGGTGGAACAGGATTGGCTTTGAGGTCCCTTCCCCAAACCATTCCATGACTCTATGATTCTATGACTCACACTTTGCAGGATTAAAAATGTGTCCAAATACAACCCCCTTCTTTGAATATTACAGATCAAACATTGACAATGCAGTGGAAAAAAATCATCAGCAATTCTGCACTTCTGAAACCTTGAAGGGGTTTAACCCTTCTGAAACCTTAAAGGGGTTTAAGCAAAACATTATTCTCTTGGTTCTGCAATTAGAAATGGAAAACAAAAAAAAAATCACAGTTCCTCTTAAAGCTCTGTCCCTTAGAAGCTCTGTTGTCCAGTCTAAAGAAAAGAGTGAATGGTATCAATGTCAAAACTCCTCTGAGCCACCCCTTGGCACAGCAGCCCCTCATTCATAAGTCTTTCAGCAACTTTACCTGTTATAAAGAAGCATCATCTCGTGGATGAAGCTAAAGGGGTGGGTGCTAGAGCACCCCATCCACCAAACTGCTGGGTAGAGCTATGCAAACAGGAGAAATAACACAGATGTATAGAAAACCAGTTTTCACAAAGCACTTGTACTCCAAGATGCTACAGAAATTATGCAAACATAAGAATTACTGTTTTCGACTCTCTTTTATTGCTCTGTTTTCCTTTTAAGCATTTAACATTACAAGCACCTCCAATAACACCAGCAGAAAGGGAGTACACAGGTATTTCCACTGCTCACATGACCTAAAGCTTAACCATGAGAAAAGACTGTGAAAGAAAAAGCAAATTGCCTTCAAAGCACGAAGGCAGAGAGAGTTGCTGGAAGAGCAATGCTTGCGTTCCGAGATCCGAGACACAGAACAGAAGCCTCTCTCCTCACTTGTGCTCCACTGACATAGAAAGCACACAGAGAAAACAGTCCTTGTTTACCACAGTCTCTGGCTCCAACAAGAAGAAATGCAGATCTCCTGATATCACTGGTAATTGTTTCAACCCAAACAGATGCTGCAGCCTGAATGAGATCATTCTGCACCTCGCGCTGATGTAGGCTGCATTCCCCACTTGCTACTTTTGAAACTGAAGAAGAATCGTGCTTTGCTAAAAATAAGACCCAGTCTGAATGGGTTCTTTTGTGAGGAAGGGCAGAGTCTTCTCAGGGCCTCTCCATGCTGGATGCAGAAGACGGGGAAGAGCTGCACCAAGGATCTTGGGAAGAAGCTTGTCTTTCATTGCTTGCGTGCACCATGGGCTGCCTGAGTAACTCTTGCCCTGTCAGCCAGTCCATTATTTTTAATCTCTTCTGTCCGTCTGTCAGGACCTCTAGCTCTTCAGGTGCTCCAGCCTCTGCCATGCCAGAGGACCTACCACCATGACCAGCAGCAGTAGCCTGTTCCATCGCTCCCCTCACACACCCAGGGGCTCAGAGGATGCCACACAAGGAGCTCGCTGCCTGCCTGGTGGGAGATGGAACCATCACAAGGCTCCCTCGGTTCCCCGGGTGCTGGGCAAGCTCAGCCCCTGCTCATTCCCAGAACAGAAGAGCTCTGAGAAGCTGCCATCCCGCGCACCACTGACACAATCCCACATTTGCCTAACAACTCCTGCTTCCTCCTCAGAGCTTCCACACGCTGCCTCCGCGCCAGTACCGATCGTGGCTTCCACCCTTCCTACTCCAGCTCTTAATTTGACACACACAGACATACCCTGCAACACACCTCATCTTCTAAGTCACCCAGAAGCTTTGGGGAGCTGGGACAGGGGTGCTGGCACAGACCCTGTGCACATAAACATGTACAGGCACTCAAAGCAACTCTACCTCGCTACAGAAACCCAGCAGATTCGCTCTCTCAACCCTCACTCCTTCAGTTCCTGCCTCCATTACCAAACACTGACCAAAAATATAGCTAGGATTTAAGGAAGCTTTCAAAATCCTGACCAAACAATCATTTCTGGAATGCTCTGACAAAAAGTAACACATCTGTCTTTACTAAGCAATTCCTGCAGTGACTTTTTCTTTACTAGGATTCAGTGCCGCTATCCAACAGTTTTTTTGGTTGAAATCCAGCCCAGATTCTCAGCTGTCAGATGTTACTCAGCTGCTTGGGTAAAATAAGTTGGGTGATCTCAATACAGTTTACACCGGGCAGATGTCTAGAGCTTAAAATTAGCTGTCATGTTTGCCACTGGACATGCTATACCACCACCCCCCACTGCCTTCTTCCAGGGCTCTGAAGAGCAGCCAAACAGCCATGGAGACTCCACAGGGGATATTTGCCTGTATGGTTGAGAGACCCTTCCTCCAAGTTAGCTTTTACAGTCTTAGCGAGGACTTAGAGGGAAGGGAATCTCCCTCTCTCTATTTTTATATAATATATAATATATATACAGAATCTCCCATCAGTAGTTCTTGGGCTTTCTGTCTCTGGTGCAGAAACCACCACAAAATCATCTATAACACACAGCATCATGCTGACCCTGTCCCAGCAGAGCTCTGAGCACACAACATCCAACACGCTGCACATCAGCACCCCCAGCTGAACAAGGAGTGGGTTTGCCACTGGCTGCAGCACAGAGACAGAGATGAGATTTACTCACAACACTCTGAAACCAGGGAAATGTTGAGTCTGCACATGCCAGTAACTGCACAGATGGTCTAAAGGTTCTGCAACTGAAATCTGAAGGCAAAGGACTGCCACAGTCTCTCCTCAGAGCAGGGAACAGCAACGTATCTGACATTTAAGACAGAAGATGCACAAACCCACCCCGCTATCCTCTAAACACACCCTGGAACATTCCCAGTTCCGGAGGACAAAAGCAAACATGGGAGACCAAAAGCTGCAAGAACCTAATTATGTCACGAGAAATCAAAGAAATGAACCAAACCTCTCCCTGCAGCAGTAAGCAAGAACAGCCTGATGAGCCCTGAATGTTAACTGCACAGGTATGTAACACACCTCAGTACCAGCCCTGTCTGTAGCAACAGTATGATTATGGCAGGGCCATATTGAACCTGCCATGAGACCCCACGGAAAGCTCTAGAACCAGCTGCAGACTGCTTTGTTCCAGAGGCCAACTTGAAGGAAGCCAGCCAGCTGTAAGACTCGCACAGCAAAACACCTGCATCTACAACACACTTCACCTGACAGAGGAAAGAACTGACACTGCAGGCTCTGACCACCCTTTCATACTGTGTAAAGTGATTCCCTGCTTCAGACAACTCAAACAGAATCACAGAATGGTTTGGGTTGGAAGGAACCTTAAAGATCATCCAATTCCAACCCCCCTGCCATGGGCAGAGACACCTCCCACTGAATCAGGCTGCTCAAGACCCCATCCAACCTGCCCTTGAACACCTCCAGGGATGGGATAGCCACAACTTCCCTGGACAACCTCTGCCAGTGTCTCACCACACTCATTGTGAAGAATTTCTTCCTAATGTCTAACCTAAAACTCCCCCTTCCAGTTTAAAGCCATTTCCCCTCGTCCTGTCACTACAAGCCCTTGTAAGAAGTCCCTCCCCAGCTTTCCTGTAGCCACCTTCAGGTACTGGAAGGCCGCTATGAGGTCCCCCCTAAAAGCTTTCTCTTCTGCAGGCTGTACAAGTCCAACTCAGATCAGCTTCTGCTGCTCCTCGGATTGTCATTAAATCATAAAGCAATCACCTCTGTGAAACAGGCTGGATGTATGGCCTGGGAAATGAAAGTGCCTGTTTGCAAGCAGAACAGGAACAGCAGAAGCTTGTCCAGGCTGTCCCTAACAAAGCCCACTCACCGAGGGTACCTCTGCAGCCAAGTCACCCCCCTCGTGCTTGTGCTTCCTGCAAAAGCAGCCATGCAACAACATTTATTCACCAGCAGCAGGACAAAATACAGCTCATTTCATGCCAAACTGCAGCGGAAGAGTTCTTGATCCTCACCAGCACCTGAAAACCTCTGGGCAACATCTGTCAAACCAACATCTGACCCACAGCCAGGCGAGCACCAAAACCTTCCTGACTCCTGCATGATTTGCCTTATGCTGCAAGTATCACGTTCATTGCTTTACTAAGGTAACTCTGATTTCTTACCCAGGCATCAACACATCTCAAGGCTGCAGTGAAAGCACAGCTCTAAGCAGATTGTTTCACAGTGATATTTTCTGAATGATTTGAGATGTTTCTTTTTCAGAGGCTTTCAGATCCTCCAGTGCTGCAGAATGAGGAGAAAGATCCAACCTTAAACACATGCACCAAACAGAATCTGGAGCTGTCAAGAGGATGACAAGGAAATTCCCCCTGGCAGAACCCCAGTGACTCCACGCTCGCAGGGCCCAGGGATGAACCATCCCCATAGGTCAGAAACCTTTAAAATTCTTTTTAAAAAGTGCCATTTTGGAGGTGGCCCAGTTTCTGACCACACCACAACTCAACCAAGCTCATCAGCTGCTCCCCAGTTGGCAGCAACAGCACTGCTACCCAGCGGATAAAATTAATGCAATTACATCAACTCTCTTCCATACGGATCCCCACAATTTATGCAGCAGAGGACAATAATTACCCTGTGACCACATTCTATTCCTGTCCCTTAACCAACCTGTGAGCCAGCCACTCGGCATGCTTTCTGCAGTTCAAGTGCATTAATTCCAATCATTCTCCAACACAGATCTCCACTTTTGCTGAATTCCTGGTTTTTATTAAGCCACAGAGATCAGAATTGAGCATTTAGATAAAGGTGAGCGAGTGAAGTATCTGCTTCCTAACTCCTGAATGGAAGCAAAGAACATGGAAACCCCTGATGCTCATCGACAGCAGTGATTCAGAAAAGGTTTTCACTTATTTTTGCTGTTTTTTATGGAAGCTGGCACAGACACACTGTAAAGGCTGCACTCAATCTGATCCAAGCACACATGCTGATTAATGCAGAGTGCCTGCATTGCTCTCACACTTCAAGATGTTTTGATAAACATCAGACACCTAATTAATCCTCCCAAGTGATAGAACAAGAGGAAATGGTTTCAAGCGACACCAGATGAGGTTTAGATAGGATATTGGGAAAATTTCTTTACTGACAGAGTGGCTGCCCAGGGCAGTGATGGAATCTCCATCCCTGGAGGGGTTCAAAAATGTGTAGATGTGGCACTTCATGGTTTAGTAGGCACAGTGGGGTTGGGCTGATGATTGGATTGGATGATCTTGCAGGTCTTTTCCAACCTTAACGATTCAATGATTCTAAGCCTCCAACTACTCCCCCCAACACAGTAACCATCACCCTCATTTACAGGAGCTTAATTGAACTACAGAAGCCCAGCAATGCTTAAGGCAGGAAGGGCCAAAGCAGAGCAGAGGTAAATGCACAGGACCCCAGGAAAGCCTCCCAGCTGGCAGAAAGACCTCTGCTTTTTGAGCACCCAAAGGGAATAACTGGAAGAGGAACAATCATCTTCTACCCACAGGTTTCTCTTTTAGTGTGCTAAAGACGTAATATCCCAACAACAGCAACAAAAGAAATGCTGTGGAATCACCTACAAGAGGTTTTCATGGTATGAACCGTGAGCTATGGTGCCAGCCTTATCCCAACTGGAAAACAAAGGTAGGTGAGACAACCTCTATCCTTTCACAGCCAAGCTTTCAGACCAGAGTCAGACCACAACCAATTCTTTCATTTCTGCCCCTTTTCCAAGACCATCTGACTCACGATGGGTTTCCAGTGCCCATCGCTTCCGCAGTGAAGCCTGGGAAGAAGGAAAGCAGGGCAACACTGGAGGTCACTCTCAGAAGATGACTGTGCCTTCCGCGTGGTTTTTCCATTGGCTATTTTTAACATTCCAAACACCATGTTTCATTAGCCCAGGGGAAGGAATGACTTGCCCACAAACAGGGCATTCCCAGCTTCACAGGTCGGGCAATTTGTGGGTGTTGTATGCATAGCACCCAGATGCCTCTTCAGCAAGGTCTAATTAAACTCCTTGGAATGACATCACCAGGAAGCAGCTCCTCCCAAGCTTTCAATTTCTGACAGTAAACAAGCAGCACAGAACCCCTCAGGCCATCAATACGGTTTGGAAAAAACTCTGTTCCTCAGAGGTTACTTTTCAGTTCTGTTTCCTCCTTTTTAATTCCATCGCTGAATAATTTTCTGGAGCACTCGCCTCACCTTCTACAGAAATAGCTCTTCTCCTCCCCAGCTCCCTGGGAGACAACCAACCACCAGCACTGGATGCCACAGAGCCAGCGGAGTTTCCCAGACATCAGACCTTCCTGTCTCACCTTCTGCAGAGACTGCAATGTTCAGCTGCTGCTGGGAACCAGCTCACTTGCTCCCAAGAGGAAAATACACATGGAAAGGTGGGTTCTCACCACTCCTTAGCGACGCTGCCTACACCTCCGTGCAAGGAGCACCAGGCCACTGCAGAAATAAACACTTATTGATGTTTAAAGAAGTTCCTTAACAACAATAACCCTTCCAGATCAGGACTCTGCTTGAACAGACCCCTGCAAACGATGTTTTTCCTGTTATCCACAACAAGGCAGGACAGAATAAAACCTGCTGGGTGCGGATTTCAAATGGTAACAGGGAGAAAGGAGTGGGAATGGTGAGGAATCAAAGAGCACCCTGACCTCGGAGAGGGAGCTTCCCTCCGCAGCGCAGCTTAACCTTTGGCCTCAGTGATGGGCAAAGCTCTTCAGACGCAGCCATGTGCCCTGGGATGTCATTCCTGGTTCTGGGACATCCAAACTGACTGCAGAGAGCCCAGGTCGATACAGGATACATGTTCCAATCTGGTGCAGACCGAGACCACCAAGCCCCACACTGGGCCACAGCCCAGACACCCAAAATAAGGCAGCACACACAGCCCTGCGCACACCTGGCTCCTCACCACCCAGTGAAGCGCTTCAGGAGCAGCTGGACATCCTGGGACATCATTCCTGTTTCTGGGACAGCCAAACCCCAGGGGACTGCAGGCAGCCTGGCTCTGGTATGGGATATACATTCCAAACCTGGTGCAGATGGAGCCCACCAGACCCGACACAGGGTCACAGCCCAGACACCCGAAATAAGGCAGGATCCACAGCCCTGCCCACGTCCAGCTCCTCACATCCTTGGGCCAGGAGCTGCCAGCCCCCAGTGTCACTCGGCCCTGCAACCCCCTGTCCCCACAGAGGAGGCTGCAGGGGCCTTGCCCACCCAAGTGGCCAAGAAGGCCAACAGCATCCTGGCTTGTACGGTGTGGCCAGCAGGAGAAGGGAAAGGATTGGCACTGATGAGGTCGCACCTCGATCACAGAATGGCCTGAGTTGAAAGGAACCTTAAAGCTCACCCAGTTCCAAACCCCCACCATGGACAGGGACACCTCCCTCTTGATCAGAGTAGGTTCCGTTTGAATCTTGAGTTCAGCTTTGGCCCTTCAAGACAAGAAAGACATTGAGGGGCTGGAGCACATCTGGAGAAGGGAACAGATCTGGGGAAGGGTCTGGAGAACCAAAGATTGTGGAAGCAGATGAGGGCCCTGGGGCTGTTTAGCCTGGAGAAGAGCAGGCTGAGGGGAGACCTCATTGCTCTCTGCAGCTCCTGGAAAGGAGGTTGTGATGAGGTGGGTGCTGGGCTCTTCTGTCAAGTGATTGGATGAGAAGAAATGGCCTCAAGTTGCGCCAGGGCAGGTTTAGACTGGATACGGGGAAAAATCAGTTCAGTGACAGAGCGGTGAAGCCCTGGCAGAGGCTGCCCTGGGAGGTGGAGGGGTCTCCATCCCTGGCGGGTTCAGAGGCCGGGCAGACGGGGCGCTCAGGGACGGTTCAGTAGGGCACACGACAGCCGGGCTGCATCTCAAACGCCTTCTCCAACCAAGCGATTCTATGAGGAGGCCGCGGGGGCCCTGCCCGCCCGGGCCCAGCCCCGGCCGCAGCGTTCCCGGCCGCCTCCTCGCCCGCCCCCCGCCACTGAGCCCCTTCCCCTCCGGCCGCCCGTACCTGCGGGTCTCCTCCTCCACCTCGGGCTCGCCGGGCGCGCCGGGCGCCGCCATCACCACATCGCAACCTGCCGCCGCCGCCATCTTAGCGCCGCGCGGGGCTGGGGGCACGCGGGGGCGGCGCCGGAAGGGGCGGGGCTTCCCGAGCCCACGGGGAGGGGCTTCCCTGGGGCCCGAGCCTTTCCGATGAGGCCGGGCCTTCCGGGGCGGGGCGGGGCCTCGCTGAGGGGGCGGGGCTTCCGGGGAGGGGCGGGGCTTAGCGGGTGGGGCGGGGCTTGTTGGTCGGGGCGGGGCTTCCCCTGGGAAGAGCGCCCGCCGTGGGGGCACCGGGCAGTAGCCCCCTACCCGCCGTGATCGCGAGCTGGCGGGACCCTCTGAGTGTGTGTAAGTTATAGACTCATGGGCTGGGAGAGAGCTCAGAGCCCATCCCTTTCCACCCCCCTGCCATGGGTAGGGACACCTCCCACTGGATCAGGGGGCTCAAAGCCCCATCCAACCTGGCCTTGAACACCTCCAGGGATGGGGCAGCCACCACTGCCCTGGGCAATCTTTGCTTGAAGCTGGGAGGAGAAGATTCCGATGGCAAAATCCAGCCTGGAGAAGACCTGGCTGTTCCATGAAATTGGCCGATGTTACCTTGAGCTAAAGGAAGCTGAAGCAGCCCAAAATTATGGAGAGAAGTCCTTGCAGTCAGCAGATGAAGAGGGAGATGATGAGTGGCAGCTCCACGCTGTGGTACTGGTGGCACAAGCACAAGGTAAAGGCGTTGGCACAGATGTTGCTCTAAGGATGGAGAAGCATCTGAGGGAAAAGACCCCTGTGATTTAACAGCCGAAGTTCAGACCAAGGCCTCTCATCAGAGACTTGCTTTATTAACTATGGTTGTTCTCATGATCTTGGGTTAAAATAGATGTTTTCATGTGTTTATTACAGTAGAACTAAAGGATTATCAGTCTGCGATCGTGAACTTTGAAAAAGCACTTCAGAAGGCAAAGATTGTTCAAAATGAAGCTGCTCAAGAGGCCATCCTTACTGTAAGTGGGTTGTTGCAAAGAGGAGAGAAGCTTGGGGCAGCATCAGTAACTGTTGTCTGGTGTCCTGTGGACTGAGGACACGACACTGTGGAGCCAGAGGGTTAAACAGGGAAATGCAGCCTTGGAAGGAGTTCACACATTTGAAGATATCATAGAATCACAGAATGGTTTGGTCTGGAAGGGACCTCACAGCCCATCCAGTTCCAACCCCCTACCATGGGCAGGGACACCTCCCACTGGATCAGGGGGCTCCAAGCCCCATCCAGCCTGGCCTTGGACACCTCCAGGGATGGGGCAGCCACCACTGCTCTGGGCAACCTGGGCCAGGGCCTCCCCATCCTCACAGGAAAACATTTCATCCCAAGATCTCATCTCAGTCTCCCCTCTTTCAGCTTTAAACTGTTCCCCCTCATCCTCTCCCTGCACTCCCTGATCAAGAGCCCCTCCCCAGCTTTCCTGGAGCCCCTTTCAGTCCTGGGAGGCTGCTCTGAGGTCCCCCCAGAGCCTTCTCTTCCCAGGCTGAGCAGCCCCATCTCACTCACTCTGCCTCCTGTCAGCACCGGCACGAGGTGCCTGGGCAGGCGCTGGGTGCCCTCAGGTCCTCCCGCCCGCCAGGGGGCGCTGTGACCCCCCCCCTCCGCCCTCTCCCCCCGCTCCCTATTCCGTCACCGCACCCTCCTCCCCGCATCCCGGTGGGAAGCCTCCACCCCATCCTCCTGAAGCCGTCGTGTTCCTGACAGCCCTGGGTGAGGCGGCATGGGCAAGAGCTGCAAGGTGGTCGTGTGCGGCCAGGCCTCGGTGGGGAAAACCTCCATCCTGGAGCAGCTCCTGTACGGGAACCACGTGGTGGGTGAGTGTGCGGGGGGGGGGGGCACCTGGGGAAAGGGCAGGTCTACCTGGGACATTGCTGCACAGGACAGCTCTCCATGGGACAATTCACAGCATCATAGGGTCACCTGGGTGGTGGTTCTATGAGGGGAGGTTTAGGTTGGGTATTAGGAAAAAATTCTTCACCGAAGGAGCGGTGAAGCGGTGGAAGAGGCTGCCCAAGGCAGTGGTGGCATCTCCATCTGTGGAGGTGTTACAAAACATGCAAATCATAGAATTGTAGAATTATCTGGGTTGGAAGAGACCTCCAAGATCAAGTCCAACCCTTAATCCAACACTATCATGATTACTAGATCACTAAGTGCCACATTCAGTCTTATTTTCAAACCCTCCAGGGATGGTGACTCCACCCCCTCTCTGGACAGGCCATTCCAAGGCCTGATCACTCGTTCTGGGAAGAACTTTTTCCTGATATCCAGCCTAAACCTTCCCTGGCATAGTCTAGGCTCTTGTTCTGTTGCTGGCTGCCTGGGAGAAGAGTCCGACCCCCACCTGACCACAACCTCCTTTCAGATAATTGTAGAGAGTGGTGAGGTCACCCCTGAGCCTCCTCCAGGCTAAACAACCCCAGCTCCCTCAGCCTCTCTTCACAGGACTTGTTCTCAAGTCCCTTCACCAGTTTTGTTGCTCTTCTCTGGACCCTCTCCAGCCCCTCAATACCTCTCTTGAACTGAGGGGCCCAGAACTGAACACAAGACTCAAGGTGTGGCCTCACCAATGCCGAGGACAGGGGAAGGATCACTTCCCTCGTCCTGCTGGCCACACTATTCTTGATATGGTCCAGGATGCCATTAGCCTTCTTGGCCACCTGGGCACACTGCTGGCTCATGTTTAGCCTCCTGTCCATCAATACCCCCAGGTCCCTTTCCACCTGACTGCTCTCCACCCGCTCAGTCCCATCCCTGGGACATGGTTTAGGAGGCACAGTGAGGTTGGGCTGATGTGTGGGCTGGATGAACTTAGAGGTCTTTTCCAACCTCAGTGATTCTATGATTCTGTGACAATGTGCACAGCATCCCACTGTCCCAGCATCCTTCTCAGTCCTGGGGCAACTGGGAATGTGGGGAACCGGCAGTCCTCACTGCCATGTAGATTTGTCCTCTGGAGAGTCAGCCTAGATACTGAGACCCCTGTCAGATTGGGGAAAGACTCTTACCCCAGGCCACCTGGCAGGAGAGTTGGTTTGTGCCAGGGCCAGCTCCATGGTCAGGGTCCTCATCCTTCCCCTGCTCACCACTCTGACAGGCTCTGAGATGATCGAGACGCAGGAGGACATTTACGTGGGCTCCATTGAGACCGACCGGGGGGTGCGCGAGCAGGTGCGCTTCTACGACACGCGGGGCCTGCGGGACGGCCTGGAGCTTCCCAAGCACTGCTTCTCCTGCACGGATGGCTACGTGCTGGTCTATAGCACTGACAGCAAGGAGTCCTTCAAGCGTGTGGAGCTCCTCAAGAAGGAGATCGACAAGTCCAAAGACAAGAAAGAGGTGAGTACCCCAGGGGAAAGGGGCTGTAGAGTGGGATCTGCTCCCCTTGTTCACGTTTTCACCCAGAGACTCTCCTTTTCTTCAGCTTGTCACAAGATGATGACAGGGATCCCTGCTCCCTAAGACTCTCAGTTGTAACTTCTGTCCTGGGATGCTTTCTGAGTGTACAAATGCTCCAGAAAGCCTTCCCCTCCAAACAGGAGGAGAAGCTGCCAGAAGGGAGTACTGGGAATGTGGTGGTTTAAAAAGAACACAGAGTGGGAATTCGTGGCAGGAATTGGCCTAGCACCGAGGGTCTTCAAAGCAAAGCCAGTCAGCACCATTTGGCTCCGAGTTTGCTACCTTCAGGGATTCTTCTCACCCATTTTTTTGAACAGGTCACCATTGTGGTTCTGGGCAACAAGTGTGACCTGCAGGAGCAGCGCCGGGTGGACCACGACGCAGCCCAGCACTGGGCCAAGGGCGAGAAGGTGAAGCTGTGGGAGGTGTCCGTGGCCGACCGGCGGACGCTGATCGAGCCCTTCATCTACCTGGCCAGTAAGATGACACAGCCACAAAGCAAATCTGCTTTTCCCCTGAGTCGCAAGAACAAGGGCAGTGGATCCATGGATGGCTGAGCCTTATATTCCCTTCCCGTCCAGTGCCACCTCCTCTCCTTCACCTCCCTGCTTCCCTTCCTCCTGCCAAGCCTGTTTGGTGTCACGGAGCCTGCGGGAAGCACGGTGGCACGAGAAATGGGCATCCCAGGGCTAGGAATGGTCTTTGAGGATGAGAGGTGAGCCCTCTCCCTGCACTGGGACAGGGCCTGCCCTTCTCGCTCCCCGGTCCCTGCAGATGTTGGTGGTGCTACAGGAAAGCTGGGATTCACTGAGTGATGCCCCTTACACTGCTGGAGAGGAGGCACAGCATGGGACTGGCCAGCAGGTGGGGATCAGCTCCATGGCTGAGCACAGAGCAAGCAATTCCCTCTCTCTTGAGCTGCTCTGGTTTATATTTCCTGGTACCACGTGCACTTCCAGCCCAGCTGTGTCAGAGCAGCTCCCTTGTCCCACCCCAGCTGGAGCTGCAGTGTTCCCTATCACATTGCCCCTTACCTGGCAGCACCCGTGGCTCCTTTATGCGCAGAAACATTCTGTCATCCTGTCCCAGGGAACACAATGGTGCAGAGCAGGGCAAGATCCCACTACTGAGGGCAGGGTGCCTGCACCCACCACGCTGCAGCCCACCTCTTTGGTGTGCAGACCCTGTCGTGACCTTGGAGAAGCTGGCATTGCCCTCAGCCTGCACGCCCTGGCGCTCAGGGCTGTGGCAGTGAGGTGGGATTTCCTCAGCACAGACCCAGCACTCACAGGCTGCGTTCCCCTCCAGCTGCTGCAGGGAGAAGACTGGGTTGCTGCCAGGGATGCTTCCAACCCAGCACTTATATTTTTAATTTAAACTCATTAAAACACAGCAAGCAGCCCACACTCTCACTGCCCATCTGGGTGCTCCCTCTCCTCTCAGAACCACCACAAGACAGGGGAAAGGTGTCCCAGTCCTGCCCAGCAACACGTGTTCCCTCCAGCTTGTCTGGATCTGGGAAGAAAGAGAAACGATGAAGAAAGCCCTGGCTTGTTTGTCCTCGTTCCTTTTATTTACTGAGTAACACAATAAAGCGATGAGATTCAATTATCAAAATATTTTCCTTTTTTTTTTTTTCCCCAACAGTTATAGTACATCAAAAAAAAAAATATACAATGAACATTACAGGAGGGGTACTGGCCAAGTCCCTAGAGTCTGTTTATTCCATTTTTTTTGGGGGGGGGAGAGGGGATGGTTTTTTTTGACTCAAACTGTTCACATCACTCCAAGGTTATGTACAGAGGGACACACGTTATTGAGCGCTATGGACTAAGCCCTACTACCTACTACAGCATATGCTAAGTCAAAGGCAGTAAATGCTTTGGATAGCACAGGAGCAGGGAGGGATTCCAGAGGCAGGGATGCCATAGAGGGGGTTGTGTTCTTACGCAGCTCGCTGCAGTATTTATTGTTATTAGAAGGAATGGCTTTCACAGGGTTAAAGTGCCAAGTGTAGGAGTGTTCAGGACCCCCTGGAGCAGCTGCTCCAGCACAGGCTTTTCAGAACCAAACCAGGGGAAGGCTCCAGCAGGGGCCAGCAGCTCCTGCAGGCTGGAACGTGGACACAGCTGGGTGCTCCAGGCTCTGGGTGCTCTGGGCTCCCCATGCTCCTGAGGCTGGTGGGCACCGGAGGGGATGCACTGCCCTTCCCTGCTGTGGCCAGGGCTGGAGCGACCGGCGAGGGTGGCCTGGGGATGAGCACAGTGAGATGAGAGGGGCTGGAGCCAGGCTGGGTGCTGTGTCCCTCCTGTCACCCACAAGGCCTGGGCTGTGGGACACAGGGTATGGGCTGCACGCGTCCCTGGGCAGTGGGACCATCTCCCTGTCCTTTCAAAACCACTGCTGCTGGGAGCCTTCCCTCCCTCTGCTGCTCTCTTGAGCCACCTCTCCCACCACCGTTAAGACCTTTCTGTTGTCTCTACCCCCAGCCTTCCACACAAGCTCCATCTCCTGGTACCCTCTCTTCATTCCTCTCCTTCCCTGGGGTGGAGAGGAGATGGACTGAGCAGATGAATCTGTATGCAGAGGCTCCCTTGTACTCCTGCAGGGGCACAGCAGTGGCACTACAGGTCAGTGCTGCCCACAGAGCGAGAAACAGGCCCTCCAGATGCAAGCATATGGCTCTGTGCCACCCCATTCCCTCTGTGCAGGCTTCCAGCCCTTGCCTGAGGCTCCAGCTCTGGGAAGCAGAAGCATTTCAGCCACCTGTGTAACCCGTTGTCTGGTTCCCATTTACCTCCCTTTACCAGGACCCTGTCCTGAGCATCAGTGGAGCGCACCGGGCAAAATCCTCCTGAAATCCAGGCGCTGTTTTACGGCCGAGACATCAGATATGTGTGCTTGTGCGTGTGGATTCCCAGGTGCACAAACCAACCTGCCTCTTCCCAAGGGCTGGGGAGGGAACGTGGGTCACAGCTGATGCCTCTGAGCCAAGGGGACGGGAAGGGAATCGTCTGCACAGAGCTTTGAGTTGGTTTTTCCTGCTCTGCCCACCGCTCCTGGCTGTGCACAGCATGAGCACCAAAGTAAAACGCAGACAGCAAATGCAGCGGGCGAGCTGCTCCCCTTGGATTGCATAGATCGGGGTGGGTGTCACTCCAGCATAAGGTCCATTTGGGTTGAATCTTTCCTGCATATTTCTATTTCCAGCAGTGTGCTGGCAACCTGGAGTGCTGTGGTTACAGTTTTCAGACCAGGTCATTGCTGGGACTTCCAAGCACAGTGAAAAGCAGAGCTACGGCGTCGCGGATCCCTCTGGAGCCCGGCTTTTTGCAGGCTACGATGGGAGCATCACAGGGAGAGCGCTGGGCATAGCGCTGTGGGTGCTGCCTGCTCCTTCATATCCAATTGTCCAGGCTGCTGGGGGACACCTTGGTTTTTTTGGGAGTCATCCGTAGCTCCCTGGAAGCTCCTAATGGGGATGGGTTTGGACGGCCGGGCACGGTGGCTGCCAGTGGGTGAGCAGCAGCGTTGCCTTTCACTGGAGAACCAAAAGTGCTTTAGGGACATTCACTCGGGCTCACAGCATCTCCCGGGAGGTAGGGGCAGGGTTGTCCTCGGCGGGTGGGACAGAGGCAAACAGCTGGTGCCGAGCGTGGGGTCACCTCCTTGGGGAGCCTCTCCCATCCTCGCTGGGCTGGAGCAGAGCTCATCTCCAGCCACACGCCCAAGTTGTGTGCTTCTTGGGGCCAGGGCAGGGGCCAGTGTGCTTTCAGAGGGAGGAGGCACCGGCCCTGGGCTTCAGCTATTGCTCTCGGAGTGAAGATATGGTCAGGGTGGCTGGTGCCCACCGCGGCGGGGGCTCTTTGGCTGGTGGGATGTAGAGGGTCGTGGAGCACAGGGCAGTATGGAAACCTTCAGCCAGCACAGGTTGGGCTGGCAAGGGCATGCGTAGGCCAGCACGGTCCAAGAGGGGAACTGCCAACTTTCTGCTTGTGCTGGGGTTGTTTCTCCAGAAAAAGCTGGGCTGAGACTCCCCTCGCCGTTCCCTTCCCACTGGGCTGGCAGGGCCTGGCTGGCCAGAGGGATGCTCCTTCTCCAGGGGGTAGCTGGCTCTTTTTCTTCCAGTTTGGTAACTGGGATGGTGATGAAAGCAAAACCAGCGGCCCAAGGACAGGCAGCTATGGCCATGAGACACAAGAAGGTCCTGGGACCATGAGACACAAGAAGGTCCTGGGGCCAGGAGACACAAGAAGGTCCTGGCGACACAAGCACCGTCCTCCGCCCTGCGCCACGCAGTGATGGGCTCCTCTGCTGAGCAATGGCCGGGGATGCACTGTGGGGCTGCCGCGGTGTCTTTGCTCCTGCAGGAGCCCCCTCGAAGCAAAGGAGAAGCCAGGGTTGATGACTACAACTATGGTTTCCCACCAGCCAGAAGAGCAGCTCCCACGGCACAGCCCGGTCCCACGGCGGATGGGCCCTTGGCGGGCGAGCGGCTCTAGTAGGGTGCGAAGACGATGGGACCCGGCGTGGTGCGAACATGGGCTGGCGGCGTTCGGAATAGAGCTGGTCCAAGAATTGGGGCTTGGAAGAGGGTGGTGGTAGCAGCTGGTCTGAGGGCCAGGGGGCCAGGCATGGCGCAGACGGCGGCCGCGGTGAGCGGGCTCGGCAGGAAGCGGGCGGCCAGGGTTTTGGTGAGATGCTTCTGCAAAGCCAGCTTGGACTGCAGGGAAGGAGGAGGAGACACTGTGAGGCACTCGGCTGCTGGAGAGCCCCCAGCCCAGCTCCCTGGGCCACAAAGGCAGCCCCATCAGCCCCTGCCCATGTTTGCTTTCATCTTGGCTCTCACAACGTCTCTGGTGTAAATTCAGCCCGCAGTCCTCACCCAGCACCACTCCATCCCACAGCCCTGGTCCCCCAGCTCAGAGCAGGCAGGGATGCCCCAGTCGTGGCGACCTCCCCAGGGAGGTTCTCAGCCCCGTGATGCCACCCCTGGCATTCACAGTGCCTGGGCTATTCCCTGCATCAGTGCTTTCCTCTAATGCCTTGGGATGACTCTTACTGCCAAACTCTGCTAAAGGAGGCAGGGAGGCTGATGTCTGCAAACAAAACGCTTCAGCGTGGTTTCCCTGGGCTGTACCAGCCCCAGGCACCCAACCATCACAGCTCTCCTGTTCAGAAATCAAGAAACAGGAGGAAGAATCACAGGTGCTGCTGCCAGAGGACTCATAAGTTATTCCCCTGCCTTCCTTCCCACGAATAAAGACTCAAAGTTCCTCTCCAGCCCTCCCTCCCCAAGAGGAGCAGGTTAGATGTGATCGTGGGAAGGGAGGCTTTAAGGGAAGCAGCCCTGCAGGAGATGGTTAACGTGGCAAACAATGTTTTGGAGAGCAAACCAGGTGGGTAATTTGCAGGGAGACAGATACCTTGAGAATACTCACTGCGAGGGCAGCATTCTTCTGCAGCTTGTTGTAGGGGCTGTACTTGGGCTTGGGTGGCTTCCCCGCCAGCCGGTCTTTGTGCCTCCGGCTGCTCATGTGCTGTGAGAGGAAAACAGCCAGATCAGAGCATTGTAGACCTTGGAAAAGACCTCAAGCTCATCCAGTCCAACCATTGGGCCAATCCCACTGTGCCTACTAAGCCACGTCCCAAGGTGCTACGTCTACACATTTTTTCAACCCCTCCAGGGATGGAGACTCCACCACTGCCCTGGGCAGCCTCTGCCAGTGCTTCACCACTCTGTCAGTAAATAAATTTTCCTAATATCCAATCTAAACCTCCTCTGGCAAAACCTCAGGACATTTCCTCTCATCTTATTGCTTGTTACTTGGGAGAAGAGACCAACACCCACCTCACCACAACATCCTTTCCAGGAGCTGCAGAGAGCAACGAGGTCTCCCCTCAGACTCCTCTTCTCCAGGATAAACAGTCCCAGGTCCCCCAGATGCTCCCATAACCCCTGTTCTCCAGCCCCTTTCCCAGCTCCGTTCCCTTCTCCAGACGTGCTCCAACCTCTCAGTGTCCTTCTTGGAGTGAGGGGCCAAAACTAAACCCAGGATTTGAGGTGTGGCCTCCCCAGCACTGAGTCCAAGGGGACAATCCCTTCCTTGCTCCTGCTGCCACATCATGGCTGAGCCAAGCCAGGATGCTGTTTGCCTTCTTGGCCACCACTGGCTCGTGTTCAGGTCACCCAGAGCTGGGACAGCACTCGGCTCAGGTCCCCACCCAGCCCCAAGCCCCCAGTGTCTGCACCGAGGGGTCCTGCCCGCCCCTCATCCCCAGGGGAAATCCATGCACCAGGCCTGGCATCATCACCTGTTTGAGCTGGGTCTCCGAGTTCACGTAGATCTCGCACACTTGGCAGTGAAATGCCTTGTTCTGGATGTTGATGCTGCCCTTGTTGCCGATCCGCTTGGACTTGTGCCCTGCCCGGGAGAGGAGCTTCCCTCGGCCTCGCCGCAGCTGGGTGGTGTGACCCTCCAGCATCAGCTTGTGCTTGGCACCTGGGGGGGCAGAGGGGGCAACTCAGCAAACACTGACCTTGCAAACAAACCCAGGGCCGTGCCCAGCGCTGCGGCAGCGGGGAGGATGCCCTTGAAGCAACCTGCCCGACAGCGCTGTGTGTCCCCCCTCCCGTGAGACACCAGTGCCACCACTTCCCTATGCCCAGTAGCACTTGCAGGTAGAGGGGACAAGGAGATGCCTGGGAAACTGGACTCTTGCTGGGGATGTGGTAGCCCATTCCCTGGACAAGAAGATATCTGGGAATCTGGACTCTTGCTGGGCATGTGGCAGCTCATTCCCAGGACAAGGAGATGCCTGGAGGTGCCTGGGATCTGGACTCTTACTTGGAATTTAGCAGCCAGGATGAGGCAACACCTGGGAATCTGGACTCTTGCTGGGGATGTGGCAGCCGGTTCCCAGGACAAGAAGATGCCCAGGAGTCCAGACTCTTACTGGGAACGTGGCACCCCATTCCCAGCACAAGTAGGTGCCTGGGAGTCCAGACTCTTACTGGGGACGTGACAGCCCATTCCCAGGATGAGGTGATGCCCAGGAATCCAGGTTATTGCCAGGGATGTGGCAGCCCATTCCCAATCCCTGCCAAGCTCTCGTGGCCAGCTGCGCTCTGCAGACAGACCAGAACCGCTCGGCTTCCCAGAGACCCCCCCTCTCCATGTGCCAGACCTTCGGAGAAACTGCTATTTTAAGCATGTGCTGGAGCCTGTCCGCCTGTCCCCGGGCAGCAGCACCGTCTGCAGAGCCGGGCACGCGTCGCCCGCCGTGCCGCAGCATCTCAGCTGTGCCCAAGGTCAGAGACGATCCGGCCGCAGTGCCAGGAATAGCTCAGCGGGGTTACAAGAGGTGGGAAAGGAGGAACCCAAAATCCCTGCACACCTGGGGACAGGGCACTCTGTCCTGTCCCTCCCAGGGCAGGGACAGTGGGGTTGGGAGAGTAATTTAAGCCACTGCTAATTTATTCTATTTTTTAAGGCGCTAAGCAAGGAGCTCGTGGCCCTGTGACAGCCCTGGAGGAGCACGAGCACACAAACATTTGGTTGGTTTGTTTGTTTGTTGTTTTTTCCCAAATCAGCTCCTACATTGGTAACTGGAGCTGACAAAAGCAAAAGGGCACGTTTGCAGCTAAGCCGTGTCCATGCCCCGAGCCAAACCCTTCGCCCTGGAGCCCAGCGGGTGCGTGGGGCTGGGGGAACAGGTTCCCAGCTCTTGCTGAACTGGGGAAGACCCTTCTCTTTAAAACCAGGGTGCCTGTCCTTGTTTAAGGTGGGAGCTGGCACTGCACATCCACAGACCCTGCTGGGATCCCACACACTGTGTCTGCACCCCCATCACAGCCTTGGGGGGGACTGTTTGCCCCTGGGGGACCCTCACCAGCCTGCCCCGAGGAGCTGCCGTGTGCAGCCCATGCACTGTCGCTTGCTGCTGGGCTCTGGCAGGTGAGGCTCATTCAGTTCCCCAGGGGGCTTCTCAAAATGACCACGAGTTCAAAGCACCAAGCTGCTTTTGGATTATCCTGGGTCTGAAAGAGGCACTGCCACTCAGGTTGCTATCAGCTTAAAGCCAAACCTCAATGGAATATAAAGTACCCTCCAACCACTTGATTAAATGTATCTGAAAATGTCTTTAATTAAGAGACATGAACAATAAAAGAGCATCTGACCTCGCTAAAACTCACTCCATAAGCTGCAGCTTAAAGGTAAAACCACCACCTCTCTTTGCAAGCCACCTTAATTAACCCTTTTTCATTAAAGCAGCATTCATTAAAGCTCACTTTTTCCCTGCAAGGCTGTTTGGTGCTGGGGCATGGCAGGGTTTTGCACAATGCCCAGGAGGGAGATGCAAGGGTCCTGTCCCCATCCCTTTGTCCCCCCAGTACATCCCGATGCCCTTACCAGTGTTGTGAGCCTCCAGCTGGGACAGGGAGTTGACGGTCACTTTGCAGGTGGGACAGTACAGATGTGGTTTGCTCTTCTTCCCCTCCTTCTCGCTCTCGGGGGCCGAGCTGACGCTGCTGCTCGACTCGGCTGCCTGCGCCTCGGCTGCCTGAGCGGCTGAGGAGGCCACGCTGGTGGCATCTGAGGTGCCCTCTGACAGCTCCGAGGCTGGTGGGGAGCCCAGGGCAGTGACACTGCTGGGCAGCTCTGTAGGTGACTCCTCGGCACTGGACGTCAGTCCCAGGTTGCTGCACTCACCCTCTGGTTCCTGGAGACAGTTGGCTTGAGCTGGCGGGGCAGGGGAAAGAGGGGAAAAAAAGAAAGAAATGGGCAGAAAGGGAAAGTTCTCTGTGCTTGAATGGGTTTTATGGATTTCAGAGACCGCCTTGGGCGCTGTGTGCTCATGTTCACCCCTGCTGAGGGCAGCTCTTCCCCAGTTCTCTCCTGTTTCTGTTTTATCTGTGCCTTGTGGCAGGCTGGGTGAGCTCTGCTGTTGCCTCAGCTCAGGGGGATCTGGGTTCTATCAACTCCATCCCTGCACAAGGCAGAGCCCTGGGGATGCATGAGCCCATGCTGGGGCATGGGCAGGGAATGCTTCTTCTCCTGCAGCCTCATCTCCCAGAGATACCAAACCACGGGGGAACACACAGCTGCAGGGAAGCCCAGGGGCCAGGTTCCCCCAGGGATGTGCCCTGCCTGGGCTCCTGGGCTGGATTCCCACTCCTTCCCTACGATGCTGTCACCATCCAGGCACTCCGAGGGTGTCAGCACAGCACAAAAGCTCCGTTATTAACGCTCACAGAGGCATTTATGCTGCACAAATCTCAGCCCTCCTCAGCCTGACCAGCACCTGAGCGTGGCAGGACGCTCCGACACCAGGCTGCTGCAGGCTGGGATTTAACTGGACTCCTCGAGATGCTGAAGCCAAAGCAAGGATGCGAACACCAACGGTGCTGCACCCCAAGAACCAGTCAGCTCCCTCACCCTGCTGCTGGCCCAGGACCCTCCCACACCCCCTGCCCACGTACCTGTGCTGCCAGGCTCCCCGTTGCCCTCGGGGCTGGGGATGAAGTCGGCTGTGCCATCCTGGCCGGTTGCCACCACCGCGGTCCCCGCCACCTTCTGCTTGTTCTTCATGGCCTCGATGGCTTTCAGCCTCCGCGCGTGCTTGTGGCCCTTGTAGTGGGCTTCTGCCTGGTTCTGAGGAGGGAGAGACCACCACGACCACGTCAACGCTGCGGCCAGACAGATGGACAGGCACAGGGAGGATGGGTGAAGGGGTCAGCCCTGGGCCGTGGCTGCTCGGACACGTGCAGCCACCTCCCCTGGTGACATTCATTCCCAGGGCCACCACAGAGTGGGTATTTTTGGCTGGGCGCAGCACAAAGCTGCTTTCCTCCTCCCTCCAGCTTACAAATGTATTCAGGCCGAGGTATCACTTTGCTAAGGCATCACCGCACTGCACGGCCGAGATAAGGAGCCTGCTCTGATTAAATGCATCGAGTCACTTTTAAAAGCAGCTTTCGGGCAAAATTGATGACTTCAGAAACGTACAATGAATCGCTAGCTGTAAAAAAAAAATAAAAGAAGCAGGTCTGTTGGTGGGGAGGACACGTCTCCCATTGTAACCCAACGGGTGTCGAACACGCGATTTACATTCACGGGCTCCTTTCTCCCAGCTCACGCTGGATAATGAAGTGCACGATGATGGGTTTGTGCCTGCACCAAACTGATAAAAACACACACAAAGGCAAATCACCCAAACATTTGTGTCCTCCCCAGTCGGGGACAATGCCACATTGTCCCCCAAAACAAGTAGAGTTTAGCAATTTAGGGAGCTAAATCCAATAGGAGTTAAAGATGCTGTTACCAGTGAGCAGCACGGATTAATTTGCAGGGCGTTTTCAGAGGGTTCCCTGCAGTCGGTAGGAAAAAGCATCCTTTCTCTCCCCCTGTGGCTTTCCAAGGGCTGGGAATGCTGTGTGGTGATGCCCGGGTACGTGGGAAAGCAAAAGGTCCAGCGGAGCACGGGGCCTCATTAGCAAACACAATAAACCCCCCCCAGATAACGGGGTTGGGATGGGGCTGGGCTGCAGCCTAAGTAGGTCACCCGGCGCATGAGGGGCTGTGCCAGGTTGTGCTTTCCCGCAGAGAGGCCTCAGGGAGGGACCACGGTAGGGATGGGCAGAGCAGCACAGAGCATCCAGGAGGGCAGCGGGAGCGCGTGGTGGCACCAACTCTCCTGGCATCATGATTCCAGCTGGGATGCAGCTTGAAACGGGAAAGAGATGCTTTTCCTCAAGCTGCTTTGGTTGCAGAGTGGAATAATTAAGCCCAGAAATGCTGATTTTTGCTGGCAGAGCAGCAACCAGCTCCGAGCTCTGCTGATGCAGCTTGGCCAGGCTGGGATGGCACCTCCATGGAGTGAGCCTGGCCAAGGCGCAGTGTTCAGGAGGGTGAGAGCAGCTCCCGGCAGCCCATGCGATGCAGACACAGAGTGCACAGGCAGCTCTGGCTCCGTGATGACTCGCTCCCATGGGAAGGGACAGCTGGGGCCAGGGAATGCTCCCAGGCTGGCAGCTCCATAGGTAAAGGAAAGATGCCTGGCAGAGAAGGACCTGGGGGTGCTGGTTGGCAGTGGCTGAACATAAGCCATCAGTGGCCCAGGTGGCCAAGAAGGAGCATCCTGATTTGGATGAGCCATGGGGGGGCCATCAGGAACAGGGAAGGAATTGTCCCCCTGGATGGGGTGCTGAGGAGGCCACATCTCGAGTCTTGGGTTCAGTTTTTGGCCTCTCGCTCCAAGAAAGACCTTGATGGGCTGGAGCGTGTCCAGAGAAGGGAATGGAGCTGGGGAAGGATCTGGAGCCCAGGGGTTCTGAGAGTGCCTGAGGGACCTGGGGCTGTTTAGCCTGCAGAAGAGGAGGCTGAGGAGAGACCTCATTATCCCTCTCTGCAGCTCCAGGAAAGGAGGTTGTGATGAGGTGGGTTTTGACCTCTCGTCCCAGGTGATAGGATGAGAGGAAATGGCCTTAAGTTACTCTGGGGAAGGTTTAGACTGGATATTAGGAAAAATTTCTTCACTGAAATGGCTCCAAGGAGCTTCTGCCTGCATGGGGAGCACCTGCATGGTGCTCCCATCATGGGATTCTCCTGCTCAGCTGCAGGTGCTGGCACTGCTCGCCCACCCAGCCCGGTCCCAGCCTACCGCAGAGTTGAAGCGCAGGTGGCAGATGTTGCAGGAGATGAACTGCTTCTTCTTGAGTGGGGTGGGCACGCCGAAGGTGTGGCTGATCACTGCCTTCTGCACCGGGTCCATCTGCAAGGGGAGGGAAGGCAGAGGGGCTCCTGGGTGCCACGCGGCAATGGCCACCCCAGCACGGCACCACGGCCTGGCCACACAGATACCCCCGGCACAAGGCTACGTTCACTGTGCCATCCCCTGTCCTTATCCTTTCTAAACCATCCCTGAAGAAACCCAACCAGCAGGGTCTGAATGCCTGCCATGAGGTTGTTGCGTTGGCCCCATCATCCCTGGTCCCACCCTGCTTCCCTGTGACACCCCTGTCCTCTCGACCCCCAACGCAGACACTGGTGCCATGGGTGTAAATCATCCACTTCTGTTTGAGCCACTGCTCTCCTCCTCCCAACACCAGGGCAGATCTCCAAGAGCCTTCACAGGAGCAGAAACCACCAAACCAAGGCGCAGAGGTGCTTGAAACGAGCAACTGGTCACTAATCCTCCACGTGCTCCTCACGAGGGAGCTGAAATGTCCCTGTGCAAAGCTGAAGGCACGAGCTAAGCCATGTGTCCCTGCTGCTTGTTGGTTGACAACCGGCTGAACATGAGCCAGCAGTGTGCTCAAGTGGCCAAGAAGGCCAATGGCATCCTGGCCTGTCAGGAACAGCGTGGGCAGCAGGAGCAGGGCAGGGATTGTGCCCCTGTGAGGCCACACCTTGAGTACTGGGGTCAGTTCTGGGCCCCTCACTCCAAGGGCATTGAGGGTCTGGAGAGTGTCCAGAGAAGGGTGAAAAGGCTGGTGAAGGGGCTGGAGAACAAGCCCTACGAGGAACGGCTGAGGGACCTGGGGTTGTCTAGCTTGGAGAAGAGGAGGCTGAGGGGAGACCTCATCACTGTCCACGGCTGCCTGAAAGGAGGCTGTGGCAGAGCCAGTGTTGATCTCTTCTCTCAAGTGACAGGTGACAGGAGAAGAGGAAATGGCCAAAAGCTGCGCCAGGAGAGGTTCAGACTGGATATTGGGAAGAATTTCTTTACTGAAAGGGTTCTCAGGCCCTGGCACAGCTGCCCAGGGAGGTGCTGGATTCACCATCCGTGGAGGTGTTTAAAAAACAGGGAGATGAGTTTTTGAAGGACGCGGTTTAGCAGATGATGGGGGCGGCTGCACTCGATGATCTCCAAGGTCTTTTCCAACCAGAAGATTCTTTGACTCTTTGCTTGTCCCCGGGATGCTGCACAGCCCACGCAGGGGCCGGGGCAGGAGGGACAGCGGTGCCCACAGCCATGGCAAGAGCTTGCCTGACGCACGGCGCTGTGCAAAGCCACTCTGGGCCGTCCCACTGTCACTCCAGCGTGTGCTCTGCCTGTTCCTAGCAAACCACAAGGCTGACAGACCTGCGAGGCCCTGGTATCTCACCAGGTTTGTGTGCAGGGACAGAACAGCTCCGGTCTCCTGCCATGAGCTGTGTCTTTCCACGAGCCCAGCCCCGGCGAGCGGCGCCGCGGCTGCAGCCGGGCAGATGCGTGCAGGCTGATGACAGCCCCTGGCGCTTCTGTCTCTCATTCCTCAGCCCGGGCAGCAAACTTGTTCGAAAAGCCATAATTGTTTTAAACAAAATGCATTTATTAAGGGTGAGGGGGGGACACACAAGAATAACCTCTTTGTTTGAGCGTGGCTATAATCTATAATGCAAGTATTGTTCCCCTACCCTGTGGCATAGGAAGATTATCTTATCTGAGTCCTGCTGTCAGTAGAGCCTTGGGTTTTCAGGCGATCATATTTCTCTGCAAAGCTATTTCGTTGCTGAGACAGGTGCATCAGTCTTCGAGGCACATGCCTGGACAACAGAGCCATTATCAAGACCCCAAATTCCTTTCCAGGAGTGAGCAGAATGGTAAAAGCAGGTGATTAATGAAGTGCCTGTTTGCTACAAAATTTTACTCACTTATCTGGCATATAAATGAAGAGGCATCTGGGGTCCAGCGGAGACCCGGAGGAAGCAACAGATGGCAAAGATGCTGCTCCACTCCTGATGACAAACATTGCAAGGTGCTCCAGGCAGCAACCTTGCACTGCCAGGCTGTGGGTAGAAGCAGGGCTGCTTCTTGTTTTCAGACATCCAGCTTTCCCAAGCAAAGGAAAGAAAAATGGATCTTTGGCAGCAACATCAGCTCCCACTGAGCTGTGCTGGCTCTGACAGGCTCATCCACCCCTTGAGCACTGTGGCAGAAGCAGGACAGGGGGTGGAGGAGGACACCGAGGAAAAGGAGATGCCAGCGTGAGGATGCAAAGCTGGCCAGGGACCATCCTGGCACAAACTTGAATCTGCCAGTGGAGCCAGCAATGCTGGGGCTGTGGTTGAGCATTGGCTTCAGGAAGGCAGCAAAGGGTCCCTTTGTCTGCCCATGGCAGAAGGTGATGGCATCGACCTGAGCCTTTACACCCCCACACTTCCACCAAGCCCCCGTTGCTCAGCCTGGTGGCCTGGCGAGGAGCTGTGTCCATCAGAGCACCCACACTGCCTGCCATCACCCTGGGCAGATGGACGAGGTACCAGCTCCCTGGGGCCAGGCACCCAAAATCTGGCTCCTCTCCCCGTCCCCTGCATCCTGGCCAAGGCTGGTGCAGCTGGGGACCATCATTTCTCCCACTATCCCAAATCAAACACAAAGCACTGCAGCCTCAAAAGGCTTTGGGCACCCAGCACTGTGGGAGGACACCCAAGGACTGAGTGACCCGTGTCCACAGCCACCCTTTGCTCCATCAAGCTCACTTGGTGAGCTTTGTGTGCATGTGGGGTGCTTCGCTGGCAGCGCAGCCCTGCTCCCTCCAGCACATCAGACCCTGGATGCCACCTGAGAGCCCATGTACTTCTCTCATACAAACACATCGCCAGCTTCTCCCTAAACCATGCACTCACTGCTATTTCACCTATGAAAAAGCCCCCCAGCTCTCCCCTGGGGCAAGAAAGGGGGGTACCAGTACCTACCAGTGCCCCCGCGTACCGGCACGCGCAGCCGGACGGGTCGTGGCTCTTCCTGGCAGCAGAACTGACCCGACAGCAGAGGAAGGCTTTGGGCAGCACACACTTGGAGAATAAAGATCTCGGCTTTATAGTCAATTCTTATTGACTCACATTACTTTATTTATCCCTGGATGTTCCTACTGATATAAATAGAGCTCCCTGCGCTGAGCTCCCGAGGTCAGAAATGGGAATTCACAGGGACGCAGCATCAGTTCAGATTGCATCTCCTGCCGTGGATTTGCAAGGTGCTGCCTGGGTCCTGGGGATCTGCAACATCCCAAGAGCTGGAAAGAGCCTTTTGAGCACAAAATGCACCTTCTGTGTTGCATTGATTTATTTTTCCTGTTGTTTTTGCTTTAAGTGGCAGGAGAGCTCAGCTTGGAAAGGTTTCGCTGGCTCCAGAGTAAAACATCTGCTGGGTTCATGAGAGCCTTGTGACCTGCTCAAAGTGCAAAGTGTTCTGCTAAGCAGTTGCAAACAGCTCCTGCTCTGCAGGGCAACTGCACAGCATCACCAGCACCACTGGGTAAGAAAAGGCAAACTCTCATTTCTTTTTAAAGCAACTCAGACAAAGGAACCCTCTCAAAAAGTAGAATACTCTGACTCCTTTCCACCCCTCCCAAATTACCCTTGAGGCTCTGCTTCCAGGTGGAGCCTCTGTTCCAGCCTCACTCTTACTGGGTCAGAGAAACAAGCAGCTGCCAGCCCTGCTCCAGGGTGCAGCAATGCATCCTGCAAGGACACAGACTCAGATCTGGATAAGAGGGCAAAGCCCTCGCACCCTCAGCCACCTCTCCAGCTCAAATGCATCCCAAAGGGACAGCTCTGGATGATCAGGCCTGGATTCACTCAGCTGATATCACACACCAGACTCAGGTCTGAGCTCAGAGCAATTAATTCAAGGTGCTGGGACAGCCTCCCCAAGCATCTCTGGGTGTCCCTGCCCACGGCAGTGGGGTTGGAACTGGATGATCTTTAAGGTCCCTTCCAATTCAAGCCATTCTAAGATTCCATGATCTCCATCCTCTGGAGCTGAGGAGATCCCACCGAGCTCAGCAGCAACACCACAGGGCTGTGAGGCTCCAGCAAGTGCAAGAGCTTCATATTCCAAATCACTATTTACATTTTAAAGCCACACAACCCTGCAGAGCACGTGCCGAGGCAGGGGCAGGCGGGAGCCAAGCAGAACAAATACCAGAGTCTGGTTCAACTTAGCTATTAACTCCCAGCTACTAAAAAAAAGGAGCCCAGACAAAGAGCAGCAGCCCTAATGGCATCAAAAAAAATCATCCTCTCCTGTGTTGTTGCTTATTAGCACGGGGGAGAGCCAGGCTAGAGCTGGGATTTCAAAAGAGCTTAAAGGAGTTAGATGGCTGAATCCCCTTCAACAGCACCAGGAATCCTGTACTTAATATCCACAGCCCTCTTTGAAGATCTTGGTGATAATTTGCACCTTCTGAGCATGGTTAATCTCAAAGCCACTTAATAGAAGGTCAGCAAGCAAGTAGGGAGGGCGCTCAGGAAAATCCTGTTTCCGGGCTCGTGAAGGTAAAAATAATGGTCATTTGTCAAATCCAGAAGCATCTGCCCTGTGGCTGTGGGGATGGCACCTCAGATCCCGCTTCCCATTGCCCCTTGGCAGAGCAAAACCTGCTCCTCAGTGATGCCAGGTCTCAGGGCAATCCCAAGAAGCTGAAACACCAAGGTAGGGACTGAAAGCAAGGCAAGTGAGGGGCTTGTGGAGCAGCTCCCACCAGCAGGAGGGATGGGGACTTGCCTTAGGGGAACAGAGACCCTGGGGAGAGAGGGAGCAAACCAGCATTTCACACCCAAGACACCGTTGGATGGCTTTGGCTGCATCCATGTCCATTTAGATGTGTAACAGAACTTCTCTAGAGACACATTTAATTGCATAACCCAAGCACTTGCTCTGGTGGTTCAAGGTTGGGGACCTTGAGTCCAGCCAGGCAGTGGGAGAAGTCCCACAGCAGTCAGGTCCACAAGGCACCTGCATGGGCCCGTGTGGCACGAGCCACACTCCTCACATCTTTACACACCTTCTCCTTTTTCTTTCCTTTTCTTTATTTATTTTTTTCAATTAATGAACTGCTCTCTGGAGCTACTTTATTACTATTGATTCCAGGAGCAAAATCCAATTGATCTGGGTTAAAATGAACCACATTTTAATTCTGGTTTATAAGGGTGAGGGCTGGGAACTGCTCTGAGCTAAGGGCAGGGCATCCAGCAGCCAAAGACCTTGGTAATTAAGCCAGACATTATCTGGTGGAATTTGAGGGGTGGTGCTGTGTGGAACAGGAGGATTTTGGTGATAGGATTATTGAGGGGAAGGATGGATCCATTGCCCACCCACCCCCAGGGACTCACCGTGTTGAAGTTGGGGAAGAGGTTGAGTGGTGAGGTCCCGTTGAGCCTGAAGGTCAGAAAGTGCTTGATGTCCAAGGGAGGATGCAGGGGACGGCCAGGGATAGGCAACGATGCTAAGAGGGGGCTGCTGTGTCCGGAGGGACCTGGGCAGGCAGAGGGGAAAGAGCAGCGTTAGCACAGGCAGCCCCTGCTCACAGCATGGGGACAAGGACATGGCACACGGGGACATGACCTGCAAGAGACATGGACATGGGGAAATGACACAGGACCATCTGCTGGGGGCTCTTCAACAAGAGGTCCCAGCCCAGGGTGGTCCCGGGCACCCCTTTGCCTTTTGGGCTCAAAACCAGCAGCTGCCTTCGTGTCAGACCATTGACATACGCAGGAGTTCGAACTGAATCATCCAAAAGGTGCTAAAATCTCCCCTTCCTCAAGCTCTCCCATGCCAGAACCCCATGGGATCCTCCTTACCAGGGCTTTATTGGCCTCCAGCAGCAGCCCCAGCCCAGAGCATCCTGTGAGTGCTGGGTGGGGGACAAAGGGCTGAGCAGCCCCCACCATGGCTTTTTGCAAAGCTGTTGAATTTTGGGTGGCCCCAGGACCACTCAAAGTCAACTGGGCAGCCTCCAGCTTGGCTTCTCCACGGCTGTTTTGGATGAAAACCCCCGAGGATGGGTCCCCCTCACCCCAGCCCACTCAATCCCTGGCCAGGCGCTGCCACATCATCCCCTGCAAACCAAGCGCGAGCTCCGGTGCGCGACTTAAAAATAGCCTGGAGTTATTAATAATTTTCTGTTTAAAAAGAAAACAGCCCTAGGAAGGAGGGAAGGGCCAAACAGAGGGGTTCTGTCCCTTGACCCAGCCCTTCACCCCACTCAGCAGACATTTTCCACTCAGACTCGTCCATCTCCCACACTGGGAAAGCATCCTCCGACCTGCAGAGGGGTCAAGTTTGGCTCTTGCGCCCACACAAAGCTCTGAGTGAGGAGGGAAGAGAGCAAATAAAGAGCAAATAAACAAAGGAATGAATAAAACACAATCAATAGGAAAAGGTTTCAAAATGCTGTGAGCCAAAACAGCCTGTTCATATCTCGCATGGCTTCACCACTTCTCCCTCCTCCGGGCCACTCGGCAGCCCTGTCATAGAACCACGGAATGGTTTGGGTTGGAAGGGACCTCACAGTCCATCCAGTTCCACCCCCCTGCCACGGGCAGGGACACCTCCCACTGGATCAGGGGGCTCAAAGCCCCATCCAACCTGGCCTTGAGCACCTCCAGGGATGGGGCAGCCACCACTGCTCTGGGCAACCTGGGCCAGGGCCTCCCCACCCTCACAGCAAAATATTTCATCCTCAGATCTCATCTCAATCTCCCCTCTTTCAGCTGAACACCACTCCCCTTTGTCCTATCCCTGCACTCCCTGATCAAGAGCCCTGTCCCTCCACGTGGAACAAGGATGAGGCCAATATTCCTTTGTTTTTTTTGATTCCTGGGTTCATTTTCACCTCGAAGGTGGTCGCAGAGCGGGGCTGCTCCGGTGCAGCATCACCAGAGCCCACTGCCCACCACCAGCAGGTCCCTCATAGGAGGACAGAATTGGGCAAGGACTAAGAGTCTGGATGCTCCCTGACTTGGATTTGTAACCACCTGAGGCCCCCACCCTGTTCCAACCCCCCAACACCACCTGTGCAGGATGAGAACCCCACTTTGCAGCAGGTTGGTGCTTCTTTCCCGCAGTGCTTTCCTTTTGGTTTTATTCTTCTCTCCACCCAACCTTCCACTGGCAAAAACCAGGCTGGTGCAGGAGCCGAGATCCCAATCTGAAATTCCAAGTTTGAAAGACTTGCTGAATTCGAGCAGCGAGCGCTCGCCGCGCCAGCCCCGAGGGCAGCAACGACCTCTTTCTGGGAGAGTGAACACGGGCGGCTCTTCAGCAGCACCAGAGCCATCCCTGAGTCAGGCCTGACTCCAGGGAGAAATTACAGTTTGCTTCATCAGGCGTGCATTGATCGAGTTAATTCCAGAAGTCGCCCAGAAGGGAAATCTGTGAAGCTGCTTAAAAATAAATAAATAAAATCATAGCAACAGCGACGAGGGAGGGAGCAAAAGCAGGAAGAAATGGGTGAACGGTGCATAATTAACTTTCTGAGGCGTGAAACAGGGTTTCTGCATCAAATCATCGGAGACGGCAGGGCCGGCGCCCGGGGAGACGGCCCCCAGGGCCCCCCCAGCCCACACACGCAGCCACGACCCCGAGCGAGAGCGACAAAGGCGTCTGGGGTTGGACTGCAAGGGTTGCCACTGCCTTTGTCAGGAGGGTTTGCACCGACTGCCCTGGTCTTAAAAATACACACATATAAAATCATGGAATGGTTTGGGTTGGAAGGGATCTCAAAGCCCATTCAGTTCCACTCCCCCCTGCCAGGGCAGGGACACCTCCCACTGGATCAGGGGGCTCAAAGCCCCATCCAACCTGGCCTTGAACACCTCCAGGGATGGGGCAGCCACAGCTTCTCTGGGCAACCTGGGCCAGGGCCTCCCCACCCTCATGGGAAAACATGAGATCTTCCTCAGATCTCATCTAAATCTTCCCTCTTTCTGCTTAAAACTGTTCTCCCCCATCCTACCCTTGTCCTGTCCAATCGAGACAGCACCCTGCAGATGGGACAGAACAGTTCCCTCATGGTTTTGCCCCTGCAGCAGACAAGAGCCCCAGGAGCAGGAAAAGCGCTGAAAGCCTCCAACAGCATCATCACCATCATCCAGGCACCCACGCACCTGTAGCTGGCAAAAGGAGAAAACCCAGTCCACACCACGGAAGGGACAAAGGCACCATCAGCACCAACTTGCCGGAACCTCAGATGATCACAAAAGCATAAGCACTGTGTGCAGGGAGAAGGCAGACGAGTGGCAGAACCACAGCCCCAGCACCAGCAGAGCTTCCCACCTCAACACACCACAGCACACTGCCGGGGCACCAAGCACCCCCAGGATGCTCTTGGAGCACCTTCCCAAGGTTACACGGCCGCGCCGCTACGGCTCCTGCCTTACCTTTGCTGCAGGGCAGATTCCAGCAGCAGCTGCAGGCTGTATTTTTAGGTATTAATTAAACACTCAATTAAGGGGATTTGCTGTGGGGAGAGTGGCAGGCCCCCAGGTCTGTATAGAATGACATGACCTTACCCGAGGTGATGGGCACTGCCACCAGCAGAGTGGGCTTTGGTGGTGGATGGCACCTCTGGATGCTTGGTCTGCAGCTCCAAAGCAGGGATGGAACCCACCACAACGCTGGCTTTGTCTCTTCCCCCCCATTCTGGCAGAGGAGCCCCCATCTCTGCAGCAAACACAGCTGTTTCAGCACTGCAGCATCAGCCCTGCGTGTTCCACCAGCACAGGACATGCTCGGGGCTCTGTGAAGCATTTGGAAGGGTTGGCACAGGGAACTCCAAGCTCCCAGCACCAAGGGCACTGCAGGCACTGCCCTGCGTCCCAGCAGGGCTCTCACGTTGGCCCTGCCGAGCACACGCTCGAGGTGACCCAAATGCCACCCCGCTGGAGCTGGGTCACTGTGCCCATCCCTGCTGCTCCAGGGCTTCCTCCCTGCCACTGATGCTCAGGTTGGAGCTGCTGCAGCCTGGGGGGGTCCCCTCACCCCCACCAAGGAGGTACATGGCCATTCCTAACTGAGCATCCAGCCCTGACCAAAAGATGCCACCACTGTGGTGCCACACATCCCCTGCCTGGGGCTCAGCCTGGAGCCATCAGCTCAACTCCTTCCCAGTCCTCCGAAACTCAGCCCAGCTGACTCTGAGGTCTCCCTTGGCTTATAAAGTCATGTTTCAGTCCCTCATTTAACCAAACCCACCCCAAACTGTGCTTGGCCACTGTCCCCAGCTTGTGCCCCCCTCCTCTTCACTCCACACAGCGACCACACACACACGTCTGCAGCGAGTTCTCTCCCAGGTCTGCTGTGAGGCAGCTCAGAGCAACTGTTGTGCCCAAACGTGTGTGTGAACCTCCCAGAAACATCTTTGAAAGTGGCAGGGACGACGCTGTGGGTTTTCAAACCACCACGAGAATCTGCCAAGGAGCCAACTCCGCAGACGCCGGCTGCCTCGCAGGAGCATCTGGTGTGGAGTCTGCCCAGGACAGATGGAGACAGAGCTGTTTATTCACACAGAAGCAGGCTGGCTCCCTCCTGTTTGGTGGGTGTTCTCAGCAAATTTTGGTGGTGTCTCAAATTCCTTACCCAGGGTTTTAAAGCTTTTGTCTCCAGCCAAGCATCAGCTGAATTCACTCCAGCTATTTCCAGGAGGCTCTCTGGGAAACACGTGCGTGCGTTCCCCGATGCAAAGGCTGCCAGCAGGAGAAGAGCAGCATCACCTGGTCACAACACTGGACCATGACTGCAGCACCAGAGCAATCCCAGCACTACTCAGGGTCCAGACAACCTCCAATGCCTCCAGCTCCAGCTTTAGGAACGTCAGATGGTGCTGCCTCACGTTCCCAGAGTAACCAGCCCCAGCAAATCCAACCTGGACCACAGAGCAGCAGATCTACTGACCCTGGAGCCAGCGATGCTGTGGCTGCCCAGACATGGTGGGTTTGCTCTGTAGGCACAGCAGGACCAGCCTCGGCCGAGCGCAGCCCTTCCATTCTGCCCAGCTCCAGTGGAGCCCAACAGAAAGGAAGGCCAAACCCCAACCCAGGGGCTGGAGATCTGCTCTGTGCAACCTGCCCCAGTGCTGACACAGGACCCCAGCCTCCCTGGGAACACAAGGATGGTGCATGTTGTGAGCATCACCCTGCTAAATCCTCCTATTTCCAGCTTTCAACAGGCACAGCCTCCTCTACACACACGGTTGGACAGTGAGCAGCCCGCAGCAAAGCCCAGCATGCAGGACAAGGTCATGTTTAGAACTACAAAACCAAAGCAGGGGATCACAGGATCATAGACTGGCTTGGATTGGAAGGAACCTTAAAGATCATCCAGTTCCAACCCCCCCTGCCATAGGCAAGGACACCTCCCATTAGACCAGGCTGCTCGCCAGTGAGCAGCCTTCACCCAAACACACTTGCCATCAAATTAGCATCTCCACCTTATGGATCAGACAGAAGAATATGGACTCTGGGCCATCAGTTGTCACCTGCTGCCAGCCCCAAGGACAGAAATCCCAGCTCTCCTTGTCTCCACCACAGGCACAGGGCACAGCGTGCCCGTGGGAACCTGCAAGGTGCTGTCAGGCACCCCCAAACACCTCATCCATACACCCGACACGAGGGTCTGGGGGCAGCTGTTGGGTTGGACAGATGACAAATGACCATTGGGAGCAATGGGGGGACCCCAGCAGCGGAAGGAGCTGTGCCAGCCAAGTACTGCTGCCAGGGCTGTGCGACCCCCTCCAGCCATGCAGGCTGCTCCCCAGAGCTGGGGAGCTCCACAAGCCAAGGTTGGGGTGGAGGAAGGTCCATCCACCACTGGCAGTGTCTGCTTGCTCCAGAGGAGGGGGAGCAGTGAGACAGAGCCCCCTCCAGCCCTTCCAATATCGCTGCAGCACAAGTCCCAGCAGGGGCAACCTCATGGGACCAACAGAGACCAACAGTGTTGGGGACATTGGGGACAAATCCTGTCGTACTGGACCCTGCATCTGCAGGATGGCACCAACTTACCTAGGGAAGGAGTGGAGCCGGATCCCACACGAGCACCTGGCGCTCAGTGTTAAACCAACATGATGCTTCAGGGTGCTGTGTTGGCTTTACAGCAGACCAAAACCAGCCAGAAGAGCCTTCCCATCCCACCCCAACAAAACTGAAGGAAGAAACATCCCTCCAGGTTAAAATCAGAGCAGCCCCACAACACCCCAACATCCCATGAAGCACCAGCTGCCCAGTTTGGCCTCCGCACACCCAGACCCCGGCAGCAGAGGAGCTTCATGCCCTGCCCACCATAGGCTCCTGACAGCCACGCTCACTTCAGGGTAAAGGAAATGGTTAAAAGGAAACACACAAGCTAAACAACTCCAATTTTCCCAAACGTAGACGTTAAAAGACTCTTTCTTTGGTTGCAAAGTTGCAGAGAGCTCAGAGAGCAAAGGGAAGGTAGGAATACGATGCCACTTTGAAAAGACCAAGAATCCACTTGTTATTATTTTTGCACCCCTGCTTATAATTTATTCCATCATTGCAAAAAAAAAGTCCTTTTTGATATCTTTGTACTTTAAAGACTAGGAAAATTAAGATAGACCTTTTTAATATATATATTTATATATATATATATACACGTACATACACAACGATGCGTTTAGAAGTTACTATTTCCTCGGTGATTACAATACCATTCTCTAAATCTCTTGCTCTTGCAATGATCATGACTCAATGCCACAGCTAAAAATAAGTTGTGCTGTGCTCAAGGAATACCAACAAACCACTGCCAGGCACCCCGGGGTTTGTCACCGAGCTAGAAAGATGCGTTGCCTTTTCTGCATTCATTCTCAAGGCTCCACAACAACAAAAATCACATCTTTTTCTCTATTTTTGCAGAGTATTGAGCAAAAGCTGCTGGGGATCATTGTGCAAAAGTAATGGGAGATTTGAGCCCTAGAGAGGATTCGCCTTCATCTCCCTAAACCAAAACAATAAGGAACTCTTGAAAGAAAACCTCATCGCAATTTGGGATTTCAGGTGGCTCCAAGATTTTAAATGCTGGCCAATTCAGAGGGATGTCTGGGGGATGAGGGAGGGGTGGTTGTGGGACCAGCATGGCCTTGCGAAGGATCTTGTTTCCTCTTGCTGCTCCTACAACTACTACCTAAAAGGAGGTTGTGGTGAGGTGGGTGCTGCTCTCCCCTTCCAAGTAACAAGTGACAGGATGAGACGAAGCGGCCTCAAGTTGCACCAGAGGAGGTTTAGATTGGATATTAGGGAAAAATTTCTTTACTGAAAGAGTGGTGAAGCATTGGCAGAGGCTGCCCAGGGCAGTGGTGGAGTCTCCATCCCTGGAGGGGTTCAAAATACGTGTAGATGTGGCACTTTAGGACTTGATTTAGTCGGCATGTTGGTGTTGTGTTGATGGTTGGATGCTCTTAGAGGTCTTTGCCAACCTTAATGGTTCTACGATTCTCTTCCCAGCACGGAACAGGTCACCACCCACACGTGGCTGAGTGGCCCTCGTGGCGACCAGTGATGGGGAAAGGCGGCGTTGAGCTGGCACTTGGGGCTGCCCACAAGGCCTGGCTCCCTGCCTGCAGGGCTCTGCCTTCTCCGGCCACCGCTCACTTCACCTGCGTCACAATGAAGCCGGACTCCCTCATGTTTTCATAGTACTCAATGGCCAAAGCAAAGTCAAACTCGTTGATCGCTGGCCCATCGATGGCGATCTTCATGAGATCGGAGAGCCCCTCATCACTCACACGGCGCAACCGGCCACGCTTCAGCAGCTCCCGGCCCCGGCTGATCTTCTCAGCAAGGACCGAGCCCAACGGCAAGACCAGGGCAATGGCCGCAAGGACGGCAAAGTCTGGGAAGAGCTCGTGCATCTCGGAGTTGCTGTAGACCAGCTTGATGCAGAGGTCCTTGAAGGAGAGTTGGCCAAGGCTGAAGACGATCCGCTTGAAGAGGGGGAAATCACTCAGGGCCCTCTCGCTCACCACCACCCGGGAATAAGCCTGCAGGAGGAAGTTCAGCTCGCTGACCCCATAGCTGCCAATGTCCTCCAAAGACTGGGGGTAGCACTTGGGGTTGAAGATGGCCGAGAAGGAGCTGATGGCCTTCAGGACACTGCTGGGGAACCTGTCCAGCAGGCTGCCCCGCACACTCTCCAGGTAACTCTCCTTAAGGTGCTCAAAGTGCTTCAGGTGTACCTTGGAGCAGTTGGCCAGCTCGATGCCCTTATAGTAGAGGCGGCTCTCGCCCTCCCGGTCATCCCGTGGGTGCTCGTTTGTCTCATTGAGGAACTCCTGGAGGTTCTGGCCACTGGTGCTCTTCTGGGCCTGCAGGGCAGTGGCCATGGCAGAGATGAGGGGCTTCAAGATGGAAAGGTCAAAGTCCTCGATCTGGAAGAAATGGCTGAGTTTCTGGAAGATGGGGAGGACGTCCAGGAGGATCTTGGTGAAGGCCACAAACTGGAACTTCTTGAGCTCTTCGCAGAGGCCATGGGCCACAGGCGACTGCTCTGCCTCACTCTCCAGGAGCAGCACCAGCGTGGGCCACGAGGAATCGATGGCTTCCACGGCTGGGAAAATAGAAGTCCAGTGGATGGCGTTGGGGCTCCCGAGGTCTATCTCACAGAGGTCCAAGACACTCCGCAGCTCCTGCAGGCCATTGCTTTCCCCCCTGAAGCTGGAGCAGAGCCTGTACACGGCATCCACGGTGGTCTCGTATTTCTGGAGGTACTCGATGCTGATGATGCTCTCGGCCAGCAGCAGGGAGCTCCCGTGGGACAGGCACTGCATCTCCATGAGGAGTGGGCAGAGCGAGGTCAGTGCGGTCCCCACCCCGCTCAGCCGCTCGGCCACCAGCGAAGCACTGTCGGCGCTGAGCCAGGTGATCTTCATGGTGGGGATGTCGAAGGAGCGCATCACCTCGCCCACCTTGCCCACCACCGTGGAGGCCTCCCCAGCGGGCAGCTCGAAGCTCCCCAGGAAGGTGGCAGAGGTTTGGCCATTGCAGGGGGAGACGGTGGTGGCAAACATGGCGAGGTTGTGGTGCTCCAGGACATCTACCGTCTCGTCCACCACCAGCCCAACAAATGGTGAAGCTTTTATCCTGTGCCTGTCCTCGTTGTGCAGGACTTCGGCGATCGCTGCCTGAGCCGGTTAAAAGATGGGCAGGGTGGGTGGGGAGGGAAAGAGAAACACAAATGAACTTCAAAAGCACCTGGGGGATGCTCAGCACCCGGCGCAAAGCAAGCAGCAAGGCTCCCGCTCCCCAAAAGCGGCACAAGGTCCCATGCTGGAGAAAGTTCCTTAAGCAAATGGGATCTACAACCACAGAAGAAGCTGGGAATCACCTTTTTCCTAATAGGACATCTCCTCCTGCTCCTGGCCCAGCCCAAGCAGTGAGTGAAGCTGCGGACAGTGTGGAAGCTCCTGCCCTGAGCTGGAGCCTGGAACCCCACAGCTTTGGAAGGACCAAATCCAGCTGGGGTTTGGAGCTCCATAGCTTCGAAAGGACCAAACCCACCTGGGGCTTGGAGCTCCATGGCTTTGGAAGGACCAAACCCACCTGGGGCTTGGAGCTCCATGGCTTTGGAAGGACCAAACCCACCTGGGGCTTGGAGATCCATGGCTTTGGAAGGACCAAATATAGCTGGAGCTTGGAGCTCCATGGCTTCAGAAGGGCCAAACACAGCTGAGGCAGCATCAAGCTGCGTCCCTTCACCACCCAGGCTCTCGAGACCTTGCCTACACCAGGAGCAAGGCAAGATGCCAAAATCCCACCACCTTGGTTCAAATGTCAGCAATCGCTTCCCTGCTTTATAAACCAAACATGGCAGCAAAACTTCAAAATGTTTCTTTTCTTCTTTACTCAACTCTTCCCCATTTCAGGAGGCAAAGGACCCAGTTTGAAGGGAAAACTTCCTCAGTGTGTGTGAATGCTGCAAGTAGCACTCCAGGCTGAGAAACCTAATTAGTGGGTTTAGTCTATCTGCAGCAAAATAAGGCTCTTTAGAGACGTAAGAAGTCTGGCAAGCAGCCAAGACCCACTAAAAAATTAATTTGGTTTTAAAAAGCGTGAAGCATCTGAAAAATTAGGAAAATTCCTTTCTAAACTCTCCGGCTACTTGATCTTTCTGATCACCCAATTTAGGGCAAAAGAGGAAAAACCCACAGTGCTCCTGTGCTAATTGAACTCCTGAGCTTTCTTCCTCCAAGCAGCCTGGCGAGCTCAGATGGGAGCAGATGCCCCCGCTCTCCCGGCATGGCTGGAAGCACACGTGTGACCACGAGCCTGAGGCTCTCTCGATGGAACCCATCACTTTCATCTGGTTGGTCAAAACAGGGAATGACACCAAAGTGCCACTTTGATGTTCAATGTGGAAGAATTTTCAGTTTCTACTGAAAATGCTGGAGAACAGGGGCATCACCTGGCCCTACCAGCTCCCATGTGGGACAAGAACATGCCCTGGAGCAGCCTGACCACAAGCACATCGTGGATGTTCCCTAATCTCATGGAGTACTTCTTCCCATCCAAGGATGGGGATGGAGGTCTGACCATCAGGGAATGCTGACGCAGAGGCTGTCAGTGCCCCTGAGCAGCCAGTGGCCCCAGCTCCTGCTCTGCCTGCGAGCCTGGGACACGAGTTCCCTGCCCTGCCTCCTGCCCCATGGACCCAACTCTGGCCCTCCTGAGCTGATGTCACTGGGAGGATCCAGCAATCCCTGCTTGCAAGGACCACTTTGGGTGAGACGAGGCGCACACCTTCACCAGCACCCATGGGATGGGAACTCCAACTTAAGTCTCCCATTCACACATGCAGCACCCAAAGCAAAGCCAAAAGGCGCCCAGGTGACGCTCAACAGGGCACTGGGAAAAATGGAACTCTGTGCCACAGCCCATTGGCGCAGACACCCACCCCATTCTGCTGAACGCGACGGGTGCAGCGCAAAGTGGCCACCCAGTCCCAAAGTGCCCATCAGAGCCAGGTGTATCCCAACCCATCATACACACCTGCATCTCCCTGATGCTGCCGGGGTGGTAGTACTCGCTGTGCTCCGAGACCAGCAGCGCCTGGCACAAGTTGAACTTCTGGAAGTGGAGCAAGGAGGAGCATTTCTCATCCGGGATCTCCTCCTTTGCCATCCAGTAGACTGTGGTGAGGACGGCCACTTTGGCTGGGTTCACCTCCACCTTGAGGACCGAGCGCAGCTCTGGGTAGGCGTGACCACGGGTTTCAAAGGCCAGTTGCTCCTGGTTCACAGCCAGCGCCTGGCGGTGCGCGCCGGAGGTGACGTGCCGCAGCAGGGCGTGGCGCTGGAAGTTGTCCGTGCCAACGGTAAAGGCGTTCTCCGCTTTACCGTGCTTGTTCTTCACCAGCGCCTGCCGACACTCTATGCAAAACATGAGTTTCCTCTCATAGTCAAACTCCAGCCAGGTAAATTCTTCCTTCCAGTGCTCATTGAAATAGCGCTTACACTTTTTATTGGAATTGGAAGTTTCCCCAGCTGGTTTTTTCCCTGGAGGCACCATATTGCTGGGAAATCAAACACTACAGTTGAACTGAAACGTGCCTTGGAGGAGCAGCCTCTACATTTAATTTAGTAAGAAGGTCTATTACAACTCTCCTGGTTCGACTGGAGATGAAAGAGACACAAGGGAAAGGGATTAGGGCTCTGCAAACCTCAGCTCGTGCTCATCGTTTATTCTTGGCTGCTAATGAAGAGCTGAGGTGGCTCAGAACAAACAAGGCTGTGTGACAGCCCCAGCATCACACGGGGGGGGGTCCCACCAAGCACCTCACTGGTGTCACTGGTGGGATTGGCACACACACACGGTCCTCCTCATAACCACGAGGACATCCAAACACGCTTCATTTCCAGACCTCCACACTATGGCTGATGTTGTGAAGGTATGGAACCTGCATTGAACCAAGCATCTTAAAATGAGCGTCCAGTCCCATGAGCAGCACCATTCGCTGCTGACCACAAGTGCCAGAGACCTGGAGCTGAACGAGGATGACTTGGAGGCCAACTCAGAAACACATGCCAGGGGGTTGGATGCATGTGTGTGTCTTTTCATCCTCCCCCTTGCTTGTCTCTATCCCAGGAAACCGCCAAAGTGATGCCACGTCCCATGGTAGCAGGGCCATGCTCTGCACAGCCAGCACCCCAGCTCAGCACCATTCCCAGGGGTGTCTAATGAACAAGACCCACTCCCCAACCTCCACTGGAGCCTGAGGCTGCAAAGCACTCACACACTTATTTAAACCAGGCAGCAAAATTTAAGCATCCACTTAACTCCCTCCCTATACTTAAGCCCAGCTCAATCCTCACGTTTTTCCATGAACTGGATTGAAAAAAACAAACTGAACTTTGACAAAGGTGGTGGGAAGAGGGGGAGAAGGAACCCAGCACAGGGTGGGGAAGGCAGGGAGCCAAACCACCTCACAATCCTCAGGTCCCACCCCTCGGCACAGTGCAGCCGAGAGCACCCAGGGAACAATTCCCACAGCTGGGGCGGTCTGGAGAAAGCTGGGGACGCTTCCTCAGGTGGGTTCAAGAGCTGCAACACAGCCAGAGCAGAGTCTCCTCAGAAGTCCATTAATTAGGAAACCGTGATGGACTTGCCACGTGAGAGTCATAGCCTTGCTGAATGTTTCCTCTGCCGCTGCCAGCACCGCTCAGACGTTCCCCAGGGACGCAGGCTGTGCCAGGGCTAGGATTGCACCGGTGCCCCTGCCGTGCCCTGGTGAGGCTCAGGACTTGTCCCCTGCTTTGGGATGAGGTGCCTGTGCAGCAGGGACAGCTCTGCTGCCTCACTCATGGTTTGCACACCCAGCCTGCTCCATCCCCAGCACCCCCATCCCTGTGCCAGGTGAGCTGAGCGCACCAGGATGGTGCAGAGCCCTGCAGGATCAGCTCCTCCACTCCCTCCCTGTCACTGACGCCACTCGTTCCCAGTCCCACCCTCACCTACAGGCAGCCCTGCATCCCAGCACCAACCCTGAGCATCCTTCCCTGCCACCGCTGCCCCTACGCTTCCCAGGGGACCTGGCAGAACGTGGGGAGCAGAGGCAGCTGGGGACAGGAGTGACACTGCCATACTCCCACCAGCCTGCTGATGCCCCCCCCAGCTCTGGAAGTTTGAAATCAGGATTTACTTGGAAGAGGATGGTGGCTGCTCTGACCCTCGTGCCCGGGTGCATCAGCCCTGGGTGGCATCACCCAACGCCCGCCCAGGTGAGGGGGCAGCACACGACCCCCAAGCCCCACACGCCCACCCTGCCCCTTACATACGTACCATTTAAAGGCTGCCATAAGCTTTGGGACGAGGGGGCTCGCAAACTTTCCAGATTTGGGTTTTTAAATAGGAGGGGGGAAAAAAAATGAAAAGAAATGGAATTAAAAAATAAAACCCAAACCCAGGCAAACATTGCCAAGCTGAGAAAAAAAAAAAATAGCAGAATAAAAAAAGCTCTCAGGGAGGGCTGGAGCAGCAGCACCTCCTGGGTGCGTGGGGCAGGGACCCCAGCTCCGAGAGGGAACAAAGCCTGCGGCTGCGGCCAAGCTCAAGGAACCCTGGGAGCAGCCATCTTGCTGCGAGGACTGTCTGGTTGCGCGGATGCTCCCAGCAGCCAACGGCGGCAGTGGCCACTAGTGGTGGCCAAGAATGGGGAAGGCCAAGTGGCCATGGCCTGGCCACCGGGACAGCGGATAACAGGTTCACAGAAGCATCTGGTTGGAAAAGACCTTTGAGATCGAGTCCAACCACACCTGTCCACTTATCAAACCACATCCTGGAGAAACTCATCTACCTGTCTTTTAAACACCTCCAGGGATGGAGACTCCACCCAGTGAAGAAATTTTTCCTAATGTCTAGTCGTTCAGCTTGGGAAAGACATTGAAGGTCATTAAGTCCAACCATAAACCCAACATTGCCAAAGCCATCACTAAAACCATGTCCCACATCCACACGGCTTTTAAATCCCTCCAGGAATGGTGACTCCTCCGCTTCCCTGGGCACAAAAAGACAAGAGAGAGGGAGAGGAAGTGGGCAGCGCTGTTGTGGATGTGGTAGCTGGGAATGGAGCACGTGGAACTCAGCCTCGTGGCCCCTGCTGGGACACCTTTTCCCAAGATGCAAGGAGAGCAAAGGTGATGGACATCAGATATGCAGCTTGTGGACCCCCAGGACCCCCACTCCAGGTCCCTCAGGCCAAGGGTTAAGCGCACACAGCAGGATGAGCTGCAAAGGTCTCTGCATTCAGCCAGGATGGGTGTTCCCAGGTTTGGGCAGAGCCAGGATATGAGCACCCTGCAAGTGGGCAGCTGTGGGCAGAGCAGCTCTCCAGCCCTGCCCACACACATGGAGTTGTTTAAAAATCCACATCTGAGTCCCCAGGCAAACGCTGCAGTGGGAGTTGGACCAAAGTCCTGCTCTAACCCCATCTGACTGCACTCCTGGTCCATAGCTGTGGAACTCCCATTGGGATGGCACTGACACCTGTGCCTAGCACCCACTCCCTCGTGCTGGGGCACCCTAACAGCTCCACTCACGACCAAATCCCCTTCTTTTAGCATTAAATGCAGGTGACATTCAGACCCTCCCAACTTCTTCCAAAACCAGGATTCTACACCAATTTTCCTTTCCCCCAAACAAGGTTCCTGAGGACACTAAAATCCCAAAGAGCACTGGTGTCCCATGGGAGCCCCTTGCGGGAACATCCCACCCATTCCCCAGCCTCCCCAACACAGACAGGGTGCCCAGGGGCTGGAGGATGCTCAGCCCCCAACTCCACCTGCTCCGGGTGCAGAGGGTGGCCCCATGGTATGTGCCTGGATTAGGGGCTGCATTGTACCTGGCTCCAGCTGGCTCCACACCCCGGGAGGGGACCGGAGGCCTGAGTGAATTCCTCTCTTTAGGTTCCTCAACATATCCCGGGGCGAAAGGCTCTTCCTGCTCTCGGGACATTCCTGCCCGGACACTTCAGCCCAGGGTTAATGCTAACAGGAGCTGGGTGAAACCAGAGACAGGCTCCCAGGGGTGAAAATATGCACTATTTATTCTTGTGCTAATGCAAGCAAGAAAAGAGGACTTAGCCTTTTTTAATCAGTTTTCAGCTGGAAGGCTGCAGCATCCTATGATTGGAAGCACCCAGAGCAGGATTGCATAGGTCGGGATGCAGCATCCAGAGCAGGATTGCAAAGGTTGGGATGCAGCACCCAGAGCAGGATTGCAAAGGTCAGCTGCCCCCATTTCCCACGGCCTCTGCTGAGCCCCTGCATTGGGATCCACTGGCAGGACCAAAAGACTCCATCTATGAACACACTTGGTTCCCAAAGGGAGCAGCCTGGTCCAATCCCATAGGTTTCTCCCACCTTGCACTGTCAGAGAGGGCACCCAAAGCCAAAGCAGAGGGTCAGGGAGACAAGGAGCCCATGGAAAGACCTGGAAAACAGGTGGATTTGATAAAATCCCTCCCTGCCTTCCTCCTCTCTGCTTCCACTCGCACCAGATACCAACACAGTGCTTACAATTATCAAGAGCCAAAGGGAGCCAGGCAGGAAAAATCTGCATCAGGGAAACAAAATAGCTCAAGAAAAGCAATGGGAACCAAGCAGGAACCCAAAATCCCCCTGGGCAAACCCCAGGCATGGCGCATGGCATCACAGCAGGGCTTGAGCTCCTCTCTGAGCGTGGCCAGAAGACCAGGGAGCTGGGGCAGGATGGGGCAGGTCAGCAGCTCCACGGGTGTTCCACTGAGGGGCGAGCGCTGCTGTAGACCCCGGCACACGGCAGCTCTGCACCAGCTGGGGAGACCCTGCCCCAGCCCTGGGCATGGAGATGGGCACTGGCTGAGGGAGATGGAAGCCACCTGCCCATGCTGGTGGGCTGCCACCCTTTTGCTTTGCACAGGAAGCCAGCTCTGGAGGGGCGATAACCCACCAGGAGCAGTTCCAGCCCTGCCAGCTGCCCTCTCAGCACCCAGTGAGCACCCTCACCCGAGATAATATCAAACCTCACGGGAGAAGAGGGGACAGGGACAGACAGGCAGGGACAAGGCAGAGACCCCAGTGCCTGCCAAGACACACTGAGCCCGAAGAGACCCTTTGCACCAACTCCCTGAGCTCCAGCACAGCTGAACCTGTTGGTCCTTTCTGCCCGGGGTCCTGCAGTGGGAAACAGCTGAAACACCTCAGGAGAAACAACCTTTTAATTGTCTTTTTTTTTTTTCCCCTCCATAAAGGAACATTCCTGCAGGAAGCCTCCAGCTTTAATGTGGATTTGGGCAGTGTTTTCAGGATATCCCTGACCCTGATGAGCACCTCACCCTTGCAGGATGTCAAACACCATAGAATCACTTGGTTGGAAAAGACCTTTGAGATCACCAAGTCCAAACACCCATCCTTCCTAAAGGAACCAAAATGGAAATATTCCTATTTACTCCTATGCAGCAGCCGCAGCGCTCTTGGTTTGATTCAATCATTGCTATTTTCCCCCCTGTGACATGCCTGGAGAGCTCAGCAGGCAGGTGCCCTGTCTCCACGACACATTTATCATCAGTGTGGCACCAGGGTGGCCGCTGCCCGATGAGCCACAGTTTCCATATGAGCCTCGCGCCTTCCACGGCCGAACCAAACCTGGTGCACCCGGCTCCCAGCTGGGGATGCTGAGGGGCCAGATCCTGGCACCTCCCTCCAATGCCTCAGCTCCACATCTAGGGGCTGCCTTTCCCCAAGTCTTCTGAACAGAAGAGACTTAAACCCCAATGTATTACTCTGAAAGATACTAAATTCTCAAGGCTAAATATATCTACAAGATCCACAAGTTCCCTGAGGCCCTGGGCCAGGTTGCCCAGGGGTGGCTGCCCCATCCCTGGAGGTGTTCAAGGCCAGGTTGGATGGAGCTTCGAGCCCCCTGATCCAGTAGGAGGTATCCCTGCCCCCGGCAGGGGAGTGAGCTTTGAGGTCCCTTCCAACTCAAACCATTCCATGATTCTATGATTTTGGTTTTCTTCTCTACATTTAAACCAGTCTCTTGGTCTCTGGGGAATGACTCACACTTTTCCAGCAGAGGAGTTCCTGGCACTCCTGAAGCTGCCAACCCCAGAGAGCCCCATCCCCTCCCAGCCAACCAGGTCTCCCAACCACCCAGCAGCGCCTGGCTCCATCATCTGCCCTCCTCCCCTGTCCTTTTCCCACCATGGGACAGGGTAGGAAAACCCTGGCATTTTGCCCAAGGACTTTTGACACTGCCCAGGGGGAATTTTAAGGGCAAGGAAAGGTACACAGGGACTCATTTGGGATCTCTCCACAGCATCTCAGGGGATGAAGCCGAGTCTCCTCTGGGGTGTCCATGGGACCCATTTGGGATCTCTCCACAGCATCTTGGGGAATGTAACAGTCTCCTCTGGGGTGTCCCTAGGACCCATTTGGGATGTCTCCAGGGCATCTCGGAGGCTGCATTGGAAACCCTCTGGTCATCTCCAGAGCCCTTTTGGGGTCTCTGAGGTGTCCCTGATTCCTTTTTGGGACCCTTCAAATCCCCACTCCCCCTCTGCACCCAAAGCCCCACCCATACCAGACCCCCAAAATAAACCAGGGCTTGGGAGCAGCGGGAGGACGCGCAGGAGGATGCAGGGGAGCTGCCCCAGCCCCACCGCCGCAGCATCCCTCGCACCCGAAGGTGGTGACAGTTCCATTTAATCTCTGCTGTGCACGGCAGAGGAAGGCAGGCTGCGAGGAGCTGCTGTCTTGGTGTAGGAGAGAGCTGTCCCTCTGCGAGGAGACAGCACTCAACACCGTGTCAGCTCAGACAAATTAAAAATACTTCTGCAACCCTCCCCCCCCCCCCGCCCCGGGGCTGGTGCCTGGCCAGGCAGAGCTGGCTCCTCTGCTGGGATCTGCTGTTTCACAGCATCGCTGCAAAGAGACCTGAGGGTCATGAGGAGGAGAGGGTGCCCCAGCTCAGGGAAAGGGTTGAGGCACACGCTGGGGGACCTCAATATTTCCCTGCTGTACCCCAGCTCTCTTGCACATCCCCACGGTGCTTGAGGTTTGCTCCTCATCTGCCAGGGGGGCCCTTCCAGTGCTGTGGTGGGCAGAGGGGCTCTGGCTTGGGTAGCTCAGGGGGTGTCAGTGGGTGATGGAGAGGAGACCAAGGGATGCTGCTGGAGAAGGAAGCCCCCAAGCAGCTGACACGGGGACCCCAAGCCACTACCAGCTCGCAGGATGCTGCCTCGCGCCTCCCTCCCCTGCGCAGCCTTGTCACAGCCTTTCGTTGCGTGACTCGAGCTGGCAGGGAACAAGCCTTGAAATAAACTCAGCTGACATCCTTGCAAACTCCCGGGCATGGCCACAAACAGCATTATTTGTCCAAGCCAGGGAGGGGGGAACAGTGTTCATTTCTCCCCACCAGTGACCCCAGCTCCAGGCTAACGCTCCTCTGATCAGACTGGGCCAGTTCAGTCCTCCTGATGCAGCAGTTGAGAAGGGTGAAGCCTTTTTTGTTGAGGAGCAAGAGCAAAAGCAGAGCCAAGGTGATCTCCCTCCTACCCTGGGCTCCCTCTCAGCTGATGCACCTGATCTTGGAAAGGCTGCTTGGCTGCATCCAGCTCCCAGGGAGAACCTTGCACAATTGATATGTTAAATAACTTTGGAGGGGCAAAACTGGATGCAGGTCTTGCTCTACCAAGCCTCTTTTCTTCCCCTGTCCACAACCATCACTCTCACCCTCCCTTGGATTTCAACTCCCAACTCTCCCTTGCCTATCAGTTAATAATATGAAAAAACACCATTTAGTGATGATCCCCCCCCTTGCAGAGCCCCCATCCAGCCCAGTGTTCTGGGCATCACGGATGGCATCGCTACCAGGGCTGGATCAAAACTGGACATGGTTCTTTCTCTATCAAGTCTCTTTTTCTCCCCACATCCACAAACATTAATTCCAACTCTCCTGGGATTTCAATTCCCAAATGTGTCAGCTAATAATCTGAAAACCACAGCACTTAAGTAATGCTGCCCCTTGCAGAACCCCCAACCAGGCTGGCATTCCGGACATCGCTGCTGGGGCTGGAGCAAAACCGGACACAGGTCTTGCTCTATTTAAGCCTCTTTTCTTCCCCTACATCCACAAATATCAATCCCACCTCCCCCCTTGGATTGTAATTCCCAAATCTGCCAGCAAATAATCTAAAAAAACAGTATTTAGTGATGCTCCCCCTCGCAGAGCCCCCATCCAGCCTCAACCAGCTCAGCATCCCCTGCACCACAGTTGGCATCACTGCCAGGGCTGGAACAGCCCAGCCAAGACCTCGCTGATTCGTGACCAGCACTGAGGAGCTCAGGAAGGAGCTGGGCTAATCCTGACCCGGGGCAGCAGCAGGAAAGAGGCAGTGAGCACTGAACACCAATCTCTGCTCGATCCCTCCCCTACATCACCTTCTCCTCTGGGGTGTGTGTAGGGGGGGTCAGGGTCCTTCCAAAACACAAAGAGCTCAAGGGAGAGATTGGAGCCCCAGATTAGTTCAGCCTTTATTCTGAGCATCGTTTAAATCATAAAAATTACAGCTAAGGCCAATTCATTACAGCCAGGGAGAACTGACAGATATAAAAAGGGAAAAAAAGACACTCAAATTGATGCTTTCTCACCGTTCCAGTGAAATAACCCAATTTAGAACAAATTAAGGGGCTCCCAGCTCTCCCAGCCTTTTGAATTGCCTCTAAGCCAACGCACATTTTTCTCAGTGCAGAGTTTCCTCCATTAGGAGTGAAAATTAATGATTTCTGTTACCAAAGCAGCTGAAGGTGGGCACCTCCCTCACACAGCAGGGCTGAGATGGCTCTTCCCCAAGGCATGAGACCCCAAAGAGCAGCACAGAGGGGCGAGGGGACACTGCTCAGGGAGAATAAGTGCCATAGCCAGGGCTACCTGGCCAGTCAGTGGTAAAGCCAGGCTCTGGGCTGGCGCCAGTCCCTCCTGTGGTGCCATCCTGGAGCAATGTATGAAAAGCACCACCCGTGATGGCATTGTGGCCACCTCTGAGGCCCCCTGAGCATGGAAACCGTGGGCTTTGGCCAATCCCTCTTGGTTTTGCTTGAGGGGTCGAAAAAGGGACTCGTCCCACTCACAGGGTCCAACTCAGACTGTGGGGGTGCAAGTCCCAGGCACAGAAAGAACTTTCAAGCCTTAATCCATTTACACATTCCAGCCTCTAAGTTTTATAAAGGTCAAATCCCTTAGCCTCCCCCCACCTGCTCTCCACTCACAATGTGATTTTCATAGAATCATAGAATGGTTTGGGTTGGAAGGGACCTCAAACCCATTCAGTTCCACCCCCTGCCATGGGCAGAGACACCTCCCACTGGATCAGGGGGCTCAAAGCCTCATCCAGCCTGACCTCGAACACCTCCAGGGATGGGGCAGCCACCACTGCTCTGGGCAATCTGTGCCAGGGCCTCCCCACCCTCACAGGAAATATTTCTTGCTAAAATCTCATCTCAATCTCCCCTCTTTCAGCTGAAAACCTTTTCCCCTCATCCTATCCCTGCACTCCCTGATCAAGAGCCCCTCCCCAGCTTTCCTGGAGCCCCTTTCAGTCCTGGGAGGTTGCTCTAAGGTCTCCCTACAGCCTTCTCTTCTCCAGGCTGAACAACCCCAACTCTCCCAGCCTGTTCTCATACAGGAACTGCTCCAGCCCTTGGATCATCTCCATGGCCTCCCCTGGACTCACTCTAACAGCTCCCTGTCCTTCCTGTGCTGGAGCCCTATGCCCAGCGCCCGCTGTGTTTGCACTGGCAGCTGCAGAAGGGCATCACTCCCCAACACGGCTGCCCTGGGGCCACGCTGGCCGTACCCAGTGTTTGGAAAATGATACACATCTGTCATTATTTTTTAATTAGATTTTTATTTCCTACTGCTAGTATTTCATTGTAATTTCCGCCACTCCTACCCAGGCCGCACGAATATAATCACTTCGGAGAAGAGTGGGAACAACCAGCCTACTCCTTCCAACATCCCGCTCAGAAAAGGGAAAAATAGCAATCTGTGAAATACCCAGCCCCTGCTGTCATTGCCAGCTTAGGGCACCAGGCGGGTGCTGGAATGGACCATCAAAGCGCCGCTGCCGGCCACCAGCAGCCTGCTGGGAGCACCAGCGCTGCCAGAACTTCAAACAAGTCCATGTTTGCCCAAAATACCTCTTAGCAACCCATTGCTCCAGCAAGGTGAGGAAGACTTAAAAACAGTCTGAAACTGGTGAGGACAGGCTGAGAGAGTTGGGGGTTGTTCAGCCTGGAGAAGGCTCTGGGGAGACCTTAGAGCAGCCTCCCCGTGCTGAAAGAGGCTCCAGGAAAGCTGGGGAGGGGCTCTTGATCAGAAATAGGATGAGGGGGGACAGTTTTCAGCTGAAAGAGAAAAATGTTTTCCTGTGAGGGTGGGGAGGCCCTGGCCCAGGTTGCCCAGAGACATCGTGGCTGCCCCATCCCTGGAGGTGTTCAAGGCCAGGTTGGATGGGGCTTTGAGTCCCCTGATCCAGTGGGAGTTGTCTCTGCCCATGGCAGGCGGTTGGAACAGGATGGGCTTTGAGGTCCCTTCCAACCCAACCCATTCCATGATTCTATGATATGAAATTTGTGAATTATACCCTTGGCTTGATGCTGGACATGCAGTGATATTTTCTAGCCCACATCACACTGGAGATCAAGATTAGATGACAGTTTGGTCTAAAAATACTTAGAAGGGGAGGCTGAAGCTGCCGGAGGCACTCAGAGCCCTCGGTGCTTCCCTGGATATTGAAAGCAGGGAATGGATTTTTTCCCCAGGACATTGCTGGGAGGAAGCCCCCGGCAACAAAAACAACAAGTGCATTTACAGAGAAATTCACCCAAAACAGCCTGCAGGAAAGCTCAGTTCCACCACCTGCACAGGGAGCCCCAACACCAAACAGAGTGTTCAAGCGGGGACAGAGACGCAATTCCCCTCTCCATTAACCCCAATGACAACAGAGGGGACACAAAGCCTCATTAAGCAGCCAATTAACAACAGCAAACTCACAGCAGCATCACGGCCCACGCACCCTGAAGCTGGATGACTCCATATTACCTCTTTTTTTTTCTTGAGGAGGTGTTTAAGACACAGGGGGAGGATGATTCGAATCCACAGGGAGCAGACGCCGCACAAACACCTCGCAACCACCGCGTTTCTCTACCCCGAGCACCATCACCTACTCCGGCCCTGGCACCGAGATGTCCAGTGAGCCCCTTGCACCACGGGTCCCAAACTGAACCTTTAGTGGCTTTACAACACTTCCTGCATATTTGAGACCAGAAGGTTAAACCCAACCTTGAGGATGAGGGGAAGCATTTTCGGTTTTTGTTTTTTAAGATCTGCTTTGCCCGATGAGTATTCCAGATAAATATCCCGAGTACCATTACATAGAAATACATGGAAAGACAGCTCCTGGGGAAAAGATTGTGTTTCAAACTACCACAAAAATTAAAGTGATCTGGAGGAGCCAGCCGACGAGCAAGGCTGCAGTTACGCTGATGCGAGCGCCTTGGAGGAGCCCTGTCAGATGTGCCACTCCAATAACATCCGCGCTCCCCCTGCCTGGCTGCTCTCCCACAGCCACAGGCACCACCAACACAGCCTGGCAACGCATTCCCAGAGGAAAAGGAGTGCATTAAAGCACGTGAGCGTGCACGCACTCACATGCATGTGCACACTGCACATGTGTGTGCACCCATGGAGAGAACCAGCACTGCTGCCTGGACCCCACTTGCTGGACATCCCCAACCCCCAATGGAAAGTTAATGCCAATAATTGCTGATAACAACAAAAAGCACTGAAATTCCCAGCCCCGAATCCGCGCGGGAAATGGTTCTGAGAGCAGCATTACGCTCCATTTGCTGCCGCAGCTCCACTCCACGAGCCCAAGCCAAGCAGCAAAGCATCACCACAACCACCCCCCCTGCCTTTTTTTTCCCTCTGCTCCCCCCCTCCAGCCTCACAAAAAAAAAAAAGCAAAGTATCAAAGATTTGCGTCGCAGGCACAGCAGAAACACAAGTCAGAGCTGACCCCCAAAAAGGAAGAGCAAGGGCAAAATAAAGCCGTGTCAGCATACGACCTGTTCCTTCCTCTTTTTGCAGCCCTGGGAAAAAAAATAAATCAATAAGATGCAGTGAGTCAAACTCAGCTTGAATCCCGTAAGTAATTAGGATTAGCAGGCTGGGAGCAGAAGAAAGAGGCTGCCTGTGTGCCTGGGCTGGGAGGGACCATTTTGTGGGTGTAAGGTACACGGCTTAGTTGATGCAAATAAAAAAAGAGCAGCTCTTTAAATGGGTTCTTGGGCAGGATGGGAATAGGCAACAGCAACGACCTGGTTTGCTTCAGAAGAAGAAAAATCTCACAAGGGCATTTTAGCACAGCAAAGTCCCGAAGGGAGCAGGATGGGGACCCCCAGGTGAATCAGTGTTTGATGGAGAATCTGTTACCAATTCCTCACTCCTGGACTCCTTAAGCATCACGTATTTCTGGAGCCTTTTCCCGATAGTAAATAATCCATTTCTTTTTCACTATTAAGAGTTAAGTCCATGATCAAAATTGCAAAAGGGACAAAAGACACCCCCCTCCCCAAAACCTCAGCAGAGCAACAAATAATTAGATGGTTTTTTTTTTCTTTAAAGAACAACTTGTACCTTGATTTATTTCCATTTTCTCAAGCTCAAGTAACTCGGCAAAAGCCGGCTGCCTGCAGGAACGCTTGAATCGAATCTGTGCAGGCAGGAACATCCTCGGGACAGCAGCAAGGTGAGTGTCCCCGACCTTGCCCCCCACTGGTGCCCCCTTCCCATTGCCACGCCGGCCGGGACCCAGCTCCTGCAACCCCCCCCCCCCCCCCCCCCCCCCCCCAGTGCCCAACGCGGGCTGCCAGCTCCAAAACCAGCTTTTCTGTGGATTAATAAAGACCGGGGGGTGCAATGGGGAGTGATGAAGGAGAGAACAAGGAGGGATAGAGAGCAATGAAGGAAGGATGGGGAGGGATAGGGTGCAATTAGGAGCGATGGGGAAGGGATGGGGATCAATGGGGAGGGATGGGGAGCAACGGGGCTGAGCAGCCTCCGGTCGGCAGCTCCCGCGGGGGAGGGAAAGTTGCATTTCACCCACCTAGAAGCATTTTGGATGCGGCTGCCTGGCCTCAGCGCTGCTGGTGCCTCCCGCTCGCCCTGCCGGGCTGCGGGGAGGGCGGGCAGGGGAGGGATGGAGAGGAGGGGGGGAGGGATGGAGAGGACGGGGGGCGGGCAGGGAAAGGGAGGGCGGGCTGGCACGCACCCCCAGCACCCCCCAATTAGCAGCTTGCGAGCCCCTCAGCCGGAAAACTGGGGGTTAAAGCAGCCGAAGGTGCCGGGAATTAAGATGCAAATGAGAGGGAGAGAGGGGCCCAGATCCCCTTGACCCCCCTAAGCACCCTTCTCTTCCTGAGAGCAAACGCCGGGGCTGCCAAAGCAAAGAAACTTTGCTGGGGAGGAGGGAGCCCACAACTGGCTTCTCTTGCAAACCAAGACCCCTCTAAGGTGGGGGAAGAAGAGGGCAGGAACCTGCCAAGATGCCCCCCGCAGGGTCTTCACTGCGGGTTTGCTCAGGGAAGGGAGATGGCCCCAGCACCCCCATCCCAAATCCCTCCAGGAGAGGCTCTCCAAAATCCTGTCACGATCCCGCAGGTGGGATGCAGGCAGAGTCACCCATCCCTCCAAACTCCCTGAGCTTCCTTTGCCTGGGAAGCCAAGCATGTCCCTCACACACTGGCAAGCGTCCCCCAGCTTTCAGGGTTCACGACTGAAACACTGGCACTTGCCCAAAAGCAGCAGTGTGAATGCATCCCTTTTAACCATTATGTGCACCTGAGAACAGAGCCCACAACCAGCTTCTCTTGCATCCACAAGATTTCTCTTCAAGTGCCCAAGACCCCTCTCTAAAGGGGGCGAAGAGGGGAGCAGGCACCTGCCAAGATGTTCCCATGCTGGGTGGATGGATCAGGGAGAGGAGACTGTCACAGCACCCCCATGCCAAATTCCTCTAGGAATGGGTTCCCCAAACCCCCCCATAAGCAGGGTTGCTCCGTCCCTCTGAAATATTTGTGCCTCACTTGCCAGGAAAGCCAAGCATGTCGTGTGTCCATCCTCCTCCAGCATCCCTTGCTTTTCAGGGTTCATGACCAAAATGCTGGCGCTTACCCGAGAGTGGCAGCATGAACTCCTCCCTTTTTCCATTATCTCCACCTGGGAGAGGTCCAAACCTCCCAGCCAGCCCTGGAGCACCCATGGGGTGCCAGATACCCCGCGCAGGCAGTGCAGCCCCATAGGGAAAGGGGCAGCAGGGGCTGCACTGCCTGGCAGTTGCGTGTCCCTGCCCAGTTCAATCCCAGTGGAAACAAGCAGGGTCCAATCCAGGTGCATCATTGGGGTGACATGGGTGGGCACAGGCTGCCTGCCCAGCTGGGGGGCTCTCCCCAGCCCCCCGTGACTTGGATTTTGCATATGAACTGGAGCCCAGTGGTTGCTGCTCCCCCCATGGTTTTCATTAGCAAAGGCTGAGAGAGTTGGACTCCTCATAGCACCACCTTCTCTGTGCTGAATATTTGGCCTCCAGAGCTTGTCAGGAGGGGAGGTTCGTGACTTAGAAAGAGGCAAATGATGGACAATCTGCTTATGAAAAGAGGAAAAAGTTATCCCCCCTTGAAAGGGAGATAAGAACAGGGAGAGATTTAAGTGTTGAAGCCAAACAATTCAAGGAGTCCAGCAGGAACCCCTCTCTCTCAGCCACGGGCAGAAGAAAACCAAAGACGCAAACCACGAGATGCCAAATGCCACTCCCAGGTGCTGCAGCCACACCAGGCACTTTGAGGGTAAACTCTAGCATTCTGGTGCTCTGAAAAGCATCCAGAGCTGTCAGGGACCCCTTTGCACCACTGCTTTCCCAGGGCATCCATCAGGTCCTTCTCCCAACGCCCATGGGGTTTGGCTGGCATTGGGGCAAAGCCCCCATGCAGGGTATAAGCAATAAGTTTAACCCGGGCACTCGCTAATCTGGGATTGACAGCTGAGCCCGCGCCGCCTGTTTCCAGCCTCCCAGCAGGCTATTTAAACCTGATATTAATTTGTTTAATGTCACCAGCAGTTTGGTGCTCCTGCAAGTGACTCTCAAGCAGAGGGGAGCACGGAGGTGTAAAGACCAGGAGGAGAGGTGGGGTTGACAACCATCTGGGGGGCTGTTCTTTCCCACAGGACAACCACAAGCCCTGGGTATCTCCTGACCTCCCTCTGGTCCTGCTCAGGACCAACTTACAGCCCTGAATCCCCACACTCCATCCACGCTCCCTCCAAACCCAGATTTCTGCACAGCAATTCCATCAGTAAATAACCTCCCTCCTCCAGCCAGTGCCCAGTTTGTCCCAGTTGGGTGGGCAGGTCCTGGCTGGCATCGCGGCAGCTGAAAGGGTCAAACTGGTGGGACACAGAGGAGCAGGAGGGAGGAACAGCAGTGTGGGATGGTGGTTTTATGACCAAGTCTTTGTGGCCAGCTGGAGCAGAGGCTAATTGCAGGTCCTGATTACAGCCCCTTGCCATTAACACCTCCTGCCCTCCTCTGCTCAGCGGATCCCTGGAATTTCCCAGCGACACAGCGTGGGTCCAGCTGGGACATAACTTGCTATATTTGTACATGGACCCCAGTGCTGACACACGGCAGCAGCACAAAACCCTCCCACTGGGCCCAGACCCACATCACCAGCCACATGGGGAAAGCAAAGCCCGTGGCCACTTCTTCCTGTAACATCTGGAGCTGCTGCCAGACATCTTCACCAGACCCTGCCACTGCAAAGGGTGCCCAGGGGCCCGTGATAACCGGCTTCACCACCCTGACACCGTGGGAGGCACTCAAATAAAATCAAAGCCAATGGGCATCACTGAGTCAGATGCTGCACACCCGCCCACGGTCACCACTTTTTGACACAGGTTGTTAACAAAGCCCAGGGCCCCGATGTAGAGCGTTAGGAGAGAGTGGTGACAGAACCAGGCTTCTCTGTAAATCACAGAATCACAGGCTGCAGTTAGAAAAGACCTTTAAGATCATTGAGGCCAACCATCAATCCAGTCCTGCTAAGTCCACCGGCCCCAAGTACATCTACTCACCTTTTAATCACCTCAAGGGATGGTGACTCAACCACCTCCCTGGGCAGCCTCTTCCAATGCTTGACAACCCTTTCAGCAAAGTAATTCCTCCCAATATCCAGCCTAAATCTTCCCTGGCACATCTTGAGGCCATTTCCCCTTGTCCTGTCACTGGCTACCAGGGAGAAGAGACCAATTCCTACCTCACTACAACCTCCTTTTAGGTAGCTGTAGAGAGCAATAAGGCCTCCCCTCAGCCTCCTGTTCTCCAAACTAAACAACCCCAGCTTCCTCAGGTGCTGCTAAGCCTTGTGCTCTAAACACTTCACCACCTTTGTTCCCCTTCTCTGGATGCACCCCAGAATCCTGATGTCCTCCTCAAAGAGAAGGACACAAAACTGAACACAGGATTTGAGGTGCAGCCTCACGAGCGATGAGCACAGGGCAAGGATAGCTACCTAGTCCTGCTGGCCACACACAAAGAGGGAAAACTGCCTGCCCCAGCCCTCAGCGTGCACATCCCAGCAGAGGCAAAGCCCAAACACGCAATAGGAGAGGGAATGTTCACCTACACCCACCGTTGAGTTGGGCTTGCTCAGGCAAGTCTGCTCAAGCCGTGCCTGCGGCCCCAGCAGCAGCAACTCGGAGGGAAGGGGAGGGCAGGGAGATGGGGAGGGTGGCCAGGAAGAAGAATGGGTCCAGCTGTGACCCAGCTGGCTTGTTTTGGGCACAAGCTGTCCCTAATTCCACCAATTCCTAGACATTAGGAAAAACATATTCACTGAAAAGGGTTCTCAGGAACTGGAACAGCTGCCCAGGGAGGTGGTTGAGTCCTCATCCCTGGAGGTATTTAAAGGACTGGTAGATGAGGTGCTCAGGGATGTGCTTTAGTAGTGGACAGGTACTATTGGACTTGATCTCAGAGGTCTTTTCCGACCAGATGATTCTATGATTCAATTCAGTGGGCCCTTTGTGAGACTCCAGGAAACTCAACAGTGATTATTCTGAAACCTACCGAGGGCAGTGTTAAACTCCTTGCTCCTTGAAGGACAACCAGGACAGGCATTCCCCAATTTTAGACTCCAAAAATCAGCCTGGCAAATAGTGAACCAGATTGGGCAATGAACACATCGATAAGCAAGAAGGGAGGCAGAGGGATAAAAAAAAACCAGTAGGAAGCACATCCCCATTCCTTCCCCCTCGCTGAGCCTTCCTGGCTGACTTTGTTCTGTGAGGATTTAGGGTATAATTTGGGGGTGAAAGATGCCAGATAGGATCAAGAGAGATACACCTGGAGGTCGTGTATCAGTTTTCTTCTGCTCTGTAACTTGAGCCCCATCAGAAGCAGAAGGCTCAGGCGTGGAACAGCCGCTGGCGGTTCATCCCCATCAGGCCAGGAAGGAGGGTGCTGACCTTTCCTGCTCCTGAGTTTGCTCAGGATTAAGATAACATATTTGAAGGGTCGAATCCTGCCCTCTGGGGGGTTCCCACACAAAGAAGATGGGGTCTGCAGCTCACGTTCCTTCCACGACCCCCCTGATAAACAGCGGCCTAACGGCCTGGCCCACAGGCAGGTGCCCATTCTGATCAGATCAGGGCATCCTGATTTTTTAATTACTCCTTCCTGAAGATTTGGGCTTTGGTGCATCACAAAAAGAGTGCAGTGAACCAGGGGATCACACGATGCGTTTGTCTGAGTGGTGGGGTGACCGTGGTGCTGGCCATCCCCAAAGGGACACACACACACACACACATCCCAGGGATGCTGTGACTGGGGTTTAACCTCAATTTTCCCCACCAAGGGAAGGTCTGGTCTCACTGTGTTGCTAAGAACCACAGTAACAGCCAAATGCCTTAGCTTTTCTTCTCTGTGCTACTTTAATCTTCCCCATTTCAGGAGTGGAAAACAATATTGTCCTTTCATTAACCTCAGCTCCTGCACGAAATATCAGCTTTAAACCATGGTGGAAACTACTCAACTAAGGGCCTTTTTGTTGCAGAGCAAGGCATTAAAAACATTATTTCCCCCTGATTTTAGTAAGAATCCACTTTAAAAAAGCAGCTTAAAATTGCTTAAATGTGTATTCTCAAAATTCTCACCCTTTAACAAGGCCATAATAACAGCTTCCTGGGTGTCACCGTGGAGGATGGCCACTGTGTCCCCAGGTCTGGGGACACTGAATAGGGGCTGCTCCACCCATTGACCCCTCCTGGACACCCGTGAGGAGCCCCAAGGACAAGCAACTGCTTGAACAGAGCAACCAGGACTGCAGGAGGAGATCCAGGACCACGTCTGCAGCTGCCACCTCCCGTGTTAATCATCTTTCACAGGGAGATGTCTAATTACAAAGGCATCTAGGACAGGCCTGCAAATAGGGTGGGGAAAGTGGATGACCTAAAAATATTTAATTATGAGGAAAAGGGATGGGAATTACACCTGTAAATAGTTTCACAGTAAGAGTGTAATAGTTTCCATCTAATTTAGGAGGGTGCTCCTGGAAGAAACAGGGCAGAGGATTTCACCTGCAGCCACACTTCAGTGCAGAAGAAACCCTTCACACCCTGTTGAGCCCAAGGCACACACACACAGATCACAAACCCAGTGCTTTGTCTGAAACCCCAAACTCACCCAGTGCTGCTGGAAAGGACCCCTGGAGCCCACCCTGTCATGGAAGCACCTGGGGCTGCCAGCACAGAGCCCACCTGGCACCTGGACCACAATCATTGGCATCAATAGAGGCACAACAGCTTGAAAGTATTTGAAAGAGGTTTTGTGACATGAGGGGTACTAAGTTGGAGCAGAGATGGAATCCCACACCTTCCCAAAGCTGGTTTTAGTTCCCAGGCTCCAACTTCTGCTATAAGAACATCTGCTACAGCTTCCCCATTCACCAGGTTTGCAGCCCCAGTAGAGCCAATACCAGAGGCAGAGCCTTGGCAGCTCTGGCCATGCAGCACCCAACACAGCCCAGCATCGTTATCCCCCTTCCCATAGCCAAGTTCTGCCCCACAAGGCACCCAGGGCAGCTGCCTGCCTTCCTCCTCCCTCCTCATGCCCCTAGCTGAAGGGTGAAAAGCATTTGCCATGCCCTGTGCGGGTTTCTAGGGGGGTCAGAGGGCTCCTGAGCCCCCATATGGGTTCAGCTGGGGGTTGGCATGGCAACCGGCTACCCAAAATCTTATTGATGCTTAATATGGGTGGGAGAGATGGGGGGTGATGCTGGCTTGGGTCTTGCCCACAAGGCCCACACTCAGCTCTTTGCCCCTCAGGGGTCTCCTGGGGATCTGCTGATACTGGGGAGCACATCCAGCTGCGGGGCACGGCACGTGCTCCAGGGCCACAGTGCTGAGCACACCGAGATGCTCCCACTGACGTGGGACCAGCCAAATAAAGGAAACCATTGCTCATAAATCTATGGCTGTAGAAAACACCAAAGGTGAACTGGAGCAACGTTCTGAGCGAGTTTTCAAAACGCAGCAACAACTCAGAGACAAGAAAAAGGAAGAAAACCTCATTTAAGGCAATCGTGCAATGACTGCAGTTAAATGCAATCCTGCTCCAACAGAATACAACAACCTCTCATGTAGTAAAAGCAGAGGGAGGGGGGCACAGGGGAAAGGTCCTGTGCCTTATAAAGCTGAAATGTGGCTGCAGCCACAGGGTTTGACTGAGGGAGCCGAGCATCCCAAGCACAGCTCAGCCCTGTTGGCTCCTCTTTCCCCTCCCGGGCACAGACCCAGCCAGAATCCAGCTTTCTCCCTCCGCACGACCGTGCTGTGACACCGAGGGGTTATAAAAAGGAGAGATCACTCAGGGAAAGATGGCATAAAGCAGGACGAGGGGAAGATCATCTCTTCATAGGAAATTGTATATTGCTTACGACTTACTGTCTGTGAACATAAAACAGTTTAACAAGCCCACCCTAAATCACAGTGACAGCTTTACACTACCCACAAACCTCTGCTCGCCCTCATCCAGCTCAGTCCTACCTACCTCCCCCCCTCATTTGCTCCTTTTTTAAACACAGCCTCTCTGCCTGTCGCCCACCCCCCCCAAATTTTTCTCTGGGAGAGCAGCACATGCATGCAGAGGCCCAGAGGGCACCAAGAGAGGCCCAGAGGGCACCAAGAGAGGCCCAGAGGGCACCAAGAGAGGCCCAGGGCTGGAGGCCAGGAGGGATGAGCTGCATTTGCAGCCTCACTGTTCATCAAAACCCCAGATAAGTTACTTCCCTGTCGTTGTCACCCCTTCCTGGTCACCCCATCCGCTCTGCCCTGATGCTCTTTGGGTTGGTGCCTCGGTACAGGGTGGTCCCACAGCCCTGGCACACACACAGCTCCACACAACCTGTGTCATCCAGCATCTCTAATCCCTGATGACAGCAGCCCGTGTGGGAGTGGGATGCAATGGGATGCTTCATTTATCTCCCCACGCTGGAGCAGGACAGAGGCTGCCCCCATCCCTGGGAACTGCAGAGCCTCCCCCTTGGTTGTGTCCAGCAGGACCATTGAGGTCCCCCACATCCTCACCTCCACCTGGGGAGAGTTTAAGGAGCAAAATGCACCTTTGAGTGCAGCGTGAGGCTGCACAGCAGCACCCCAAGCGCTCCAGGGGCACAGTTGAGCCCCTCCAGCAGGACACAGATGCCCAGGGATGGCTGAGAGAGCCTCCCTGGAGCACCCCAGCATAGACCCAGCACCTCACCCCCAATTCAGAGCTGCTGCTGGAGCCTCCCTGGGGAAGAGACACCCAGGATGGGATTCAGCAGCTGCTAACGAGCTGGGACAAGCTCAGGGTTAGCTGCTGCTGTTACCATTTTTTCCCCACTTCAAATAAATCCCATTCTTTCCTCTCCCAAGTCCGCTGAGCCAATGCTACACGGGATGCTGTGAAATGCTCCATGACAGCATGTTCCCCATTGCTCTTAATCCACTTCTAATTAAGATCACGTGTGACGCATGCCTGAGCTAAGTGGCCATAAAATGCTATTGTTGCAACTTGATAGCAAACCAGAAATGGAAGAAAATGACAGCAAAATCCAAGATTAAGGATAACCGGCTCACAAAACACAGGGCTTAAAGAGAACGTGAAGCAGTTTCTTCCCAATTTTGGGGAAAACTGCCATCAGCAGCAGCATCCTCTGCCTCCCCAGCTCTGCTGGTGACACATCTGGGCAGCATCTCGTGCAAAGCGTGGTCCTGCCTGCCTGCTGCTGCTCCCATCACCACTCTGACTGCCACTGCCACAGCAACCATGCACAGTCCCACAGGTCACAAACCAAACTCCCCTGGAAGGTTCCCCCAGACACCCCAATCTAGGATTTAAGCAGGTGGCTTCCCCCAAGCTCTTCCCAGCCCCAGCCCTGGCATCAGTGGCTCCTGCAGCACAGCGAGCTGGACACACAGGAACGTTGCACTGGCTGCTGCATCTTCCCACGGCTCAAAGGACTAAACTCCTTTATCCCAGCTGGCAGAAGTGATTCCAGCCTTTTGATGAGGATGATTAAGAGAAAGGGGAAAAACAGCACGAAAAATTTGGCTGGTACATTAAAGGAGGAACTGGCTGTGTGGCCAAGCACAGGAGCAGAGGTTTGAATCAAAATTCTCTCCCCCTGTGATGCCCCATCCTCAGCAGATGAATGCAACCCATTCCCCGTGAGAAGCACCTTGGGAAGGTCAGAGCCATTTCATACTCAGGAGACAATCTGAGGGCTGGCATGGGGACAAAGCCAGTCTCTAATATTCATGTGCCCAAGATTCCTCTTTAAAAACCACCCTGTCCTCACCACCCTGGCATCTGCACTCTCCTCACCCTCTGCCATGACACCTCTCAGCCTCTTGGGCGTGGGTTGCATTGAGAAACCACAGCTCACTCTGCTCCACTCCCAGCCACCCCCAGTTGTTGCTGACCCCTCCATGGCCAAGGCACCAGGCTGCCAGACTGCCTGAAAATTAAACTTGATATATATCATTCTTAGTTTGTTATCTTCTGGCTTGATCTCTATTTTTAAGGCAGAACCCTCCTGCGAATGCAGCCAGAGCATCCAATCCCATTGCCAGGAAGCTCCAACCCCCTCCTTGCTCCAAGCATCCCCCACCAGCCTTGTACAAACCAAAGCACAAGCAAAGCCCAGCAGCTTCTCTGCGTCATTTTTTGGCTGAGAGTTTAAATTTTTAAGGATTTTTTTTAGAATAAGTGTGTCAGGAAAAAAAAATCCCCAAAGCCTCTGGCCAGAAATCAGTGCACAGAGCAGAGGGCAGTGCCCTGCTGGGAAAGCCAAGACATGGAGAAAATCCTTCCAGCAAAAGTTAACAGCTAATCAATTCATTTTTTATTTGAAGTTACTGACTCAATAAAATCAGAGATTAATTACAATACAGTTATTAAGCTGCAACAAACTGAATAGCTGGTAAAAGAGAGTAAGTTTTTAAGCTGAGAGAAGGCTCCAGGGAGACCTTAGAGCAGCCTTCCAGTAATGAAAGGGTTCCTGGAAAGCTGGGGAGGGGCTCTTGATCAGGAGTGCAGGGATAGGATGAGGGGGAACGGTTTTCAGCTGAAAGAGGAAAGATTGAGATCATGGGAAATGTTTTGCTGAGAGGGTGGGGAGGCCCTGGCCCAGGTTGCCCAGAGAAGTGGTGGCTGCCCCATCCCTGGAGGTGTTCAAGGCCAGGTTGGATGGGGCTTTGAGCCCCCTGATCCAGTGGGAGGTGTCCCTGCCCATGGCAGGGCGTGGAACTGGATGGGCTTTGGGGTCCCTTCCAACCCAAACTGTTCCATGAAGTTAATGGGGTACTTTCAGAGGATTTAAAAAGGGAGCAGTTTTCTCCCAATTAATGGACTGGCACAAGGGGAATGTGCAGAGAGGAGGGTTTGGGCTCACACAGCGTCTCTCACATGGAGCCCTTGGGCTCTTTTCCCCACACAAAATGGCTTTTTCAGTATAAAAAAATCATTTCAATTCCCAGTGATGAGGGACACCCTGTGCCCAGGCTGACAGGGAAGGGAGAAGCCTGGGAGTGAGCAGAAGGGAAGGAAAATGTGCAATTACACAACTGCACTTCTTCAAATGACACCTGATCCCAGCAAACACCTTTAAGATGTAAAAAACCATTAAATTTCCCCCACTGAGATTCCAGGTCATTCAAATCTGATCTGAAAAGCTATTTTTAATCATCTTTGCTCGCAGCTGAAGGGAGCAGCCGAGGCCAACGGAGCAGGAGGACTCCGTATGCTTGTCCTTTGCTAAATTTATAGACACTTAAAACATAAATCCCTCTACTGTTTAGCCAGGATCAACACACAGGTGGATGCAGCATCCATCACAGCTAAATATTAAAGACCCTTTAACACCCAGGGTGGGTGTGGATTTGCTGTTGGGAAGTTCAGGAGAGCCTGATCTGGGAGCATCAACACAGCACGAGGTACAGGTCCAGCTCCAGGCTGGGCCTGAGCCATAAATGCTCCCCAGCCTGACCCTTGTGAGCCCCATGTCTGCCCTTTCCCACTCACCCACTGCTTCTTTACATTCCCACCTGCTCTTTTCCTCCCAATATCCATGCCTAATCCCACCAGCCAGTGTCTGCCCCACATGGACCCTTCGCTTTCCCTGCCAACTTTTTCCAACAAGTCCTAAAAGCAGAAGAGCATCAAATCACCATCAGAATCAAGGCAGAAGCTACAAAAGGCAACTTTACCCTCCCTGCAACATCACTGGTGCACCCAAGCATCCTGACATCCTGATTGGTCACGGATGAGGGCTCCTGGCAAGGACCAACGCGGCACTGTTGGAGGAACCAGGCGCCTTCCCACCACTCCTGCCCCAGCTTTGAGGACATCCCAGCCCCAGCCCAGCCAGCAACACAGCCAGTGCACCCCGATTAGTCCCCAATTAGACACCAACCCTGCATGTTTTCATATTGTTTAAATCAATACTTTGGATTTTATAGCAGACAAAGCACCACTGAGCATCGCCCTGTTTATTAAAGACAATTAAAGGATTCCGTGCATAACATGAAATTGAAAAAAATTAGATTGGCACCATTTTCTTGGTAATTAAGAGCTGACGAGCTTCAACAGCAAAGAGCAGTGGGAAGAAGGCAGAAGGAAACAGTCCCTATAGCTGACCTCAGAAATACTGGGTGCCAGATCAGGATCACAGACCAGGAGCACGCACTGGCTGGACCACTCATGGTCAGAGCTGCCAGTTCCTTTCCCTCTCCACACCAGGGCACTGCTTTCCCAAGTGATTCTTGGGTGGTTTTCAGGACTTGTCTACCAGCACATTGATCCCAGCCCAGCAGAGCACAAGACCATGAACCCTTATGCCTCGGTCAGCTCAAGAGGCTGTGATGACGCTCCCTTCGTTGGCTGAGAACAGCTCTCCCAGACCAGCCACAGCCTGGGTGATGTCCAGGGATGCCAGGCTTCATTCAGCAGCAGAGCACCCTGGGACCCTTCCAGGGTCTCCTGCAGTTTAACACCACAGCCCATCCCCTCTGTCTGGATAAGCCAACCTTTGTGCACTGCAGCCCCAGGTCTACACCCAAGATGAATCATGAAGATGAACCGAAGGCTGGAGCACCTCCTGTATGAGGACAGGCTGAGAGGGTTGGTATTCTTCAGCTTGGAGAAGAGAAGGCTCCACGGAGACCCTAGAGCAGCCTCCCAGGACTGAAAGGGGCTCCAGGAAAGCTGGGGAGGGGGTCTTGATCAGGGAATGCAGGGAGAGGATGAGAGAAAACAGTTTGAAGCTGAAAAGTGGGGGGTGAGATGAGATCTTAGGGAGAAATGTTTTGCTGTGAGGGTGGAGGCCCTGGCCCAGGTTGCCCAGAGCAGTGGTGGCTGCTCCATCCCTGGAGGTGTTCAAGACCAGGTTGGATGGGGCTCTGAGCCCCCTGATCCAGTGGGAGGTGTCCCTGCCCATGGCAGGGGGTTGGAACTGGATGGGCTTTGAGGTGCCTTCCAACCCAAACCATTCCATAATTCTATGCAACACAGCCTGTGATGGAAGAGCTGTTTGAGGGGAGCTGGTTCCTCCCCCCCCAGCAGCCAGAAACAGCTCAACCTATTGCCAAAACCAGGCGGTCCAGCTGGCACCCCCCACCCCCAAACATGAGATAACCTCCCCGCAGCAGCCACCAACCCCTCCTGGGCTCCCAGAGCAGCACAGGCTCCCATGGGCTCCCCATGTCCCCTCCCGGGGCCTGTCCCCTCCACTGCTGACCCAGTGATGCTGAAGCTGTCACACTGATTTCTCTGCTCATCTCAAGCCTTTCTGCTCTGCAAATGCACACAGACAGACATTTCTGTGGCTAATTGGGGAAACCAGGATCTTCCCCCTTTGCAAGGAGCTGTTATTTCCACGCAGAGCTGCCGAGTGGGTACAGAGGGCACTGGGCAGCCCCAGAGAGGGTCTGGGCACGTAGCACTGTGGGGGCACATGGAGCAGAGGAAGATCTTGCAACAAAGACTGGCACCAGGGCACAGCTGGCTCCAGGTGTTTTGGCCCAGCCCTGCCCACCTGACCTTAGCCTTGGGTTTGGGGGAGCAGCCTGTCAGCCCCCAGGGTTGGGAAAAGTGGTTTGAGGTAGGCTCAGGGCTTGCACAAATGCTCCTTGCACTGGAGATGCCTGGCCAGGGTTGTCCTTCCCACTGCCCCCAGCAACAACCACCACCCCCCCCAGGCAAGGGGGAGGATGAGCTCCTGTCAGCTCGGATCTGCCCAGGAAGCTGGGAGACTCCTGCTACAAAGGAGGTTGCTCTCCACCCTGCATTTCAGCGAGATGTGAGCTGACAGGGCTTGGAGACACCGGCTCCAGCAGTGGGGGAGCATGAGCTGCTCCCTACATCCCATGCCTTTTTGGGGGACACTGGTGAAAGGGTCTGTTTTGGGGAGACTTAATTCCTGAAATGGTCCAGTTCAGGCCATCCTGCAAAGGGAAGCCCTTGGGGGCATCCAGGAGGAAAAAGGGAAGGCAAGGATACCTCCCTAGTCCCCTTCCCTCACCTACCACCGGCACAAAAGCCACGCTGGGGACTGCCCCTGCAGCCACAATTCTGGGGGAGAGGCACAGCTCTTTCTGCTCACTCAGCACCAGAACAGGGGGTGTCCAGCTCCTGGTTGTGGGAGCACGAGGACACCAAGCACAAAACTAAGCTCACTTGGGCACCCTTGAAAAAAAAAATCACAGGCACTAATTAAATCACTCTTGACCCAGTTGGATTTGAACTGGCATCTGCAACATGAAAACATCTTTCATCTGTGGACACCCCGTATCTAATTGCTGCTGCACTGCGATTCAACACGAGACAACAGAAATCTAGCATTTACCTTGCAAGAAAGTGCCTAATAAACAATAATTTGCTTTTAAGTTGAGGGTCTTTCTGGCATAGAGTTAATAAATTGTAATGATACTGATTATTGCATCTGTTTGTCAGCTAAGCCTCTCCACAGCTTTGCTCCACAAAATGCAAGGCTTTGCAGAAAGAACTGATCAGAGAAGCCAGAGGGGAAACGGGGACGATGGAGCAGCATCTGTGAAAGCTGCCTTTGATGTAGCTGTAGATGTCAGTGTGAGACAGAGATTCCAGCTCAGAGGAATAGCCTGTCTTTGTCTAACTGAATTATTGCATTTAACACATTGCCTTTAAAAAGCAGCCCCTCTCCTCCCAAGGCCCCCCCCAGTGCTGACACATTAGTGACCCGTGTTGGCTGCTCCCTCTGTGGGTTGTGCTGGGCTGAGGCCACCACAGCTTGGGCAGGATCTTGGTGCACACCAGGCTGCCCAAAAAGATGCAACTGCTCCCATCACCACAGGCAAATGCATTTTCTCAGCACCCAAAGGTGCTGGTTTGGCCAGTGAAGGGCTCCAAAAGGAGTGCGATTATAGAATCATGGAATGGGTTGGGTTGGAAGGGACCTTAAGGATCATCCAGTTCTAATAGGGACACTTCCCACTGGACCAAGTGGATGGGGCAGGACAAGGGTCCTCTACACCAGGCTTAGCCCAGACAACCATCACCTCCACCCAGCCCTGCCTGCACCCTCCTGCCCTCGTGCTGCAGCTCAGCCACGAGCACCAAGAGCTCTTCCAACACTTGTCCTTATTCTCACCTGGGCAAGGCAGAAAGGGCTGGTCCCCCTTCTCAGCAGCAGTGGATGGGTTTAGGGGGGGATCAGCCCCTCTCCCAGCACACTGGACACAGGGTTGGGTTGCATCGAGCACCCGCAGTGCCAGCAGGGCGCTCGGTGATGGGCACAGAGGGGCCACGGGTGCCCCATCAGCCACTTCCTAGCCTTAATTTGCAATTCGCAGCCACGTGCCCTGCCGAGCTCACGCCTCAGGAGGCTGGGAAAGGTTACCAGTGACAAAGCTGGAAATGACATTTTTGAACAAACACGCAGGGGAGAAGGTCGGCTGCGGATGAGCGGAGCGAGCGGCGTCCTGCACGGGTGCCGCTTCTCCTCCGCCGCAGGGCAGGAAGGAGGAGGATGGGGAGGCGAGGGGTGCAGACGCCACCTGCAGTTTTTCCACCCCCCTCCACATAAGCAAATCGAAGCCCTGTGTAAACAGAAGCAGACTTCACCTTAAACACCCGGGCAGAGCGCGTGCAAGGCTGAGAGCACAGCGAAGCCCCCAGGGCTGCGAGCGTCTGCCGGAGCCCCCCCACGCCGGCGGAGGTCAGGGATGGTGCAGAAGTACAAAGAGCACACTTGCACGCTCCAAGATTCTTTGGCTTGGTAAGAAACACATCCCTGGGCAGCCTCCCATCGAGCTGGGTCCAGGAGGAGAATCTGGAAGCTGCAGGCTGGAATTTATGAGCCCTCTTCCCATTAAAATAGCAGGGGATAATTCCATCTGTCAGTAAATGATAAACAGAGCAGCTCCTTTGCATACCCAGACCTTGCTCAAACAAAACCACCACCAGGGAGGGCAGGATTTGGCACACAGATGACCATTGCCATGCTAGGAATTTATGGCTCCAGAATACCAAGTCTTTAGGAAGAGCAGGAGCAGGTATTTATACAGGCTGATTCCCAGGGGGCTGCCAAGGGCAGGGAACCACAGCCAGGGCCTTGGCACCAGGCTGCCCACTCTCCAGAATCCTAGAAGGTCCCAAGTTGGAAGGGACCCACAAGGATCACCGAGTCCAACTCCTGTCCCTGCACAGGACAACCCCAACATTCACACCGTGTGTCTGAGAGAGTTGGCCAAATGCTGCTGGAATATTGTCAGGCTGTGATTGCTTCCCTGGGGAGCTGTTCCAGTGCTCCACCACCCTCTGGGAGAAGACCCTTTTCCTAATGCCCAACCTAACCCTCCCCTGGCACATCTTCCTGCCATTCCCTCTGGTCCTATCATTGTACACTCAGAAAGTGCCTGCAGAGAACTCTCAAGAAGGGCTTCAAGGAGACCTTCCTCACCAGGAAAAAAATTTGGGGGAAAAAACAGGCAGGATAGAGGAGACTTGGTTAGTCAGGCTCAGTGTGATGGGGAGCATCGTGTTGCTCTTTAGTGAAGGCTTTGTCCAGCCATCAGAGAACCTACTCCTTCCCTGTGGCGCAGCCTGACAAGTAGTTAATATGCGATTCTGCACCTCCCGGAGCTGTTAACAACATGAAGTGGATGCAAGGCTGCCTGGAGGGATGACACCGACTGCTCTCTTACCAGGTGTAACACAAAAGAGGTGTTCCATAATAATTAGGTGATTAACAGGAGCTCCATCATCCAAAACCAGAAACCATCTCCAGTTCACAGTAACCTCAGACAGCTACATCCCTGGCACCTCATCAGATGGAGGAGAGGCCACTGAGCATGTCACCAGATCCAGAGGCCTTGGAAAGTCAAGAAACATCTTTTAATCCAAAACCACCAGCCACTCCACCCTTGGATGAGCTCATCCCATTTTCACAAGGCATCCACAGAAACCCAAGAAGATGCTCATGAAGACACAGAGTACAAACCAATGCTCTTGCACATGGATAAGACCCACACGTATCCATCCATCCCACGCAGCACCATGAGCTCTCAGGCCCCAAAACCCACTTGAAGACCAGCAGTGACTCAGCTGGGGAAGCCCCCGGAGTTCAGGCAAACCACCAAGAGGCAGATGCCAAGGACACAACACAACGTTCCCAAACATCCCATGAATCCAGTGCACCAAGCCCAGCAGAGCAGCTGTCCCACAGCAAGGGCAGCCTTGTCCAGGTGGATGGGCTCCTACCTTGCGCTGCCGGCATCTTCCCCTTGTTGAGCTGCTTGAGGCGCTTCTGGTGGGATTTGCCGTTGTAGTGGATCTGCGCCTGCGCGGCCGAGTTGAGCTGGATGTTGCAAACCTCGCAGAGCGTGAACGACTGGTGCTTCTTCTCCCTCTTCATGCGCTGCTCGGGCTGGCTCGGTGGGCAGTTGGCCACTTCCACCAGCCTCACCTCGTTCTCGGGGTTGTGGGATGGGCTCAGGGGTCGCTTCATGCCTGCGGGAGGAAGGACAGACCCGCCGTGAGGTCAGAAGGACTGGAACAGGGGGTCAGGTGAGACAGGAAAACCCAGCATAGGTCCCATGCCTGCAAGGTGCCCAGGTTGCCTGGACACGGGGTAACTCAAGGTTGGTTCAGTAGTGGACAGGTACAGTTGGACTTCATCTCAAAGGTCTTTCCCAACCAAACAATTCTATGAGTCGATGAATCTAGGAACTCCCTGAGCATCTGTGCAAGGAGTTGCATTAGGCAAGACACCACGAGCTGTAGCTCATGAGATTAGTGCTGGAACAGGGAATAACCCACATCTTCCAAGTTTCTAGCACCAGATGACGCTCCTCATGTCAGTTAAAGTCTTTCTCTTCACTCCTGGACGTCACTGGCAGTGCTGGGATGGTAACCAATTCTCTGCAGGCAAGAAATTCAACTGGAAGGACTCGCGTGCTGCTCTGCTCTCCCAGCAGTTGGAATCGATGGTTCTTGTGGGTTCCTTCCAACTCAGGACATTCTGTGAAGTTAAACACCACCGGCCCCAATACCGACCACTGCAGACTCCACTCATCAACCGGTCTCCACCTGGACCTTGCCCCGCTGACCGCAGCTCTTTGAGTGCCACTGGATGCACTGAAAGCACAACTCGAGCATCCGGACTCGGGGGGGGGGGGGGGGTGTCCCCGGGCGCTGCAGTCCCGGCCGCGGCCTCGCGGGGGCGCGCGCGCTCCGTTCCCACGCGTGGGAACGCGCCGGGACCCGAAGCCGGGGGGGGGGGGGGGGCGGGGCTGGAGGAGGGGGAGAGATGCTCTGCGTTAGGGGTGTCCACAAAATCCCTGCATGAGAACAGCTGTGGGGACAAGGGGGATGCAGCGTGGGACATCCCCACTCGAGAAACACCCCCCCGTCGTCTGCAGCGTTTGACATTTCATAGAATTATGGAATGGTTTGGGTTGGAAAGGACCTTAAACCCATCCAGTTCCAACCCCAGGGACACCTCCCACTGGATATGGGGGGCTCAAAGCCCCATCCAACCTGGCCTTGAACACCTCCAGCTACAACTTCTCTGAGCCTGAACACAACGGGCCCATCAGGTGGGGCCAGAACATCCTCCCAAGTGAAAACGACCATCCCTGCAGACCTGCAGCAACATCAAAATTGATAAACAGAAGATCTGTCCCATTCAGCAGCGTGGCATCAGGAAAACTGTCACTTTAACCTAAAGTTTGGATGAACTTGCTAAGAGAGCAAGAAATCTAAAGAAAATAAACGATCATTGAGTCCAACTCCTGTCCCTGCACAGGACACCCCAACATTCACATCGTGTGGCTGAGGGCATTGGCCAAACACTTCTGGAATACTGTCAGGCTGTGACTGCTTCCCTGGGGAGCTGTTCCGGTGCTCCACCACCCTCTGGATGAAGAACCTCTTCCTAATGTCCAACCTAACCCAACCCCCAAACACATCTTCCTGCCATTACCTTGGATCCTGTCATTGGCCACCAGAGAGAAGAGCTCATCACCTGCTCCTTCTCCTCTCCATGTGAGAAAACTGCAGACTATGATGAGGTCTCCCCTCAGTCTCCTCCAGGTTGAACAAACTGAGTGATTTCAGCCACACCTCACTCAGCTTCCCTTCTAAACCCTTCACCAGCTTTGTGGCCTCCTCTGGACACTCTCCAGTACCTTTAGATCCTTTTTATCCTGTGGCATCCAAAACTGCACCCAGTGCTCAAGGTGGGACCTCACCAGTGCAGAGCAAAGTGGGACAATCCCCACCCTCAAACAGCAAACAATGGAATGCTTGATGATCCCCAGGACACGGTTGCCTTCTTGGCTGCCAGGGCACTGCTGGCTCACGTTCAACTTGCCATCAACCAGAACCCCAGATCCCTTTCCACAGGGCTGCACAGCAGGGATAGAGCCAACCCACACTGAGAGTAAAGACCTTGGCATCAGAGCTGCCCAAACCAAGTGACCAATGTGGTTGTTCCCCAAAACTCACAGCAATCAATGTCTGATCACACTCGGACAGGCAGGGAGCCTGCAGGAGCCCAGTTGAGAGGGCCTCTACCAGAATAACCATTAGTGGAGCAGCTGGAAAGCAGATCTGGGTGAGGATTTGCATCAGGAATGTGAAACAGGGCCTTAGGGACACAGCAGGACACACAGAGCGCTGGTGGGGACGCGCCAGTGGAGGCACCCTGGGTGCCCTTGGCATCCTCCCCCTCCACAGGGTATTTTTAATGCAATTACATCCCGGGATGCAGAGCTAAAATTGGAACATTATGTGGACAAAGCATCCCAAAAGTCTCCCTCGTTTTAAAAAAGGAACTGCTGTTGCTTTGATTAGGTGGCAGCTCTCATTGCAGTGTTTAAAAGGTCTGTCCTAATTGCACGCACGCTTGTCTCATTCACTTAATTTCTGCTGGGCCTGCTCTGCTTCTCAGGTGTCAGGACCATAAACTTGGTGATTTGTGGTTGGGAAAGGTCACTGCACATACAAGGATCCACATCTCCTTAATTGATTGCTATTTTGGGGCAGATTTCCCCTTTTCAGCAAAGCACTGAGGATCTTCTCCCTCCTTTCACAGGAGGGAAACTGAGGCACAGTGAAGGTGTACCTACAGGAGGCTGGAGCACCATGCTGGGAACAGGTTGTCAAGAGCAGTGGTGGCTGCCCCATCCCTGGAGGTGCTCAAGGCCAGGTTGGATGGGGCTTTGAGCCCTCTGATCCAGTGGGAGGTGTCCCTGCCCATGGCAGGGGGTTGGAACTGGATGGGCTTTTAGGTCTCTTCCAACCCAAACTGTTCTGTGATTCTCTGAACACCAAGTGATGGGAGGATGGGTGCTTTGACGCAGCGCTTGCCTCCCTGGTGACACCCAAGCTGCATTGACCTTCTTTTATTTCTGAAAGATCTGGACACCTGTCAGGGCACTCTTTGCACCCAGTATCCATGTCTTCTCTGGGCAACCTGGGCCAGAGCCTCCCCACCCTCACAGCAAAACATTTCTTCCTGAGATCTCATCTCAATCTCCCTTTTTTCAGCTGAAAACCATTCCCCTTCATCCTCTCCCTGCACTCCCTAATCAAGAGCCCCTCCCAACTTTCCTGGAGCCCCTTTCAGTACTGGGAGGCTGCTCTAAGGTCTCCCAGGAGCTTTCTCTTCTCCAGGCTGAACAACCCCAACCCTCTCAGCCTACTCTTGGATGGGAGGTTCTCCAGCTCTTGGTTCATCTCTGTGGCCTCCCCTGGACTCATTCCAACATCTCCATGTCCTTCCTGTGCTGAGGACTCCAGAATTGAACACATTCCTAGGATGTGCTGCCCACCCAGCACACCAAGACCCCATGGACATTGGTCCTCACCCCTACTCTATGAGCACCCTGCAGACACCCACAGCCACAGCCCAGGACCACAGCTCCCATCTCTGTGTCCAAGGGAGCTTTTCCTCTCTAGGCCTCACTGCTGTTATTCACGATCGCTTAGGATAACAAACTGATCCTGGGATCACCTTCTCCTTGTTTCCCATCACTCCCAGCAGTCAGATTCTGTCTCCCCAGCCCAAGGAGCACAGTTCAGCTGTCGGGCACGCAGCTCTGCACAGCAAGTTCATAATTTTAAGGTCAGTTTTATTCTCTTGTACCATAGCACATAACCTCAGGTCTCTGCCTCTTTTTTTTTTTTTTAATAACACCATAAACATGGTGCAAAAGGCTGTAAAGGGCTGACAAATGTTGGAGAGAATTTAAAAACCAGGCATTAAATATCTGAAATAAGAAACACTCTGGTTTATAGAGGGGGTACGACTGCAGAACTCTCATCTTTCCCAGAGATCATCTGTGCAGGTGGAGTGGAAGCAGTGGAGTGAGGCTCTGCTGGGCGAGGGTGGACCACTTGATCTGCTCCTGGATCTTTGCAGAGGCCACTCCATTCCCTGACCACCCCAGTTCAGCCTCCCATGGACCACCCTTCCCCACCAGTAACGATTTCTCCACCCAGGAGCCAGGCCAGGTGCATTTGCACTGAAAACCCAAGCAGCAGCACCCTGTCCCAGCACTGGCTCCATGGATGCTGCATCCCTGTGCTCCTGGGTAACCATTCAGCTGGCACCACAGCCCAAATCACTTTCAGCCCCTGGAGAACCCTGATGGGTATCTGAGCACACAGGGTCTGGCTTTGCTGTGTCCTTGGCGTGCACATGGCAGTGGGACCCCAATTCCCAAGACCCCAGCACCTCCCTGCAGCTCCTCACACATCCCATGAGCACAGGGATGCAGCATCCCTCATCTCTGCAGCCAGGAGGCCCTGGTCACCTTCTGCTGGGCAGCTCTGCCCACAGCTTGTGGGTGACAGGAGCCCCTGATGCCAGCAAGGAGGAGGGAGGGGGATTAGCGAGGGTGATGCCAGCAGGCATCTGCAGCGTGTTGACACATTTATGCACCATCAGCCTGCAAAAGAGGAACTGGAGCTCAGGGCACGTGGCAGAGGTCTTGCAGCCACCCACCCCCCCATGGTAGGGCCCCCAAAAATCTCCAGATAGCTGCTTTTTATACCCTTGCACCCAGAAAAGACATCTGGGCATGAGCTGAGTCACCAGGACAGTAGGGTTCTGACCAAGCTATGAAATCCTCACAAAAGCACACAAATTTGATGCTCATTGGTCCTTTGCCCCAATTCTAATACTCTGATAACCCAAGGACAGACCCAGCAAGGCCATCCCAGGGCACAGGGACTGCAGTTAAACACATCCTGACCAGAGTTTTCCATGTACCAGCCTAGGGATGCTCTCCCAGTTCCACCCCAGCAGGGACCCCCAGGCTCCCTCCTGCCATTAGCACTGACTTGTGTCCCGTTGGTGTTTTATTGAGCCTGAAGACAAAGGACCCAGTGTGGGGGCCAGAATCATCAACCCAAGTAAAGCCACTGTCCCTGCAGAGCTGAAGTGGCATCAAAATTGATAACAGCTGTCCCATTCAGTAATGTGGCATCAAGGAAACTGTAACCTTAATCTAAATTTTGAATGAACTTGCTAAGACAGCAAGAAATTAAAAAAAAAAAAAGTGATTTGAGTTTGCATTCTGTAACAGGGAATCTGCTTTCATAGAATCATGGAATGGGTTGGGTTGGAAGGCACCTCAAAGCCCATCCAGTTCCAACCCCCTGCCATGGGCAGGGACACCTCCCACTGGATTAGGGGGCTCAAAGCCCCATCCAACCTGGCCTTGAACACCTCCAGGGATGGGGCAGCCACCACTGCTCTGGGAAACCTGGGCCAGGGCCTCCCCACCCTCATAGCAAAACATTTCTTCCCAAGATCTCATCTCAATCTCCCCTCTCTCAGCTTCAGACTGTTTCCCCCTCATCCTATCCCTGCACTCCTTGATCAAGAGCCCCTCCCCAGCTTTCCTGGAGCCCCTTTCAATACTGGGAGGCTGCTCTAAGGGCTCCTCAGAGCCTTCTCTTCTCCAGGCTGAACGACCCCAACTCTTTCAGCCTGTCCAGTTCCTCACCTATGGTTGAGTGCACGTAAGAGTAAATGAAAGCAATGGAAGCAGAAGAATTGGTATGAAAGTTGCCACCAACAGCTGTCACAAACCTCACTCAACCCCCCTGAGCAATGACCTTAATTGCCATGGCCCTGTTTGCATTTGCAAAGAATCAGAGCAGTTTGAATTGGAAGGGACCTCTGGAGCTCATCCAGTCCAGCCCTTCTGGGATCAGGTTCATCTCGACCAGGTTGCACAGGAAAGCCAGAAAATGTCACAAACCCTTTACCTGAGCTCGACTGAAATCACTGCATCTCAGTGCTGGCTCCATTTGCACTTTGCTGCTGAAATTTGTCCCCACAGCTGATAGCCTGTCCTCATTAAAATTGGCTTGGATGCCCAAATGAGCCAATAGTTCTACCTTAGTGTAAATCTCAGCAGAAGGGCAGTTCAAGCCCTGGAGCAGCTCCGTGATCCCAGCACACAGAGGTCAGGTGGCTATTTACCCTGGGGAGACCCCCAGCCACGACTGCACCCCTGGGGAACCCTAGGTTGCCCTGGGGTGCAAAGAAGCCCAGCTTGGGGGCAGCACCCACACCATCCTGTCCTTACAGACCCCTCACCACCAGCACATTCCAGCCCACCCACCCATTTGTGCTCAGGACTTAGCGATGCTGAAGAGGCAGCACCTGGTGCCCCCAGCACGAGGATGGTCCTACCTGGTCTCCAGCAAAGGGAACGCTGAGCTCTGCCCTCTGCAGCCACCAAGGTGGCTTCTGCCCGTGTGCCGCAGCCGTCAGGGCACCACGGACACCCCTACGCCCGGAGAGTTCCTGACGCTTGTCTCATATTTCAAGGAGCACTTCAAATGCGGTTCAATCACCACTAAATCAGCCTTCATCAGCAGCCTCCAGACAAGAGCTGGGGTGGGCACGAGCTGGGTGCCTGCAGCTCAGCAACTTCCCAAAAAGCCCCGAGCGTCACGCGGGGCAGCGGGCGCCAGCTGGCAGGAGGCTGCACCAGAGGAGCTACCTTTGAGCCAAGAGCGGGCGAGTGCACCTGACATCAGCTCTGTTGGAGAGTGGGGAGATGGGGGAGCTTCCCAGGCTGCCTCTAAGGTCAGACCCATAAAATTCCCCGTGCAGCTTCATAAAGAGGCACTGGGTGCTGGTAGAGGGATGCGAAGGCAACCGGGCTTGGCTGCAGGGAGTGCGTGGGTGCTCTGCCCCCAGGGATGGAGGTGGCCCAGGAGACCTGTGACAGCATCAAAAGATGCTCTCATATCCCAGACAGAGCTAAGCAGATGCAGGCAGACCATGGATTTCAGAGGGCCCTGGCCATGCCCCCATCACTTTCAGCATTGCATAACACGACATCAAACCAGTCTCCTTCTGCCCCTCAGCCCCAACATATGCTCCACTAATGCCAGGGCGAGGCATGTTTTAGGATCAGTGCATAAACCACCCGTTATCAGGCAAGGATTAGAGTGAATCTGCCCTCCCTGAGAGCTCAGGGCTGCACGGTAGCTCCTGGCACAGAGCCCAGGGCACGCAAGGGGCTCAGACCGTCTGAGCCCCCCGAACACCCAGGCTGGCTCTTACCCTCACATGTCCCCTGGGGTCTCCTTTAGCCCCACTCCCACACGCTGAAGGGCAGCGGGACATCCTGCAGCACCCCGGGCACGCAGAGGGCATTGCACAGTCGTGCTGCTGCTGTGCCCTTCCTCCTGCCTGCACTTCAGAGATCATTAACACCGCAGGGCTGCACGTCCCCTGAATCAGCAGATCCCAGCCCTGCTCCTGAACGGCGACGACAGCTAAAACCCAAACGAAAGGAGACGCCGGGGAGGGAACAGCGCTGCTTTACTGCAGAGGACGTGCCCCATCTGCCCCAGGAACCAAATCCTGCAAAGCAGCTCTCAGCTCCCATCCCAGGGTACTGCAATCCCTCAATTTCTAACACCACACCGGTAACAAGTTGATTAATCAGCTTCATCAGTAACGAGTTGATTAAGCAACTTCAGCAGGGACTAAATGGTCAGAGCATGGGGTAATGAGAGGGAAAACGTGGTGGTGATAGGCAGGACACATGGGCTGTGTCTCTTTAGAATGATAAATGAGGTTGTGTTGGGTGCAGCGAACACGCTGCCCTGGCCACGCGCCACAGCGAGGTCCCATTCGTCCCCAGGGTGGGTGAGGGTGGGATCCCAGCAGTCCCCAGCAGGGACCCCCTTGCTCTTGCACCAGCATAGAAAAAAAAAAGCAAAGCAAACAGAAGCAGGGAGGCTGACATTTCATCCCCAGGGGTTCAGTTGTAAATGTTAGCACAGCGTAAGGGAGCAGCGGGAGAGGAAAGACTGAGGCGCCAGCAATTCATCATCCTGACCAGCTGCTGTTCCTCCCAGCCGCTCCGCAGGCTGAGGAACGCCTGGCACGGGGCTTTCAAGATCACTAAATCCTTCAGGTTTCTTGTGATCAGCACAAAGATCAGGGCAGAACCACCTAATAGAAGCCCACAGCGAGCCAAGGCTGCACAACTGCCCGGTCCTGAGCCCCCTCTCCTGCACTGCTGAGCCCTTGCTTGATGCCAATATTCAAGGAGGGCACAAAGCTCTCAGAGGATGCCAGTGGGCAGGGGACCACTGTTGGGCATGGGCATCATCCAGGGCACAGAGGAGCTGGTGAGATGGGGATCTGAAGGGTCACAGCAGAGGTTTAGGGGGAAGCAGGGATGTCACTTGCAGCACACTGGGGTGGCTGGCAGAGATCTGCCCAGCAGAAGGGATCTGGCAGATGATGGCTCTGGCTGCTCCCCCACCTCTTAAAATAGACCCTAGGAGTGCAACCCGATGCAGCCACGGGGCAAGTCTTGGCTGAGCTGCTCCTCACTGGCTCTCCCCAGTTGCTACAAACAGTTTTATTCTCCAAAATCTCCCTGAAATCAAACCCAGACACCGTTTGTGAGATGGCAACACACTGCTCTGGGGACAGGGCTGGCTCCCATCACCTCAACGGAGCCCTGACTCTTGCACAGACCCTCAAAGTAGGAGGTGATGCCTCACACACACCATCAAACACAAACCATCCCACAAACACACCATTCCTCCCATGGTGCTCCAGGTAACCTGGGATCCAGACCTTCACCCACCTCCTCACTAAATCTGCTGCAACTCTTTCCTCTTTGAAGATAAAACATAGAGAAACACATTATGCCACGGGGAGGGGTCTGAGCCCCAGCAACACCATACACACCTCTTGGTGAAGCTGTTCCTGGAGAACATGATTTATCACATGTACAGGATGCATTAAACATCAACAGTCCCAGTTCAGAGAGCACTGGTGAGTGCTGCTCCCTCCCAAATTAAATTTCATTACTGCTAGGTTTGTGCAAGAGCCACATAAGTAGAGAAAGCAAAGCTCAGGGGCCTCGCCAGGCAAAGACCACTCAAAGCTTTTGTTCCCAGGTAAGGAAAGACCCTTCCCCAGGGTCGGTATCCCAGCCAGGCAGGATGCAGCCACAGTTCAGCACCCACCAGGCTCTGGCTCTGCCTGCCCAGCCCACACAGTGCCCAAGGCAGCTCTGCCACAGCCACCCAGCACAGTCCAAAGCCCAGCACCCGATACCCAGTGAGTGGTTTCCAGCTCCCGGCAAGCTGCCGCCACCAGAGACACGAAGCTCGCGGTGGCGGTCACGTTCTCACCACCCCCACATCCCTCGGGAGGGCAGAGGCAGGGGACATCCAACACAACGACTTACAGCGAGTACCAAAGTTCCAGCACCGACCCACAAACGTGGGCAGGGTCTTCCCTCCTCACTCCCACATCCCAGTCAGGAGCTTTTCAGGGCAGAAACTGGCTTTTAAATGTATTTGTGGATAGCTGCTGACTAATACTGGAGAACTCTGATTTAAGTCAGAGCTTTTGCAGGCTACTGTATTACAACCCAAATTAAATATTTCATAGCGCTAAGCAAGTGACATTTGAAATCCAGTCATTGCAGGGGTATCAAATAAAGATATTTGCAACAGGATCTGCTTAAGTCCACGTAGTGTTTTGGATCAGGCCAGCAAAACAAGCCTGGTGCTTTATTAAAATAAAAGTTATCAGGCACCCGATCTCCTGGAGGAGGCTCAGGAGCCCACGCGATGGAGCTCAGCAGGTTTGGAGTGACAGTAAATAAAGCTGAGCCCTGCTGACCCATGAGCCTGCCACTAAAGTGCAATTTTGGAAGCTTTTTTCACTACAAAGTTAATGCTGGAAAGAGACTTTGCATTACTTCTGCATCTTCCATGATCACATGAGCACCTCCCATACGAGAACGGGCTGAGAGAGTTGGGGTTGCTCAGCCTGGAGAAGAGAAGGCTCTGAGAAGACCTTAGAGCAGCCCCCTCAGGACTGGAAGGGGCTCCAGGAAAGCTGGGAAGGGGCTCCTGGTCAGGGACTGCAGGGATAGGATGAGGGGGAACAGTTTTCAGCTGAGAGAGGGAGATTGAGATGAGATTTTGGTAAGAAATGTTTTGCTGTGAGGGTGGGGAGGCCCTGGCCCAGGTTGCCCAGAGCAGTGGTGGCTGCCCCATCCCTGGAGGTGTTCAAGGCCAGGTTGGATGGGGCTTGGAGCCCCCTGATCCAGTGGGAGGTGTCCCTGCCCATGGCAGGGGTTGGAACTGGGTGGGCTTTGAGGTCCCTTCCAACCCCAACTCTATGATTCCACATGTTGCATACATTTTAGCCCCCAGGCCTAAAATGCCCATTTCTCAATGAAGGCTCTCTCTGTGCCTCAGGACCACACTCAGATGAACTTAAACTTGAGAGAGAGCTGCACCAAACATCACCAAAGCCAAAGCAATTTCTTCCCAGGCCACATCCCCCCAAACGAAGCGGCACATGAGGACCTACTTGAGCATCGCAAAGGCCAGGCTGACAGAGGGCAAAGGAACCCTTAGTCATGAATTCCACACAGGATACTCTCTCCCAAACACTTCCCAGTTCCTCCCCTTTCCTTCTTATACCCATCCCAAACTCATCCATCTGGCAGGGCATTCACTGCAGCAGAGAGAAGGAAAAGCACCGATCCCTGGCTAAACCTAAAGCCTGTTTTCAAACAGGTCTCTCAAATACGTGATATAGGAATGACCATGAGGTTGTTTGGTTCTGAGAAGCACCTGAGTTGCTGCACTAGTTCAGCAATACACTCAATGCATAAAAACATGCTCTAAAAAGATAACAAAGCTACTTTTATTGACTCCCTTAAAACAATGCCTGGAAAGATAAAGGCTGGAGAATGAATTTCTCCATCAGTCACAGCAAATGTGACAGGGTCCAGGCAGCAGGATCTGTCTTGATGGTGCTGAACGTGTGTTCAGGGAATATTTGCTTACCAGCACATGGGGCAGCCCTGCTTCAGTGGGAATAAAAGCTTCCCTGGGCACTTTGTCACTGGGCTTGCTCTCAGCTCTGCCCTCTGACCAGTGGTGACCAAGCCCTGAACTGTGGAGAGAAGGGACCAAACCCAACTGCACTGAAAGCCAAGCTCAAAGAGCCACCCCTCTGCTGATCCTCCCCATCTGCCCCAGATCTGCAGTGCTTGTCACAGCTCTGAAGTTCCCAAACCTCCCGACTGCCAGGGAAGAGCTTGAAAATACGTCTGTAGCTGAAAAGCAGATGACAAGTAAAAAGAACCTTGAATTTATTGTTTTCTTAGAATTTAGAGTGGGAGGAAAGAAAATGGGACGCCCCATGATTTTTTAATGCCTGCAGTTGGCAGTTCCATATTTAATGTGACAGCATCCCTTTAAGAAAAATATGTTCATACACAGGAAAGAAAATAAATTGGCAAAGCAATTTGCTTTCAAGCCAGCCTGACAATTCCCCACACAAACACTTTACTGCAGCCCTGGTTGAGCTACACTGGCCGGCGCTCCGTGCTGGGCAGCATATAATCTAAGAGTTTAAGGATGCTTCACTGGTTGACAAGCCCATCTGCTAATAGTGGAAGCAGTAATTTATCCTAGAAACAGTACAAAGAGAGAGTGGAAGAAATAATTCATTGTGTGTGAGCCGACGAGGAGACGCGTTGTCGTGTTATCACGCTGACAACCCCACAATACAAACAGAGATGCTTGTTACAGAGTCTGAACCTGGCGTGATCAAAAGGCTTTCTTCATCTCAGGGTAGGAAGGGAAGAAAAAAAAAGAAGGAAGAAAGGAAAAGGAGAGTTAAATCAAAGCCTGTGCTTGCCATTTCTTATAAAAGAAACTTGGGAGGAATGCTTTCTGCAGAGCAATTAGTCACCAGGATGCGAGGCGAGCGCTGTACGGGCAGGACCTGCTGCTCCTGAACTCCTTTGGGCTGCAGGAGCACCAGCCCCTCCACGGGGCTTTGGTCCCCAATCAGGGAAGAGTAGAGGGGCCAGTGGGAGGGATGGGTCTGAGAAAGGTGAAGTGTGACGGCATCAGAGCCACAGGGAGGAGAGAAGCCACAAAGTGGGGTTCAAACCCATCCTTTGCTTCTGCATCCACCCTGGTCTCATGCTAGAGAGGGACCACACAGTGAGTGCTGGCCGATTCCAGATGAGCCAAGGAGATCCCTCCATCTGCAGATGATTTTTGCAACCTTTTATTTGTTTACAGAAATGTTGAGATGTTTCTCAAACCCCTTCCCAGAACCCTTTGAGCCAGTCTGGGCTGAGGGACCAGTCCCAGAGCCCAGCCACTCCCATCACTGCAGGCTCACCCCTTACCTGAGCTGCCTGGCAGGAGCGGGAAGCTCTGCCGTTTCCCTTTTAATTGCTTTTAGTCATTTTTAACCAGTTCCCCACCAGGTTTTGTATCTTTTGTTGCCTACTCTGAGGCCCTCAGGTGCACAATCTGGCCCCCTACAACTGGGATCAGAGCCGCTGCACGCGATGCTGCATCGCCTGGCGCTGGATCCCAGGCACCGTTGCACAGGTTCAAGTGCAGCAGGTATTTGGGTGATGGGGTGACTCGTCCCACCCTGCTGCACCCTGGGGTACCCCAACATCTCTTGCTTGCTCAGAGCACCCAAACACTGTGGTGAGCAGCCAGCAGCGATTTTCCCTCAGCCAGGTGATGAGGGTGTTTGGGCAAATCTGGTGGAATTATTAAACCCTCCAGACCATGGCAACATCTCCCAGGTGTCAGAAGGGGTGACTGGGGAGAAATACAGAGACATTTCTGGGCTACTGGGAAAGATGGGGCACACATTGGGATGCAGGGGCACTTTGGGTCCTTGCAGTCATCAAGCCTCGAACCTGCTCAGAGTGGTCCCACAGCATGGGGATGGCAAGGCACACCTGAGCCCCTGAGCCTGGTGGCAGCAAGGACCAGGAGATGCTGCTGAGGGCTTCCCCAAGAGCAATGGGGGTGCAAAAGCCCCTGTCACAGAGCTATGCAAGCAGGAGCTGTGCCACAGGAGCTCTGGCCTTCAGCCTCAGCTCACATCTTGAAATGCTGACTTGGCTGTGAACTGAGGAGAAGCCGTCATTGACAGGCAGGAAAATTAAAGGGGACAGATGATAATTAATTGTCCATGTCTTTCAGTGTCTCCTGGATATGGACTAATGAAGTTATACATTACTGGCTGGCTAGAGGACAGAAGGAAAAGAGTTTTAGAGCTGGGTTTTAATCAGTTCAGTGATAAGCGTGGCCTGAATTAGTCACCTCCTCCCCGCACGCCGTTGTGGTTTCTTTGCTTGTCTCCAAGCCTGGCTCCCGTGGCTCCCATGCACCATCTGGATGAGCTCCCCTGCTTTTCCAGCACCAGGATAAATTCACAGGAACCCAGTCGCTGCAGTGTGAGCATCCTTTGCTGTGGCAGAGGTCACCAGTGTCAGGAGGGAAGCACACGCATCCAATTAAAGTGAGAAACCTTTGCTCCGAGAGCTCCGAAGGCAGCGAATGTTGGTTGGCAGCGCAGGTGGCAGCTCTAATATTTATTTGGGCAGCACCATTAACGTTATTTAATGAGCTCTAGTGGGTCAGCTTTCCTGTTTGAAAGGAATTTGTAAATGGACTCATGAAAAGTTACTTGTCTCCCTGCCATGGAAAACACGTGGACACAGGCTGAGAGCAGGCGGCCCCGGGCACGCAGAGCCGGGCATGGTACGTGCTGCCGACAGCTCGCTGTGTGGGGGGGGGTCCAGGCAGGTTTGTAGCAGCACAAAGTGCAGTTTCCAGCTCAGGGTCGATTGACACAGGAGGAGGGACCCGTGATGGGACTGGGATTCACCCCCCCAGCAGGAATTTTGCCTGCTTCCTTTCCCACTCCAGCCACAGGTGCTCTGGGGCTGCATCGGGGCAGCTAGAGGGACACGAGTCTGCCAAATCACAGAATAATAGAATCATAGAATGGTTTGGGTTGGAAGGAACCTTTCAGCTCAAAACTGTTCCCCCTCATCCTGTTCCTTCACTCCCCAATCAAGAGCCCCTCCCCAGCTTTCCTGGAGCCCCTTTCAATACTGGGAGGCTGCTCTAAGGTCTCCCCAGAACCTTCTCCACAGGGTGCTCAGCCCTGTGCAAGCCAAGGCATCCAACACCTACCTCCCACCCACAGATTGGTGCTGAATAGGTAAAGATCTCCCTCCTCCCTCCTTTCTGCTGCTCACCTGCCTCCCACACTGCCCAGCACGCAGGATATTGTGATTGCTGCAACGCTGTCACCACAGGGGCTGCCTTGTTGTCCCCAGTTGATGCTTGACACTGGGGGCATTTCAGGGCTGGGCACAGACTGGGCAGCTCACATCGACCTCGATGCACAGCCGACCAGCAGCACACGAGCTGTGGCTGAAGGAGAGGCTGGTTCTTCTGCAGGGGCAAACTTTGGGAGCTGCTGTTCCTCCAGCCAGACATGAGATGCAGTCCCGTGCTCGGTGCTGCCTGCCAGCGAATTCCAGGCGACAGGAAACGTGGCAGCAAGGTGGCCTGGGCAGAGGTGCTGGCAAAGCCACCTCCCAGGATGCACGGCCGCCAGACAACACAGCCTGTCCATGCCAAGGGTCCAAGTGTGTTCATGAGTGGGCACAGTGCCACCCTTGCAGGGAAGCAGCCAAGGCACGGCCCTACAGGATGCCTCTGGGCCATGTGCTGGGGCTGGCATTGCAATGGGAACCCCAGCAGCCAGGCCACCAGGAAAGCTCTCCAGAGTAGAATAGAGGGCTGGAGGGGTGGCATGTGCATCCAAACAGGGATGTGCAGGAGGGTGGGAGAGGTAGTCCTGCTTTTGGCCCCAGCCCACATGCCCCCATGGTGGCTGTAGCCCTGGGTGGTACCTGGATGCTCACTAACCAAGGAGGACAGCAGGAGCATCGTTGGTACCTCGATGCTTGCTAACTGGGGGAGGGCAGCTGGAGCATTACCTGAATGCCCACTAACCAGGGAGTGCAGCCAGAGCTTTACCTGGATGCCCACTAACCAGGGAAGGCAGCCCAGAGCATCACCCAGCAGCAGGCACCCAGCAGCAGGCACCCAGCATGCCAGCTCTGCAGTAGGCACCAAGCCCCATGCCACCCACGCCCTGAGCACAGTCTGCAGAGCCCAGCACTGCCCCAGCACCAACTGTGATCGCCCAGGACCCTGGGAGCACAGGGATACGAGCAGAGGAGAGCAGCAAACGGCTCTTCTCTGCTGGCAGCTGGCAAGAGGTTGGAGGCGTTGCTGTTATGAAAACATGCGAGGGCTGTGTCTGAAAACATTGCAAGGAGCCAGCTACACAAATAGGCCCTTTATGGCTCTTCCCTGCTCTAAGACAGGCCCTTTCACATGCTCTTGGCTCCAGCACGGCAAGTTTACTCAGCTAAAAGAGCTCTTCATATTGGGCGTGGGGCAGACAGGGAGGTACCGGCAGCCAGGGAGAGGGCGAGAACTGCCCAGCCCAATTCAGCCCCACCAGGCTGGCACCGACCCAGATGGGAGAAAAACTGGTTTGGGGCAGGTCAGAGCACCAAGTGAGCCACATGGGCATTGGAGATGCCACACAGTGCCCAGTCAGGAGCATCATGTGCCTGCCCTGGGGCATCGCTCGCAGTGAGGCTGGGCTCCAGGGCAGGACACTCCCTGCACCAGCTGGTCCCCTTTAGCCCAGGTGGCACAGGATGAGCAGATTAAGGCCCATCCATAGCCCAATCCCACGCTGTTTTGCACCAAAGCCAGGCAGGCTCTGTGCATGCAGACATGATTTGCAGACTTGGGGCTGCCCTGCAGCTCCTTTCTCCCCCTGAGCAATCACCTCACTATGAGAGCAAGTCTCTTCCAGGGCCGGAGCAGTGGATGCTGAGCTCCCCACTGACCCTGCTGGCACCAAGCCCTGCTGCCACCCACTCTCGAGCCCCTCAAATCCCTGGAAATGGGGCTGTGCAGGGAGCTATTTCTGTCTGGGTGACACCCACCCTGCCCCCCAGCACCGGGGGGGGGCGGTTGGTGGCAGCCCTGCCAGCATCCCTCCCTCTGCCTTTGGAGCTGCAAATGTGTTGACACCTGGACAATAATCTCTCTCTCCTAGTCTGAGATGCTTTGGGGCAAGTGGCAGAGCAAAGCACACTGCAGTTCCTCAGGAGAAGGTGCCTGCTGGCACCCAGGTCAGAGGACAAGCCAGAGGAGAGCGGGGCTTTGCGGGTGTTATGGGGGGAGCCTGCAACCCTGGCACCCACTGGACCCCTTCACAGCAGGTTTGCAGCCCTGACTGACTCCTTTCTCAGAATCTCCAGCTCACACCCTTGAGAAAGCAGCGTAGCAAATCCTGGCTCTCCAGCAGGATTTTCTGCTTGAAGGACAAGAGCCTCCAGCTCAGGAAGTGGCTTTGCTTTCCCAAGCCCTGGGATATCAAACCTTCTTCCACCGCAGTCACACAACCACAGGTCCAACCCCCAGCACCCTCTTCCCAAGCAGGGAGTGCTCCCACCACACCAGCACCCCTTGGAAAAGCATCTCATTCCCACACCCAGGGGCCGTGATGCCCATGGAGAGGAGATGGGAGGGCAGGGACCAGGACACCATGCTGTCACAGGACACAGGCAGCAGCTGCTCCACTGCCACCACCTCCACAGCACATGGGCACTATTCATCAATCCTTTTGTTAGGGAGTTGTCATTAATTGAGCACCTCTGGTGGCCGTAGAGCCTGATGATCCATCCAGTGTCAGAAGCTGAGCGTGCAGCAGCTCTTTATTTCTTTCAACCACATCTATTCGACCCCATTACAATTCAGTTTATGCCCCCTCAGCAGCAAACGTCCCCCCAGTGTGGGGAAGCTGGTGACTAAAGCAACGAGTGAATGATTAGTGACTCAGCGGATAATTTTGCTCATCTCGTGGCTTTTTTTAGCATGAGGAGGACAGAGCTCACACAGCAAAGCCTCACCCAGCACCACCACCGCTCCCACCCACGGGCATCCCAGTGCCAGGCTGCTCACCTGGGGCTGGGGAGCTTTTGCAAGACAAGCATCAGCTTGATGTGGTTCTGCTCTGGAAAACAGGCTTTGCCAGAGGAAGAGGGTTGGAGCATCTCCCAAATGAGGACAGGCTGAGAGAGGTGGGGTTGTTCAGCCTGAAGAAGACTCCAGGGAGACCTTAGAGCAGCCTCCCAGTACTGAAAGGGGCTCCAAGAAAGCTGGGGAGGGGCTCTTGATCAGGGAGCGCAGAGAGAGGACGAGGGGGAAGGGTTTTGAGCTGTAAGAGGGGAGATTGAGATGAGATCTTAGGAGAAATGTTTTCCTGTGAGGGTGGGGAGGCCCTGGCCCAGGTTGCCCAGAGCAGTGGTGGCTGCCCCATCCCTGGAGGTGTCCAAGGCCAGGTTGGATGGGGCATTGAGCCCCCTGATCCAGTGGGAGGTGTCCCTGCCCATGGCAGGGGGTTGGAACTGGATGAGCTTTGAGGTCCCTTCCAACCCAAACCATTCCATGATTTTATGAAATCAGACAAGGCTGCCAAGAGCTTTGGCTTTTTCTTAATTCTCCCTTTTAGTTTTTCCTTTATGAAAAGGAAAGCAAAGTTCTACAGCCCTGTCAGCCAGGAGGTGCAGGCAGCGCTCGCTGCTCGGTTCATGCCACGCTGGAGCTGACCCGGCAGCGGCTTTTGTCAAGAGCAAAGCACTAAGCTCTTGTCTTAGCAGTAACTGATGTCTGAAAACACCAGGTGCTGGCTTGAATTAACAAGCTCTTTGAGCTGGAATTCTGCTGTGAAACAAGCCGATGCCGGGGCGAACGCTGCCCGAGATAACCTCTGCCCGTGCCATCTGCCGCAGCAGGGCGGGGGCATTGACCCTGCAAACGCTTTGTCCTGGTGGGACTGGAGGCAGTGACAGGGCTGTGTCAGGAATTTCTTGTCATCTTTACAGACAGGGCAGGGGTCTGAGCGCTGAAGCCTGATGTGGTGTGAGCCAGGTCCAGCCCAGCAGTGCTAACCCAGCTGCCAGCATTCCCAGACCTCTGGGTGACCAGTGCAGGAGCAGAGGTTGATGTCCACACCCTTAGCACCATCACCATGGCTACACTGATTCCCTGCATCCCACCCCAGCCACTCCCATGCCACCTGCCCAGCACAGGACTATTGGCAGGTGGTCCCTGCACCAGTGTAACCAGTATGCCCACCACCAGCTACTCCGTTTCCCCCCAGGGACCTGCTGGCGTTAATGGCAAACGCTCACCCAGCATCACCAAACACTCCCATGGGATAAGCTGGACTGACACAGCCCCAAAGCAGCTCCCAGGGGGGGCAGCCCCAGCCCTTGAAGGGCACAGGGAATTGCTGGCTCCCTAAAACGGCTTCACTCTCACTTTCTCTTTAATGATTTCCCAGCTGCTTCCCCATTTTAGCTGATAATGGGACTTCACTATCTATCTGGATTTGAGAGTTGCTTGCCTTGTTCAAGCTGAAGAAAATCAATTCCCCTCTCACTCAAGTCTTTCCAAGACAGATGAACTGAAGATCGTGCCTGCCTGAGCAAAATATTTATTCAGTCTGGGAACAGATTTACTTTTGAACCTTCTATAAATACAGCTGAGGGCCCCGATTTAATCCCTTAACAGAAGACCTAATTTTATTTGATTTCTGTTTTTTTAAAATCCTCCTTTTTTCAACACCGTGTCAAGAGGTGAAAAAAGGCAGAAATTTTGGCACCTGCCTCGGGAATGGGTCAAAGGCACTGGATTGCAGCCATGGGGACTGGGATGCCCATGCATGGTCCTGCAGCAGGATGGGGCTCAGTGGTGCCAGGGAAGGGGCAAGACCCCCGTGTTGCCAAGGTCTGGCCTCTGTAAGGGGTTTCCTGCTCTTGGTTATTGATTTACACCCAATGGAAGTGCTACCAGGGGCCAGGACAGGCAGAAAGAGGCCAAATTCTCCACAGAGGCACCACCTTCCTTGCCACGGAGGATTTAGAATCACAGAATCATGGGATGGTTTGGCTTGGAAGAGACCTCAAAACCCATCCAGTTCCACCCCCTGCCATGGGCAGGGACACCTCTCACTGGATGAGGTGGCTTCAAGCCCCATCCAACCTGGCCTTGAACACCTCCAGGGATGGAGCAGCCACAACTTCCCTGGGCAACCTGTGCCAAGGCCTCCCCACCCTCACAGGAAAACATTTCTTCCAAAGATCTAATCTCAATCTCCCCTCTTTCAGCTGAAAACCGTTCCCCCCGATCCTATCCCTGCGCTGCTTGATCAAGAGCCACTCCCCAGCTTTCCTGGAATCATAGAATCGTAGAATTATCTGGGTTGGAAGAGACCTCCAAGATCATCAAGTCCAACTCTTAATCCAACACTCTCATCATTACTAGATCATGGCACTAAGTGCCACAACCAGTCTTATTTTAAAGACCTCCAGGGATGGTGAATGCACCCCCTCTCTGGCCAGGCCATTCCAATGCCTGATCACTCGCTATGGGAAGAACTTTTTTCTTCACAGAAGGGGTAGAGACCCTTTCCATATTGGAAGGCTGCTCTAAAGTCTCCCTGGAGCTTTCTCTTTCAAGTCCTCAGGAGGAGAAATGTTCCCAAGGATGAATGGAAAAGCTTTCCCACTAAGAAGACCAAACCCAAGCAGGTGCTGGACCCAGATTTCCTACTGCCAAGAGCCCATTCCGGTGCTTCCCTAGGCCTCGTTGACTGCTGCCCAGAGCCCCTGGCCACATGGAGCAGCCCGGGTACCACAGCAGCTCTGATGTCACGCAGCACCCGGAGGTGCAGGTGGCTGCCAGGCTTCTCTAAATCCCTTTGACTCATCGACTGTCTAAGTCGCACTCATCCTGCCCCGCGCGCGCCCAGCCCTGCGGCGCCGCGTGTCTTCCAGCGGTAATGGAGCAGCACAAATAATCTCCCCTCGGCGTCTGGCCGGGGAGGTTGGACACTGGTGAGGATTAAAACCTCGGAGTGCCCATCCCAGAACCCTCCCCAAGCTTCATTGAAACTCCCAGCCATGAACGAGCTCACACGCGACCGCGGGATGAACACCCTGAGCCGTACGTTAGGTGAGGGGTTTGCTCTGTTCCCCACGTTCCCACCCTGTGGGAGGCTCTTCCAAAGGCCCAGAGTGCCCTCTGCTATGCCTGGCTCACTAATTTGACACACTTTTATGCTATTTGCTAATTACCTCCTCTGGAAAGCGGAGAGGACACAAATTTGACATTGAGATGTAAAAACCTGCAACCCTACGGATGCTGCCTGGGTCTGGGGCACCCGGTGGGGCTGCAGGGTGAGAGAAGGACTGGAAACACAGCATCCCTTGCAGCCCCATCGCAGCCCCGTGGCCTGACTGATGCTGTCACCCCACACCCTGGTGGAATGGGAAGCCCAGGAGCCCCAGTGAACCCCTCACAAAGTACCCCCAGCGCTGCTCTTCCTGCACCCTGCGGCACCGGCGCACAGATTAATCTGGGCGCGCTTTAATCCGCTAAAGCCCTTTCGTAACAGCGCTCAAAAATAAGCCTGGAGAGTTCCTAATACTTCTTGAAAATTTGGAGTTGGGATATTTATAGGCTCTGCCCTTGCGTGCGACCAAGCACACCCGGCGATGGGTGGGAGGGGGGGACCCACTGCCAGGCTCCCAGGGCTTCACTCCCCAGTTCTGCTCAGAGCCTGCTCTGTGCCGCTCCCCTGTCTTTTGCCACTCCATAAAAAGCCTCCCTTGTTTGGAGCTTCTGTTATTTTTTCCTTAAACATGTGTCAGGGCTCCTCAGGAGCAGCCCCAGCCCCTGCACACACTCGGGCTCTGTGCTGAGCTGCCTCCAGTGCTCCAAAGAGCGCAAAGCAGCGCCGTTCCCGACCAAGATGAACAGCGTCAGCGCTACAGCCCCTGCAGCATTCCCGGGAGGACGAGGGCAGGGCGAGGGGAGCACAGGGCAAACATAGAATCATGGAATGGTTTGGGTTGGAAGGGACATCAAAGCCCACCCAGGTCCACCCCCCTGCCATGGGCAGGGACACCTCCCACTGGATCCGGGAGGGGCTCAAAGCCCCATCCAGCCTGGCCTTGAACACCTCCAGGGATGGGGCAGCCACCACTGCTCTGGGCAACCTGTGCCAGGGCCTCCCCACCCCCACAGGAAAACATTTCTCCCAAGATCTCATCTCAACCTCCACTCTCTCAGTTGAAAATAGTTCCCCCTCATCCTATCCCTGTACTCCCTGATCAAGAGCCCCTCCCCAGCTTTCCTGGAGCCCCTTTCAGTCCTGGGAGGCTGCTCTAAGGTCTCCCCAGAACCTTCTCCAGGCTGAACAACCCCAGCTCTCTCAGCCCGTCCTCATGCGTCTCCGTGGCCTCCTCTGGACTCACTCTAACAGTAAATGGAAAAGTAACACTTCAAAAAAATTCCAGAAACCCAGCTTGGGCTGTAGTTTCTCTCCCCAGTAAATCACCAGCCCTGACAAAGGCTGTGGGTGCACAGGGCAGGAGCACAGAGACACATTTGAAGCTCCTGGCTATTCCAGAAAAGCGACATGGGATGTCCCCATCAGCATCTCCTTCACCGAGTTTGCCACGAGGAGAAAGATCCAGAAAGGTCCTGGAGAACTGATCCCCCAGAGCTGTGTTAGATCCTGCTGGAGCACGTGGTGAAATCCACTTGAGTGATGAGCAGCACTCCAGCCCTCCTGCAGGCAGAGCTTCCACCAGGGGCTCATGAGGCCAGCATTGCCCATGGTGGGGACAGGACATCACATCCTCCTGGCCAGTCCTGATGCCTCTATTGGTCCCAGAGCTGTGTTCTTGTTTTAAAAAATATTCATTCTCAGCTGCCATTCTGCCTTTTTCCATCTTTATGGCTTGCAGATTTAAACAGAAGAGCATAGCAGACAATGTTGGTGCCAGATGAGGGAACAGCACGAAGCCTTCAATTATTCCTCCGTGAACACGGTGGGAATTCTTAGTGAAGATCCGTATCCATGAATTACTGCCTGGGCTCACTGAGAATTACTGAAGCGGAGTTGTGTGGGGAACCAAATGCCAAAGCTCTGAGAAATGTTGGGTGCCAGAAATGACCCACATCCATAAAAACCTGCAGGGAGCTGCTTGCTCAAGGCCACCGAGAACCACTTGCATGCAGAGCTCTGATCCCACCGCCAGGTGCTGAAGCTGCTGCACAGGGGTTGTTCGGTGTCGTTGTGTCCTGGGGATGCACCACGTGGGGCAGAGCTGGGTCACTCGGGGTCCTCAGCAGTGGGGCTGCTGCCACACAATTCCAGCTGGCAGGGAGGTGACAGGGCCGAGCAGGGCTCCCTGGCTGCTGGTGGGGAAGAGGGATGAACTCCTCAGCTGGCATCTGTCTTTCGTGGGAATGGACCCTGCTGCTCACCAGTGGGAATGTCCCCTTCGTGCCACTTGCAGCGAGCCACAAAGCCCATGGGCTGCCAGCCAGGCACGCTGAAACCCTGTGGAAAGCAGCCCCTGGGAATTCATAGAACCATAGGATGTCCTGATTTGAAAGGCACCCACAAGGACCATCAAGTCCAGTTCCTATCCCTGCACAGGACAACCTCAACATTCACACTTCTGTAGCTGAGGGTGTTGGTCAAATGCTTCTGGAATATTGTCAGGCTGTGAGTGCTTCCCTGGGGAAAAACATCTCTACAACCATGTCAGAGCCTGTGGAGTATGAAATGAGAGCCTGGCCTCAGAGCCATGCCAAAAACTACCTAGAGTGGTTTAATTCCCCTGGGATCAAACCTGCTGGCTGAAGGAGCCCAGCACCTTGCTGTGGGAAGGGGCAGACACCCTGCCCCCTTGGCACCTTGGCACCTGCAGCCTTTACTGAGGTGCATCCAGCTGGAGCAGCTCCCGTCTCTAGGCAGATACGGGCAAGGATTTGGATTTAACCTCAAAATGTTTCCTTTGCAATTTCCAAGCGATCTTTCTTATCAACTAATTAAAAAATTTCCATAATTAGGCCAGGGTAAATCACAACTCGGGAACGTTCTCATTTCACAGCAGCACAGATCTGTTCTGTGTTGAGGGCTCAGAGCCAGGTGGCCTCTCCACCCCATCCATAGCTCAGCCCCAAATCTCCCTGTTCAGGCTCTGCAGCCCCAAGAGCTTTAAACCCTGCGGGGAAGGGCCCAGGGAGAGCCAAGCTTCTCCATCACCTTCATCCCTACCCTCACGTTGTGGTGGCACAGGAGCCCCTGTGTGAGGGCAGCACCTCCCCGGGGCCCCCCGAGAGCCCCATCGCTGCCGACCCCTCTCGCTGGCACTCAGCCGGGTATTCATTCTGGGGGAAAGGCTCTTTAGATTGCAGGGGAGGGGGAAAAGTGGTGATTTGGTTTTAATTAAAACAATCCAACTATAAATGGCCCTCTGATGGGGTGGGGGGAGCCCTTCCCTGCCTTCAGACACTGCCAAGTGCTTGGAGGAACCTCCCGCCCCACGGCACATTTATGGAGTGCTGGGAACCCATCCCTTGCCCGTGCCATGGGGCACGAGCCCAGCTGGCTCCACTGTCGTGACCCCAGGGGTGTTTTCCCACCCTTGCAGCCTCAGCCAGGCCGGGCATGCAGAGTTTGGGCATGGAAGAACATCGTAATGCTTCCAAAAGTCCTGGACAGGTCTAGGTTTATCCTGGAGAAGAGCAGGCTGAGGGGGAGACCTCATAGCTCTCTGCAGCTCCTGTAAAGGAGGTTGTGCTGAGGTGGGTGCTGGGCTCTTCTCCCAAGTAACAAGTGATAGGATGAGAGGAAATGGCCTCAAGTTGCACCAGGGGAGGTTCAGACCGGATATTAGGATCAATTTCTTTACAAAAAGAGTGGTGAAGCATTGGAAGAGGCTGCCCAGGGCAGTGGTGGAGTTTCCATCCCTGGAGGGATTTTAAAAAACCTGTAGATGTGGCCCTTCAGGACATGGTTTAGTCAGAACGGTAGTGCTGGGCTGATGGCTGGGCTGGATGATCTCAGAGGTCTTTTCCAACCTCAATGATTCCATGATTCTAAGACAAAAACCTGCATCCATCACAACCCAGGGGAGCACCGGGAGAGCTTCCCATGGGCAACCATCACCCTACCTGGGGTACATCTGTGCCTACAGCTCGGCTCAAGGCTCCTTAAATATGCAGGTTCCCTTTTACAACTTGCAAGTAAATTGTTGTGGTTCTAATAAAAATGAGCACTTGTTACCACGCAGCCACAGACTGGATTTCCTTGAGAGCACAGATATAATTCTTGACAGGGGCTTCCCGACACGTAAAATATGACACTATTTTGGAGGCAGTCTCAGAACATCAGACTAAGAAACAGCCTTTATACATCACAATATCGCTTCTCAATTGACAAATAGACCCTCATGGGCTTCATTACTTTCCTTTGGGTGCACATTTTTGCATTTTTATTTTCCCTAGGAATGATTAAGGGGCTGCAGAGCTGTGGGTGCTGAGGTCAGAAAACACAAACATCAGCTTCAATCGAGCTAAGAAACAAGAAAAGTAGTTTGCTGGGATGTGGAGCTCAGAGAGGGGCTCTCTGTTCCTCCGGTGTTTCCTGTGCTTTCAGGATAGGTTTGCTTCCACTCCTGGAAATTCAACCACATAAAGCAGCTTGATTAACATGTTCAGGGCTCAATTGAGAGCATCTGTGCAAAGGTTCTTGTTTATTAAACAGCAGGCTTATACTGCGCACTTGTAGGAACATGTGGATGCCCCAGAAATGCCAGATAAAAGCCAAAGCAAAGGGAAGATCTCCAGAAATGCCAGATAAAAGCCAAAGCAAGGGGAAGATCTCCAGAAATGCCAGATAAAAGCCAAAGCAAGGGGAAGATCTCCAGAAAGGCACCAAATCACAGCCCCGAGACCTGGGTGCCTTTACTGGCCAACAGACTCAAGGGTGCTGGAACAATGCTGAAGGATATTTTTGGGTTGGAATGACTGGTGAGTTCTTGGTGTCACTCTGCCAGGGCCAAGGCATAGCTCCAGGCTCCAGGAATGCTGGTCCCAATGGGGACAATGAGCAGGAGAGTGCAGGTGGGAAGGGCTGGGGCAGCTCTGCCCTGTCCCTGCCGCTCGTTCTGGCAGCACATTGATGGAAGCTTCATCCCGTGCCACTGCATGTGCCAGGCAGCCACTGCCAACCACAGATAAATGGCACAGAGAGCCACCCAGCCTCCAAACACAACCCAGCAGCGAGCACAGCAAGTGGGAGGGGAAACCCCACAGTTTTGGGTGCGATGCTGCTGTGCAGCCAGTTCAGTTCTGCGCCTCGGGTTCTGCGGTATTTATACTCTTATCTGCCAATAAAAATAGACTCAGCACTCCCGAGCTGGGTGTCTCGCCTCTTTGTGCTGAAAGAGATGGGAGAAGCCAGGCAGGAAGAGGAGGGGTGGAAAGGCAGCCCCGATCCAGCCAGCAGTGCTCGCTCAAGCAGGACAACATCTCCTTGCACGGTTTCACTGTTGGGCTTTGCAGAGCTCTTGACCATCCCTGTGGCTGGGACACACATCCTGCACGGTCCAGTGGCAGGGATGAGGCCCTGAGGTCAGCAAGCTGCCAGCCCCAACAAATATTTCTTATTCCTCAGGTTTATTAAAATAGCCTCCTGGTTTATTTGTACTGGAGGCTGGTGTTTTATCAAGGCAGAACCTCATTCAAGCAGGCAGCAGAGAGAGCAACCGGCTCCGGAGCGCGACACAAGGGCTCAGGGATGCTCATGCACAAGAAACACAGTGGGAAGTCACAGCTCGACGTGACGTCAGCATCCTATAACACACAGCAACGCTCTGTACCTTTACATAGAGCTCTGTGCTCAGGGTTGTGCAAGCCCTTTTTTTTAAATGCATTTAGCAGATTACAGAGCAAGCAAGAAACCCCCCAGGACCTGTTACCACCAGCCTGAGTCTGAACTCTATGCATGGCAGGAGTTTCTCATCAGCAGTCACGCTGGCAGCTACCAAGGGATTCGAGCGGTTCCTCCCATCCCCATGGAGCCCTTTCAGCCAAGTGGCAAAAATCACTCAGAGAAGCCAAAGCTGGGCTGGATCCTCCAGTGGAAAACACCTGCAGCCACTTCAAATAAAAAAAAGTCAATGATCTGACTCGCGCCGGCTGCAGAAACTCCTGGCCAGGCTGGCAGCTGGGGACAGAGCCTCATCTATTTGCAGGCTGTCACACACAGCAGTGCTGCCCACTGATGCTATTTTCAGGCTCTGTGCCCCACATGCAGACACAGCAGCTTCCAGGAAACATCTCAGCTCCCCGATCAGACACCCTGGATAATCACAGTGATGAGGATGATTTTTAACGCAGGGCTGAGCAGCACAAGGCCAGCTCCTGCCTCATGTCTTTACTGAAAATTGCTGCCGTGCTCCGCTCAGGGCAAGGGATGCTGCCAGCTTGCACAGGACCCGTGGACACATCCAGCCCTGGAAGGAGCAGCAAATCAAGCAGAAAAGTGGTGCTGATGCCCTTCACGCTGGTGAATTAACCTAGAAGCCCCTTGAGCCTCCAGGAGTGCAAAGCTTGGTCCTGGACCCCTTACCTTCATGCAGAATCATCTCCTGTATATAAGACATAGTTTTAAGGTGTGATTCTGAAAATAAAAAGCAGCCACAAGTGCCAAGGAGAGCTGGGAGCTCAGATTTTGTGCAAGAAGTTGTTCTCCCCTACGTGCATCCGGTGTTATCAGCACTAACAGCCCTGCTGCAGCCACCAGCACAGCCCTGCTCTCCAGGATCCACGGGGTTTGCTCTCGGGGAGGAGAATCATAGAATCACAGAATGGTTTGGGTTGGAAGGGACATTAAAGGTCATCCAGTCCCAAACCCCTGCCATGTGCAAAGACAACTCCCACTAGAACAGACTGCTCAAGGACCCATCCAAGCTGGCCTTGAACACCTCCAGGGATGGGGCAGCCACAGCTTCTCTGGGCAACCTGTGCCAGTGTCTCCCCACCCTCATCACGAAGAATTTCTTCCTAATATCTAATCTAAATCTTCCTCCTTCCAATTTAAAGCCATTCCCCATTGTCCTATCACTCCATGCCTTTATAAAAAGTCACTCTCCAGCTTTCCTGGAGCTCTTTTCAGTACTGGGAGGCTGCTCTAAGGCCTCCTCAGAACCTTCTCTCTCCAGGCTGAACAAGCCCAACTCTCTCAGCCTGTGCTCACAGCACCTGATCATCTTTGTAGCCTCGTCTGGACCCGCTCCAACGGTTCCATCTCCTTCTTACGCTGGGGATTCCAGAACCGGACACAGGACTCCAGGTGGGGTACTGGTTCCTCCAGGAACTCCATCCCTACCCTATCCTGAATGCCAACTCATCTAAAGCTTCCGCGATAACTCACTGCAGCTTCAAGTTAAAAGCAAAGTGTATTGATTAAAAAGTGAGGAGGGAGCAGGCGATCTTCAGGATGAGGATGCTGCTTCTGTATCCAAGTTTGATCCTGCCTGATGAGTAATTCTGCCTCCGCAAGGGGATCCTGCTCTGCTCCAGACTGGAGCCGCCCCCAGCCACAGTGCCCCCTGCCCAAACTGCCAACAGACAGCGCTTGAGTAAGTCCTCAGTCAAAGTCCTTTCTTTAAAAGCCTTGTGGAGGCAGCCAGGAAGCCTGGGTTCCATTTCCAACACAAATCTCTCCATGCCTCAATCAAAGCAGGAATGTGAGCAGCCTCGGGTCTCTACAGCTGAGTCTTGGGATGTGCAGGGTGACCTGCGCACCCCGACACCCTGAGAAGCTCAGCAGGACCCACCCCACGTGGTGCCCATGGACACGAACCCAGTGTCCATCCACCCACCCAGATAGGCACAGCCCAGCTTCACACAGACACCTTGGCAAACACCACCCAGGCCCTGGAGGTGCTGCTAGACCCAAGGCCATCGCATGCCCATGGGGATGGCACGCCACGCATCCCAATGGCGTGGACACCTTGGCAGAGATGAGCTGGGGGGGCACCACCATGCACTGCAAACACACGCAGGTCCTGCTTGGCATGGGAAAGGCAATCCCACGCAGGAAGAAGGGGCTGTAACCAGGGCAAAAGTTGCTCTGGAGAAGTTTTCCTCCTGACCTGTGACATCCCGAGGGGTCAGCGGAACCGGGGGCTCTGCCACCCTTCACCCCCCTTCTCCAGCCTCATCACGCTGCACGGGGCTGCCCAACTGGCCATCCTGTTTCCATGCAAGAGCCGGGATGGAAAGGAGGGGACCGGAGCATCCCCCTGGCCGGACATCCATCCATCCCTTCTCCCGGCTCCGCGGTGCCTCCCCACCGCATCTCCCGCCTCCGGTAACTTTACTACGGCCACAACTCTCCCGGGTTCGCATCCTTGCACCGAGGACCGGTGGTACCGAGGATCCCCGGTGTTCCCCTCGTGCTCTCCCCGCCCGCTTTACCTGCCCAGCCGCCCGGCTCCGCCGCCGTTTGCAGCATCCTCCCGCCGGCTGCTCGCTCCCGGCCAGGCGAGCGCGCTCCCGGCGGAGGAGGAGGAGGAAGAGGAGGAGGAAACGGGGGGATGAAGGCAGCGTGCGCACCGCCGCGGTCCCGTTCCACCCCCACCTCTCCACCCCATCCCCCGTACGGGGCGGGAACCGTATCCCGGTGCTGCAACCCGCATTGGAGACTGGGGAGGGGATAGCCCGCATCCCTTGGCTCTGGGTGCCCCGGGTGGGGACAGGGATGCTGAGCGGGGTGCGGGGACCCTCTGCTTGGGGGTATGGTGAGGCACTGGCACAGGCTGCCCAGAGGAGTGGTGGCTGCCCCATCCCTGGAGGTGTTCACGGTCAGGTTGGATGGGGCTTTGAGCAACCTGATCCAGTCGGAGGTGTCCCTGCCTATGGCAGGGGGGTGGATTTGGATGGGCTTTGGGGTCCCTTCCAACCCAAACCAATCCATGACTCTATGATTTGAGGGGTCAGTGAGGTGTGACTTCAGCAGGGCTGCAGGGAGGGCACCCCGATTTCAGGGCAGATATGCCCAGTGCCACCATCTCCGTGGAGCATGAAGGAGTCAGATGGCATTTCTGCCAGGATGACAGTCCCCAGTCCCACAGCCCTGAGTGCAGCAGGGAGGCTGGCTCCCCACGAGCTCCAGGAGGGGATGGGGGGGTGGCTGCAGGGCTTTGCTGGTGGCAGAGACCCTGGTCACCCTGTGCTGGCAGCATGGCAGGATAGCAATTTGCACCCTGCCTGGACAGCCCAGGCACTCCAAAAGAGCTGGAAGAGCCTTGCTGCTCCAGGAGGATGACCTGAGCAACCTGACCAGGTTAAAGGTGTCCCTGCTCTTGCAGGGGGGTTGGACTGGATGACCTGTAAACATCCCTTCCAATCAAAGCATTTTATGGGAAACAGAACGGTGTTGAAGGGGGTGGAGGGAGGGAACCTGCAGGGAGATGCTGTTTGCTCTTAAGTCATCATAGCTGAAGCTCAAGGCACCCGCCAGGCAAAGCCTTCTTTGCTGACACACAGCTGGCTTCTGCTAAGATCAACATTTCATTTTTTGAGTGCAAAAGCATGTGTTTTCCTATCGTGTCGCTGTTATTAATATTTTAGCAGCTCCCCGAACCTTTAAGCGGGGCCACACAGTGTTGACATAGAAGAGGAGATATAAAAAAGACTTGCTCCCCGCCCCAAGGAATATACTGTCTAGACACCTTATATAATCACATTTTGGCCTCCTCCAGGACATTTTGCAAGAGGATCTCAAAGCACTTTGCAAAACTGCTAATTAAGCTTTGCAGCCCAGCTGTGAGGGAATTGCTCTGCCCTCCCAGGTTCTCTGGCCAAGAGCACTCTCCTCCAGAACAGATGCACTCAGGGGCTCTTGTCCTTGGGAGCTCTCGCCCATTTGCTGCTTTGCCTCCACTAAAAAAGTGGAATTGATGCCAAGATGAAGAGGTCCCATCAGCCCTGTGAAACTGCTGGCAGAGGGGTGGAGGATGCTGAAAGCAAGGGTCGACCACACACTGCTCTGAGCTCCTGGGAACTTTGGCTGCAGGAGGCCTTGAGGGCCCCTGGCTACCAGGGAGGTGGAAATGAGGAGCAGAGACTGAGCTTTGAACTCCTCTCCAGCAGCTATTTCCAGGTCTCCTTGATGAGTTACACCTGTCCAGACCAAGAGCCCCTTTCCTCGCTGCCACTGGAGCCAGGGTCGGGTCCCGAGCATGAGCAGTGTGGCACTGCTGAGCCTCAGCAAGGCTCTCATCAGTTACTTCAAGTGTTAAGAACACTTTCTCCAAAGCTTGGAACATTTGTATGCCGTGCCACCCGATTTCCACCATGCAGGGTGTTTTCTTCCTCCCTATAAATAATTACAGGCACTCTAATGGATCTCAAACCTTGCATTACCTTTGCCGTCAGGAGCTTGATGACTACAGTGTAGCCTTCCTCTCCAAGGAGTAGAGACAGGGCCACAGCTCCTCTAAGGTCTATTTTCAATCACATTAACCCTTACAGCCTCATCCTGCCTCTACCACATAGCAAGGAAGGGGGTTGTACCCCTCTTCCAGGTGGGAGCACCTGGAAGCATAGGGATGAGCCCTCTTGCCCAACTCATGTCTCCCAAGGTTTCAGCACTGGGGAGCAGACAGGAGTTTCTCACCCTTCCAAAGGCAGTCATTTACATTGCTCACAGCCTAAGGCAATGTTTCTCTTGCCATCTTTCCCATCTCTTGAAGTTTTCATGGTGTATTTAGCAAGCCTGCATGCAGGGATGTTTTTTAATTAACTAAACTCATGCCCATTCTAGCCTGTCTCAGTGCAGGTTCCGACCTGGTGACACTTTTCCATGTCAAAAATATGAGTGAGAATGCCAAGCAGGAGGGAGGAGAGAGCTGTTCCCAGCAGGAGGATTGGATTGGATCTGATCTGCTCACACAAACTGTCCTCAACAGAACCCCTGGGTCTGCACTCACCAAGAGGAGCTCAGCTCCCCACCACACAAACACGCTTTGCTAATTAAATCCCTCATGAAATTGTTTTCACTGGTGTTATCTTCACAATCTGTTCTTTACTTCCCATCAACCCCTGCCCCTGTCTTGCTCCCATCTCCTTCATACACAGACCCAGCCTCAGCTGCCTCAAAACTAACTCAAGAGAACTTGTTTTCCCATCCAGAAACATGGCACAGAGACAGGGCAAGGCAATCAATGCCATCTGCATCTCAGCAATGCTGGTTAATCCAACCAGAGACTCCTCATTCCTTGTGTTTAGTTCAGCTTCTCCTGGAGATGTTGTTTGTGCCAAGGCCAATGGAGAACTCCTTGCCCTTAAACCTCTTCGCCTGCTGCAGATATTTCAGAGAATGAAGACAAATCTCTAAACAAAGAGAAGGTCGTCTCCAGTTGTACCACACTGAAATGTTTGGGGACAGATAAGCAGAAAGAACAGTACATCCAGATCCTCCATCTCTTGGAGAAACAAAGTTTCTTCCACCCCCGTGTTTCATTTCTTTGTAGGAGCTTTTTGCATTTGAAAGAGAGGAGATGAGCCTAGAAAGAAAGGGCATTCCTCAGGGCTGAAGCCTCGTCTTTCCACCCATTTGTGGAGTTCAGCAGCTCCATGTTCAGTAAATGAGAAGTTTTACAATTAACCCAAGGGTCTACATCCTCCCAACAGCGAGGGAGCCACTTTATTGGCCCCCCAGAAGCTCCGAGCATCTCACCACGCAGGGAGGTGTTGGCGTTGCCTGGGAATGCCATGGTGGCACCTGGTTGATGAGCCAGGTGCCAGGAGTGGATGACAGAGGAGCAGAGGTTGTCCCAGACAAGATGCCATTGAGATATTTCCAACCCCAAACACAGAACCATGGGACCACAAGCCCTGCCTGGTATCCTGCTCAGAGAGACTCAGGCTCAGCTGCAACACTGGGGACCCAAATCACCAGTAGATAGGAAAAGAGATGAGGAGGAGCAGACCTCCAAAACCCACATCATAGATCCTCACCTACACCCATTTCAAGGCACCACTGCAGGCACTTGTGATGGACCAGGAGGGACAGCATTCAAGAGTCTTTGAAAGCACTTCTAAGCAGCTGATTATTGCAGAGCAGTTCCCCACACCCCAGGCTCTGCGAGGAGCAGTCCTGAGCAAGCAGCCCAAGCTGCTGGAGTTGAGCCATCCTGGACTGCTGGTGCCCACCTGTGCATAGAGCCCACCTGTGCACAGAGCTCACCTGTGCACAGAGCCCACCTGTAAACCCTGGGGACTGAGCTGATGCTGCCACCACTTCTGCTGCCAGCACAGCAACTTGTGAGTGATGGAACCCTCTGAAACCACTGTGCAGGCTCTGCTGTGCCACATGGAGGTGTGAGTTGGCAGCTCAGGGGCTGCCAAAGTGCCCCCCGAGGGAGCCCAACCGAGGTTGAGACACCCAGCCCCAGCCTCCTCCAGGCAAGCTGCCACCAAGGGCCTGAAGTTTTCTCCAAGGGGCTGAGGATCCCACCTGCAGCACCTGCCAAGGTCCCACCAGAGCTGGATGGTGGTAGTGATGGTTCTCTGGGCACAGCCAAGAGCTGTTCATCTCCTTCCCCAGCACCACTGCCTCCATAGAATCACAAAATCATAGAATCTTCCAGTTGGAAAAGACCCCTGAGATCATCAAGTCCAACCACACTCATCCTCCCTAAACCACATCCCTTAAAAAAAAAGGATAGATAGTTTTTAAACACCTCCAGGGATGGTGACTCCACCCCATCCCTGGGCAGCTGTTCCAGGGCCTGAGAACCCTTTAAGTAAAGAAATTCTTCCCAATATCCAGTCTGAACTTCCCCTGGCACAACTTATGGACATTTCCCCTTGTCCCATCACCTGTCACTTGTGAGAAGAGATCAACACTCACTCTCCCACAACCTTCTTTCAGGCAGTTGTAGACAGCAATGAGGTCTCCCTTCAGTCTCTTCTTCTCCAAACTAAACATCCCCAGGTCCCTCAGCCGTTCCTCATAGGACTTGTTTTCCAGCCCCTTCCCCAGCCTTGTCGCCCTCCAAGTGCAGCACAGCCACAAGGGCCAATGAAACAACACCACAAGAAGTCATAGAATCATCAAATGGTTTGGGTTGGAAGGGACCTCAAAGCCCATCCAGTTCCAACCCCCCTGCCATGGGCAGGGACACCTCCCACTGGATCAGAGGGCTCAAAACAAGGGCTGTGCTGCAGGAACGGAGCCGGGGTAGCACAGCCTGGGAAGGTCAACGCAGGGTGGCTGAGTCCCAGCATCACTTTCCAGGAAGCCTCTCTGGCTCCCCAGCCACTGCGTTGAGCTGTGCCAAGCTGCTCCAGCAGCTGCTGTGGCCATTCAGCAGCTGTTAAGCCCATAATTGCTCATTGAGTCATAACTTTTTTTTTTTTTTTTGGTGAAAGCAGCACTGTCAGGGAATTAAAATCTTTTCAAAAGCCCATAAAGATTTTATGAATGTTTCAGATCGAGCTCAATGGGGGTTAGCATCTTTACAGCCAGGAGAAGGGGCAGGCAATGAGGAGACAGACAGCAGAGCATCTTAACAGCCATAATTAGTTAATGAAATGATGTTGATGTGCAGCCCCAGCCCGCAAGAAGACATAGAATCATGGAATGGTTTGGGTTGGACCTTAAAGCCCACCCAATTCCACAACCCTGCCATGGGCAGGGACACCTCCCACTGGATCAGGGGGCTCCAAGCCCCATCCAGCCTGACCTTGAACACCTCCAGGGATGGGGCAGCTACCACTTCCCTGGGCAACCTGGGCCAGGGCTTCCCCACACTCACAGGAAACCATTTCTCCCAGGATTTCATCTCAGTCTCCCCTCTTTCAGCTCAAAACCTCATCCTCTCTCTGCATTCCCTGATCAAGAGCCCCTCCCCAGCTTACCTGTAGGCAGGAAAGTCTTCCTCACCTTTGTCTGAGGCTGTGCTGACCCTTCCCACTTCCCAGCACGGGGAAGGATTGGTCCCCAGTTGGCAGCCTGGGTGCAAGGGTCTGTCTTTGGTGAGGGTGCTGGCATGGGGATGTGGGCACAGCAGCACCACCAGCCTCCAGGGCAGTGAGAAGGCAACACGGGGTGAGCACAGCCACACTGGCCCTGAGCAACAGCAGCATCTTGGCTCCCACACCTCTCTGGTGCCAATTAACTGAATTAACAGATTACCTGGCTCTGGCCAGATGCAGTCAGTGCAGCCACCAGCTCAGCAAACACCCACATTTGGATTCAGAGGAGCCCACGGTGTCCTCAGGGGCAAAGGTTTGCACTTTGTAAGAGCTGTTGTAAAAATGGGATAAGCTTTTCCATTTCTAGAGCGCTTTCCACATGAGCACTTTGCAAATAGCTCGTTAATTAAATCTCAGCTCTCTTCTGCAAGGTAAGGCTGTTACGGGCATGAGGCTAGAAGACAAATGCCTGGTCCAGCAGCACTTTCCTGTGGCTTTTAAGGACAGGATAAGAGAGATGAGATGGGGACAGCCCAGGCTCTGGTCTGAGCATCCATCCTTGTGCCCAACAGATGCTTCATCTCCAGGCAACTGCTGGGCTTCCAACACCAAGCTTTGGCTCCACCAGCACATCACTGGGACAGCAGGATCAGGGGCAGCAACACAGCCCAGGAGCCACAACACCCACATCATCACAGCACATGGAGTGGACACCCTTTTCACTGCAACCCTTGTACCACTGGGATGGTTTGGTTGGGAGCAAAAGGGAGGATGGAAACCTCAAAGCCATTCCAGGCTGGACCACAAGGTGCCCTATGCCAGCACTGGGCACCATCAATTCTTCAGCCGTGGGTCCCAAAAGGCTGCAGAAGTGAAAGAGGCACCAATAACTCATCGTTAGCAGAGAGGCTTCTATTATTTTATGGCAGTTGTTCTTTCCTTCCCATTGTAACTTTTAATTAAAACCTACAAAAGGAAGATAACCCAGCCCCTCTGCATAATTGCAAGGAGTCAGTTTTATTGTGGAGAAAAGTGGTTTTAATTTTTAATAGACTTATTTTTAAGGAAGAGCAACACTTTGAAGGGAGCTATGAGCCCTGGTAAAATTATCAAAGGCAAGGAAAGGAACAAAGATGGGTTTATTACATGTTCCCTATAAAACTGTTCTTTTAGGGTAGTTTTATACTTCCTCCTAATGAGAGATGAATTGCACCGGCTTCGTTTGCTGTAGGAGGAAAATTAAAATGAAACTGATAAGAGGCCCAGCCTCTCGGTTCTGATTTACCCCCCAATTATAAATGAAAGCTCACAGGCATTCCAGAGATGGGACTTGATGTCTACATTAATTATAAATAAATTATCTACACTTAATGTTTAAATGAAATTCCAGATAAAGCTTTATATTTAGAATAGCACCACATCAGCGCATAAATATTGATGTGAGGAGTCTGGATGAACTGTGGCTGCTTCAGCGCGACGTCAGAGTGGGGAGAACTGGTTTGGGGGGAGCTGAGCACACTGGTGCTGGGAGAGGAGTGGGGACAGCTGGGTCTCAAACTCAAAACACCACCAGAGTTTGGAGACAATCGCAGAATGCCCTGAGTTGGAAGGGATCCACAAGGCTCATCGAGTCCAACTCCTGTGCCTGCAAAGGACAACCCCAACATTCACCCTGTGGGGCTGAGGGTGTTGGCCAAATGCTTCTGGAATATTATGACTGCTTCCCTGGGGAGGTGTTCCAGTGCTCCACTGCCCTCTGGGTGAAGAGCCTCTTCCTAATGCCCAACCTAACCCTCCCCTGGCACATCTTCCTGCCATTCCCCTGGGTCGTGTTGGTCACCAGAGAGAAGAGCTCAGCCCCTCCTGCTCCTCCTCCCCTTGTGAGGAAGCTGCAGAGCACAACGAGTTCTCCCCTCAGTCTCCTCCAGGCTGAACAGACCAAGCAACTTCAGCCACTCCTCATACATCTTCCCCTCTAAACCCTTCACCAACTCTGTGCCCTCCTCTGGACGTTCTCCAGCTTTAGGTGGTTTTTATACTCACCCTTTTTAGACAAGTGTGGAGCAGCAGAGGCATCACCTGCACTTGGCTGGGGCAGCCAAGAACAGCAGTTTCTCCCTCTCCCCATCTTTCTCCAGCCCTGGAGACCCAGCAGCCACCTCCCAATGGGACCACTGAGTGATGTGGTGCCAGGGACAGGGATTACAAGCCCTGCACTCACCATATGGAGCAGGGGGACACACAGGTAACCCAGCACAGCACCACCAGCCTTGCATCACGGCCGCAGAGAACCAGCACAACAAGCCCACTGATCCCAGTCCAGGTGGGGCTTTCATGTTGGCAGCAGTGGCAGCCCCAGGGCCTGTGGCTGATGGATCACAGCAGCTTTTGCAAGGGATGACTGGGCAATGAGCCCACAGGAAGAAGGCTGGGTCCACATCAGGAGAAGGCTGCTCCCTCAAGTCCTCATTGCACATGCCTGCCAGTTCCTTGAGGCTTCTACTGCCTCCAGGGCCCAGAAAACACTGCTGGGATCAGCTCCAACCCAGCAGCAGAAACAGAAAGAGCTACTCCCCCCTAGAACAAACCCAGTTCTCTTTTCTTCCACACCACTCTTGTCTCCAGGGTCCAATATCTTCCTCTCCCCATCACCACCATCATCATCACTCCCACCCTGCTCACCTTTAACTCCTCATCACCAGAGCAGGGAGGCTGAATGGTCCCACCTTGGTGAGGGGGCTCAGCTGCCTGCCCCCCTGCCCACCCCCCTTTCCAGGAGTTAAACTGAGGCACAGCCAAAAGCTGTGATTTTCTCAACACTTTCTAGAATCAACCCCAAACTCTTCAGCAACACGGACAATATTTCCTTGAGATGTTATAAAACAGAAAATCAATGCTATTTGCCTTCCTGCCCTTTCCCTGCCAACCCCCAACTGCCCCAACCTACACTCCAAGCCTTTTTTCCTGATAGCCAGAGGCTGTTTCAGAGTTTTCAGCCCCCCAGCAGTGAGAAGGGGACATCATCCACGTCACAGCATTTTTCACCACTTCCCCTCAGCCTCTGCAGAAAGTTTTACAGCTCGCACAGGTTTGCTGTTTGGCTTGGGCTTAAAAGGAGTCATTTTTTATGCTTTCATGCAGCCAGGTGGAAGAAGAGAAACTTGACAGCCCTGTGGCTCAAAGCTGTGTAGAAACACAGTAAAAGAGAATAAATAAAAGATGATTGAAATCATTCAGCGTTCAGACACTTGTGCAGAAGTTCAGCTGAGGGGTGGGAGGGATCCAGCATCCTGAGCAGCCACCGCTGAGGTGGAACATCACTCCTGGGGATCCAGGAGAAGCCTGAAGGAAGAATCCTTGTCCCTGTGGTTGGGGGCTCCTGGCCAACCTCTAGGAACTGCTTCGTGCCATCAAAAATCCAGGTTGCAGCAGCTTTCCAGGGGTCTGAATACATTTATCTGGTTTCTTCTTTCTGCCTGCCTGAGCCTCAGGTGCTCCTGGTCCAGTGCCTCCCCCTACGTGTTCCAGCCCTGCCCCAGTGTGTTCCAGCCCTCCCAGCATGCTCCAGCCCCCACCAGTCGGTGCCAGCCCCTGTCACAGCCCAGGCTGCTGGTGTGGTTTATTAACACACCTTCCTGCTTGCCGATGCTGCTGTTTGCAGCCCAGCTGCCAGCGTGCCAGGCAGCATCCTGCAACAGCCCAAGAGCAAGGCAGAGAAGCAGGGACAAGGCTGCACACTTAAAAATAAATGAACAGCATGGTGGGGTATGAGCCCCCCTGCCCCACCCAACAGCTCTGCCCAGGCAGCCTCTGCCTCAAGACCACAGGAATTTGTCTCTCAAATCTGCCAAACCAGGAGGTGCTAGGGCTGAGCATTGTGGGGCTCCTCTAGACACCCCAGAAAGATCCTCTCCTCCCCAGCTGAGCTCTCCTGGTCCTCAACATTGATGGTAGTTATCAGATGAAATGCCCTTTGCCCTGTCAGCACAAGGGTGTTGCAGGCTGAGGAGAGTTTTGCTGCTTATTTTCTTGGGGGAAAAAAAAAACCACCCTAAATTTGCTGATTATTGCTGAGATGGGTATGTCCAGGAGCATCCCTGAACCAGCCAGTCCCAGCAGCAATGGACAGAGCTGGGATGCAGCAGGGACTCCTGCCCATGCGAGGACTGCACTGCCACGAGAGCTGAAAGAGAGGAAAATGTGTGTGCTGAGACCCAAAACTTCCCCACTTTGTGCAAGCTTTGAGTATGCAGAGTATCCCAGCCAAGGCAGAGCAGCCCAGTCAGAATAGAGCATCCCTTACAGTGCAGGGCATCCCAGCCAGTGCAGAGCATCCCTTCCAGTGCAGGACACCCCAGCCAGTGCAGAGCATCCCTTCCAGTGCAGGGCATCCCAGCCAGTGCAGAGCATCCCTTACAGTGCAGGGCATCCCAGTCAGAGCAGAGCACCCCAGCCAGAGCAGAGCATCCCTTCCAGTGCAGGGCATCCCAGCCAGAGCAGAGCATCCCAGCCAGAGCAGAGCATGCACACATGACCTGCCAGTGAGGATTGTGCAGGCAGAGCCTGGTGCACTCAGCCCAGGAGCTGCAGCAGGGTCACCTTTGGTATCGCAGCACTGCACAGTCCTTGCTCTTGCAACGGGAGCAGTATCTCATTTCTTCCTCAATTAGCTCCTGATTATCAGTGTCCCAGGGCCCCTTTCCAGTCTCTGTTTAATGCACCATTAATAATTCATTTCTCAGACAGCAAGAACGCAGCGCGAGGTTAGGGCTTTGTGACTAATAAGTACCAGAGCATCCCTCATCTCCAAGGGACAAATGAAGGGAACAAAAACTAAAGTGTAAAGAAAAATCAAAGATAACGTTTTGTGGTCTTTAATCAAACACTGAATGAAGGGTTTGATTACTCAGGTGAAGAACACACGGGCTCGCTCCTCCTTGACTGCCACAGGCTGCTGGGCTCCCATGCCTTGATGACAGTGCTGTAGCCTCATCAGCACTAGCACCATCCCAACACCTTCCCCAGTGGTGGAGAGGGAAACTGAGGCACCTTGAAGTGAAATTAGGGTTGTCACAAAGCCAAAGCAAGGGCTGGTCCACACCAACCTGCTCCCAGGGCTGAAGGTTTGAGTGCAAGTGCCCAGCCCTGAATGTTGGGTCCTAGGGCAGAGAGAGAAACTAGAAATCACATCCCTTTCTTGGAATGTTCCCTCAGAAGCCCCACACGTACCAACACCTCCACAGGGGACTTGGGGATGGGTGGGAGGCACAGCCCAACCTGATAGAGGGGCTACAACCTCCCACTGTGCAACCCGAGCTCTGCGTACCAACACCTCCACAGGGGACTTGGGGATGGGTGGGAGGCACAGCCCAACCTGATAGAGGGGCTACAACCTCCCACTGTGCAACCCGAGCTCTGCGCTGCCCCAGGGAGGGTCAACAGCATAGAAGAACTTCCTTGAATGCGCATGTGGTCCCACATGGAATGGGGAGGAAAAGCAGCTCCTTGCTCCCTCCCACCGTGCCCTGTTTCAGGTAACAGCAGAGAAACCAAGGGAGAGAAACAAGCTACTGAAAAAACTCATCTGCCACAATAACCACGGCTGCAGGAGGAGAAGCAGCCAGTGGGAAGGTGTGATGGACATGGAGCACCCACCAGGCTGATGGCGACAGCACAGCCCATGGCTCTTGGGTGCCACAACTTTTTATATAGGAGCTCCCAACTGCAACCAGGATCACCAGTGGGGGACAGGAGAATCATGGAATCATGGAATGGTTTGGGCTGGACAGGACGTCAAAGCCCATCCAGTTCCACCCCCCTGCTATGGGCAGGGACACCTCCCACTGGATCAGGGGTCTCAAAGCCCCATCCAACCTGGCTTTGAACACCTCCAGGGACACCACCACTTCCCTGGGCAACATGGGTCAGGGCCTCCTTGCCCTCATTGTGAAGAAGTTCATCCTAATGCCTAATCTAAATTCACCCCCTTCCACTTTAAAGCCATTCCCCCTCATTCCATGACTATTTGCCTTTGTAAGAAGTCCCTCCCCAGCTTTCTTGTAGCCCCTTTCAGGTATTCCCAGTCCATCACTCTGGGATGGGAGAGCTCTTGGCAGGCTGAATGACGAGGGTTCACGGGTGGGATGAGCAGCACTTCCACCACAGCCATTCCCAAACCCCAGGCAGCAGCACCGAGGGGCAGAGCCAGCGCCGGCCGCGCAGCGCGGCGAGGAGCCGCACATTAAAGCGTGACGGGTTTCTGACAGATCCAATTACAAAGCCAGGTCTCAGCAGAATTGCAGCCTTGAGATTTAGTGCATGAAATTTGGTTTGGGAATTTCCTGATATTGCAGCTTGTGCTGTGGGTCCCTATGGGTCCTGGGCTGTGGGACCCCACTGAGTCACCCCTGGGGTCTGAACCCCAGCCTGCTGCATCCCCCCTCCTCCATTCCCTGCATCCTGCTGATGCTCAGCCCAAATTCAGAGAGTCACCTAAAAAATTAGCAAGAATAGGAGAGGAACCAACACTCAGCAGCGCTGATTAAGGGGGGATCTGCAGCCCCCCAACTCTTCTGCCCAACAGAGACGTGCCCTGGCCTCAGCCCTGGTGCCACGTGCCAGGGTCATCCCTGCCCCTGCACAGCCTAAGGGACAGGGGGATGGGATCATGCATGGGCCACGGGCTGGAAATCACTCAGATCCTGAGGATCTCCCAGTCTTTCACCTCCCAGCCCTAAGACAATATTTTTAGCCCAAATTCCTAGAAAAGCAACGTGTTCACGCTTGGAGCAGCATCTGCCTCAGCCTTGGTGCCTGCCCAGGACCTTTTGGCTGAGTTCAGATGATTGACTGGTCTTAGGGCAAGGAGATTCCCAAAGGTTTCCCTAAATACAGCAAGCCCAGAGAGGCAGGAGAGCCTTCCCTCTTACTGGGCTGTGGCACAGGGGTGGCAGCAGCAGGGAAAGAAGCTGCATCTCACCTGCGCTGCTGCCAAGGAGCAGCCCATGGGTTCACCAGATCCTGTCTGGAGCTGGGGAGGAGCAGGCAGCCCATTGCTGGAGGAGACACTTGGCAAATCCCTTTGGGAATGACTCACAGCAGCTTCTCCCCTCCTGGACACAGGTGCACCCACACCAGCTCAGACCCAGGACTTCAGAAGCTGCAAAGGGAGTTCTCCGTGGAGGTTTCTGCAGCTCTCAGCTGTCAGGTGAGGAAGAGAACTGTGCACCCCTTCCCCACAGCCCCACACCAGCCCTCTCATTGCTGCTGGGCCACCCCTTCCCCAGGGCAGCGCTTTGTCAAGCCCACCCCGGGCACCATCCCCTCTGCCAACACACAGCTCAGCCGCTGCTGCATCTCAGCGAGCGGTCCCACCTTCCTTGGCAAGACCAGGGACTTGGCTGCCCTGGAATTGCTCCTGAGATGAAAGCAGCTGAGTAACCTCCAGGGACTGAGGAGATTTGGACCAAAGAGGACGCGGGGATGTGAGGCTGCCTGGTTCCCCGCGGCGCTTTGGTCCAAAGAGACGGCGAGTCCCTGCTCCGAGCACAGCGCTCGCTGCTCTGCTCCTGCCCCCAGGCAGAGCTCTGTGAGTTCTTTTTATCCAACACACACCCTGGATTAGAGGGTTTATTTTAGGTTTTATGTAGCAGCGGAGAGGGCAGCGCTGCGCCCCGGAGCTGCCAGTGGGTCCTGTGATCGCAGGTGGGGAGGAAGCTTGGGATGAAAGCTGGCAAGTCTGCAGCACCACAGCTGCGGGCTCAGAGCTGCGTCACTGTCTCCTGGCTTTGGAACCTGGGAGCCGTTGGGAAGACAGATTTGCTTTCACACCTGCAAGGCTGTTCCATCCTCTGCCATTCACAGCTGAGCCCAGGCTGGCAGGAGCAGGAGGGAGGAAGGTGCTGGGGCAGCTCAGACACTGTCTGGGGGTCTCCTTCTCCACCCCTGTCTTTTGTGCCCTCCAGTGCTGAAAGGGGCTACAAGAAAGCTGGGGAGGGACATTATACAAGGGCTTGTAGTGATAGAATGGAGGGGAATGGCTTTAAATTGGAAGGGGAAAGATTTAGATGAGGGAATTCTTCAGGTTCTGGGCACAGGTTGCCCAGAGAAGTCAGGGCTGCCCCATCCCTGGAGGTGTTCAAGGTCAGGTTGGATGGGGCTTGGAGCCCCCTGATCCAGTGGGAGGTGTCCCTGCCCATGACCAGGGGGTGGAACTGGATGGGCTTTGAGGTCCCGTCCAGCCCAAACCATTCCATGATTCTATGATCTGATGAACAGCTGCAGCCTCTGCCCCGAGCCCAGGAGCTCAGCTCCTGTGCCCATGCCCACCTCACGGCTGGGCAATGGGTTTGTCTGATCCAGCACCAGCTTACACCAGTGCCACCCAGCACAGACAACTTCTCTGAGCCTCCCCAGGATGAAGCAGCTTCCAGCCTCAGCATCCCCATCATGGTACTGGTGGAGACCCATGGGCAGCAGAGGCATCACAGCCCCTGCATCACCCCAGGCACACCTCCCAGTGCCACCAGCACGGCTGGCATTGCCCAGCCACATGCCAGGGAGCTTTTTTAGCCTAAGCAGAAAAGAACCACAGTGATTATATTTCCTGCCTCCCCGCTTGGGGCGGGAGGGAAATTGTTTGATGCTAATCCCCTTGTTTAATCCTCCGACATGCTAACAGTCAAGCTTAACTCCTGGTGGGCAATCATTAGACATGCAGCCATGGGTCGTGGGGACAGCAGAGCAGAGCAAGACAACAACACCCTGGTGCGTGGCAGCAGATTAGAGGGGAGGTAGGAGCAGCACAGGGAGAGGGCTTTTGGTTTTCAGGATCGAGTTCCTCCACAATGAGCAGTATTCAGCAGGCTGGAATTTCCCCCTGGTCCAGAAAGTGAGGCTCCAGCTGTCCCAGGAAAGGTCACCTCGGGGGCTGACGTGTTCCCAGGCTCTGGCAGAGATGCTGTGTGACAGCAAGATTTTCAGATGTGCTTGGGAAGCAAAATTTAGTCCCCTGCTCTCTCACTCATGATGCCACCAGACTCAAACCATGGCCACCCGAGGCTGCATCCGCGTGGGGCCAGAGTCATAGGGGCAGGATGACCAGGAGCGGGGCAGGATCCCTGGTACCCAAGGTCTAACTTGAGCATCACTTTGCAAAAGGTGCCTGGAGATTCTGCTTGAGCCACTCTGCACTCTCCTTGCTGCAGACCTGCACCTGATTTTTGGGTTTCAATTTGCCTGACTTTATCTTCAAGCCCTCGGTTCTTATTATTCCTCTCTCAGCTGAGTTAAAGAGCCCTTTAATACCTGGCAGTTTCCTCCCTGGGAAGGTACTTGCACACTGTAATCAAGTCACATCTCAGGCTACTTTTTGATAAGCTAAACAGATTGAGTTCTAAGTCTCTGCTAAACACCCAGCCTCGGGAAAGGGCCAATCTGAGGCTCTGCCAAGCTGTGGAGAGAGGGTTTTTTTTTCAGCTGGTGCATTGAAAGGTGAATTGTCGCTTTCTGATGCACTGACAGTAAATGAAATGGGCTGTACAAAAATAAATCATTGCATTGCTCTCGCTGTGGAGAGGGCTGTGAGCACAAACAGCTGCCAGAGGCATGAAAGGTGCTGAGAAAGGACAAGGTGGAGGCTTTGTGGGTGCCTTGTCCCTACATCCAGCACTGGCCTGGCAGCCTGGGGGAAGTTCATCTGCAAAAGTGCAGATGGAGAACAACTTTGGGGCACTTTTGCCAGCAAAATTGGCTGCAGCAGCTGTTTGCTGCAGTTCTAATGGTGCCTGACTCCACTCCCAGGCAGGGAGATACAATGGCCAGGAACATAAGTGCTTCAGGGAGCTGAGATAAGCAAAGATGCTTGGAGCCACAGACTTAAATCCAGAGGTTATTGACAAGGGGAAGTGTCGGTGCATAAGAACCAGTCCAGCAGCCCTCTCTAATGCCCAGCTATTGACAGGGTGATTGGGGTGATGAAGTGGGGCTTCAGGCTGGTTTAATCACAGGAGAAGGGTGCCTGGCGCTGGCCAGAGGGCACTTCTGTCACTCTCCAAACCATGGAGGCACAGGCATGCTTGTGCCACAGTGGGGCTGGGTGTGGGGTGGCACAGAGCAGAGTGCAGCCCCCTCAGGGGAGCCTGGCCTGGGGAAAGGGGAGCAGAGGGAACCCCCAGCCGTGGGTCTGAATGGTACAAAACAAAACCACGTGCTGGTACACGAGGAGAGCCTGCCAGGAGTGGGTTGAAGATGCTCTTAGGCAGCCCCTCAGCACCCAAACCTGGTCAGACAGAGACTTTCATCCTCCCTGAGGCTGCAAAGCTGGTTTATCAGCACATTGCAGACCATATCGATGCAGGAGTGACCTGAATGGCTGATCAGAGGGGAGCAGCCCCTGCCTCTGCCCTGGGCTGAGGGATGCAGCAACAGCAGAGTGGGAGGAGGATGCCCCTGAGAGCCAAGGGGGGAATAAGGGGGTCACAGGGATAGATAGATGTCCCTGCACCCTCATAAGGGGTGGGCAAGCCACAGCCAGTCTGGGGCCTCAGCCATGCAAAGCCAGCTCTGAAGGATGCTGGCTCTGAAGGACACTGGCCAAGGTCACAGCAGCAATTGCTGCAGCTCAGCTGCTCCCTGCTGCCAGGCCCAAGGTGACCAAGCCCCTGGGAAGGAGAAGCCAGATGGGGCTGGCATTAAAGCAGAGATGCACGAGGAGGAACAAGGAGAGGCTGCATGCAGACCCGCTTGTGAAATACAGTCCCACAGAGCGATGCTCTCCTGGCCTTGTGTCTCATGGGGTCAGGTGCATCCCTTAGAAAATGAGTAAGTTTGGATCAATGTCGTAGAAATTCTAATTTGGGGCACCAAAGTGGACGTGCAGATCCACCCAGGTTGATAAGAGGTCGTAGCACCCATCAGGTTATCTCCCAGCCTGGATTCTCTGAGCATAAATCAGGGCAATTTGAGCTTAGCAAAACGATCTGGGGTCCCTGGGGGAGGGTTTCTGCCTGGGGAGAGGCAGGAGAGGCCATCCAAACCCACGATGCTACAAATAACTCAAACAGCCTCATTACCCAGATTCTGATGAACAGGAGTTTGGTTTCATGTTTCCCCTGGGGCTAAAACCACCTGAAACTGGGCTCTGTCTCATTAAGGCAGAAACTGCTGCCTTCAAAGTCAGGCAGGAGCAGAACGCTTGCTCTGAGCACCCATCTGTGCTGGAGGTATCTGCACCCGAGCCTGCAATCCTGGGGTACCACGCTCCCATGGGAGGAGAGGTGCCAGGTTCAGGGCAAAGATTGCCCTCAGGCATCCAGGTGCCCCTGCCTGCACCTGCAGCCATCGGAGTTGGGTGGAAAAGCCAACCCTCACCTTTACAGTAAAATCATGGAATGGTTTGGATTGGAAAGGACTTCGAAGCCCATCCAGTTCCAATCCCTGTCATAGGTGGGGACAACTCCCACTGGATCAGGGGGCTCAAAGTCCTATCCAACCTGGCCTTGAACACCTCCAGGGATGGGGCAGCCACCACTTCTCTGTGCCCACAAGGGTGGGGATGGGAGCATGGACAGACCAGAGTCCTCCTGCACCCCTAGAGCCACCCAGGAGTCCCAGGGCAATCAAGCTTCTTGCCAAAGTGGGATGTCCTGGTCTGGTTCCGACATGTATGGCTGCATCCTGCAGGGAAGGGGAACACAAGGAGAAAGGGGGGCAGCACCACAGCCTCTCCCCACCCTTTGGGCACCTCTCGGGCCGATTGGGTCCCACTGTCCCCAGAGCATCCCCCAGGCATCAAGATTAGACATGAGGAAGAAATTCTTCACAATGAGGGTGGGGAGACCCAGAGAAGTGGTGGCTGCCCCATCCTTGGAGGTGTTTAAGGCCAGGTTGGATGGGGCTTTGAGCCCCTGATCCAGTGGGAGGTGTCCCTGCTCACGGCAGGGGCGTTGGAACTGGATGGGCTTTAAGATCCCTTCCAACCCAAACCGTTCAACGATTCTATGATCCCCCGGATCATCCCCTGCATCCCGCGGCCAGGCCGGGGCTTCCCTCTAGCGCCCGGCGGTGGGAGAGCACGTCAGGATCCATGAGATCCAAGATCCGTGGGATCCAGGACCACAGCATCCTGGGCCCGGCACCGAGGACCCCGAGTCCCCGGCACTGAAACCCCCACACCGAGCCAGCCTGGGATGCTGTCCCAGGGACCCCCGGAGCTGGGACAGGGGCACACAACCCCTCTCCATCCCGGGCATCCGGACAAGGTGGGTCCCTGCATTCGGTGCTGGACATCCCTTTCAACCTTAGCTCTTTCTTTGCCAGAAAGGCAAATCCACCCGCAGGTCCAGGCTGCATTCCTGCCGGGCTGAGCTGCCCCTGGACCACAGGAATCACAAAATCACTGGAACATTCAGACTGGAAAGAACTCTAAGATTATCAAGTCCAACCATAAACCCAACACTGCCAAGACCAGCACTAAACCGCGTTCCTGAGCACATCCACAAGGCTTTCAAATCCCTCCAGGAATGGAGACTCCACCAGTGCCCTGGGCAGCCTCTTCCAATGCTTCACCACTATTTCAGTAAAGACACTTTTCTCAAATATCCAATTTAATCCTCCCCTGGCACAACTTGAGGTCATTTCCTCTTGTCCCATCACTTGTTTATTGGGAGAAGAGCCCAGCACCCACCTCACCACAACCTCCTTTCCAGGAGCTGCAGAGAGTGATGAGGTCTCCCCTCAGCCTCCTCTTCTCCAGGTCCCTCAGCCAATCCCAGCAGTCCTGAGCTCCAGCCCCTTCCCCAGCTCTGTTCCCCTTCTCTGGACGCGCTCCAGCCCCTCAAACTGCCAACGTTTCCCTCATTCCCAGTGCACACAGACATTTTTAATGGAAGACCATCAAATTCACAAAGGAGATCACAGTCTGCCAGAGAAACGCTGGGCCATGTCCTGGGCCCACATGGAATGGCTGGTGCCCCTGGCAGAGTCACAGAGGCAGCACTGAGGGCAGGAGGGGAAGGCAGTGGCATGTGGAGCAGCTGCCAGCGGGCAGGGAATAGTTTGGGTAATTTCCCACCCCAGTGCTTCATCACAGAATGGTTTGGGTTGGAAGGGACCCCAAAGCCCATCCAGTTCCAACCCCCTGCCATGGGCAGGGACACCTCCCACTGGATCAGGGGGCTCAAGGCCTCATCCAACCTGGTCTTGAACACCTCCAGGAATGGGGCAGCCACCACTTCTCTGGGTAACCTGTGCCAGTGCCTCCCCATCCTCACAGGAAAACATTTCTTCCTAAGATCTCATCTCCATCTCCCCTCTTTCAGATGAAAACTGTCCCCCCCTGCCCCCCTTGTCCTATCCCTGCACTCCCTGACCAAGAGCCTTTCTGTGTGGGCACAGCAGAGCCTCCTCCTGCAGTCAGTGGCTCCAGCAAGGGATGTGCTGCTGCAGCTCAGTCCAAAGGAAAAGTGGAGCAAACCATCAATCTCTGGATACCTGGAGGGAGGGTCCCATGCCAAGGGTGATGGGAAGGGTCCCACTGTCCCAAGAGGTGGCCTGGAAATGGTTCTCTTCTGAGCACAGCCTGCACTAGAAGGACTGGCCATGGATGCTGGAGCAGTACTCCAGGTAGTCAAACTCCTTGACGGGGAACGTCACGGCGCTCCATTTCTTGTACCTCCTCTTCTCAGCCGGCGTCTCCACCACAAAGTTTTTGATGCAGAGGATGGGAAGCTTCACCTGGCGGTAGATCATCTCCATTCCCCAGTCCTGTGTGGGCAGGGAAGGGACAGGAACTCAGCCCACAGTGTAGCATCCCTGGGCTGCAGGGCCACACACACCGGGGACGGAGGCATCTCCTTCCTCCTGGGGTGCAGCTCCCTTTGGAGACAGCTGCCCGCCCCTGTGTCCCACAGGTACATCACACAGGTGTGTGCTGAAGGGAGACACACCTCAGCTAGGAGCTGGGACACAAGGCATGGCCCTCCAGCTCCAGCTGAGCTGTGGCTACAGGGATATTTCCACATGTCCCACTCACCTGGCTGCATCCACTGCACGTGATGCGGCAACCAGGCTCCCAGTCCTTGAAAGTCCTCTGGAACTGAATTTTCCCAGAGGAAGCTCTGTAATACAGCCTGCAAGAAAGGGGCCAGGAGACACGATGATCCAGGGGACAGAAACAGGGCACCACATGTGTTCCTGTAGTCGTAGAATCGCTAAGGTTGGAAAAGATCTCTAAGATCATCCAGCCCAACCGTCAGCCCAGCCCCACCGTACCCACAAATCCCAAAGTGCCACATCTACACATTTTTTGAACCCCTCCAGGGATGGAGACTCCACTGCTTCACCACCCTTTCAGTAAAGAAGTGTCACAGTGTCACAGTATCACAAGGTTGGAAAATACCTCTGAGATCATCGAGTCCAACCTATGACCCAACACCAGCTCCCACTCGTCATTTAAACCATGGCACTAAGCATCTCATCCAATCTGTTCTTAAACACCTCCAGGGACGATGACTCCACCACCTCCCTGGGCAGCTCATTCCAATGGCCAATCACCCTTTCAGTGAACAATTTTTTTCCTAATATCAAGCCTAAACCTCCCCTGACGAAGCTTGAGACCATGTCCTCTTGTTCTGTCACTGATGCCCTGAGAGAAGAGACCAACCCCTGCCTGCCTACAACCTCCTTTTAGGTAGTCATAGAGAGCAATAAGGTCTCCCCTCAGCCTCCTCTTCTCCAGGCTAAACACCCCCAGCTCCCTCAGTCACTCTTCAAAGTCACACAGTCCCACAAAGCCCCCCTGGACCACTGTCTCCAAGAAAGAGCTGGCTGCTGCCACCTCCTATCCATCCAAGGCAGAAACCACAGCAGGTGACTCCTGCCAGTTCTCAGCTCCTACCTGAAGCTGGGGTTGATGTTGACGTGGTGCATGCCCTCCACGGTGCGGATGTCGCTGCCGCGGCACACCAACACGTGGCAGTTGACACAGTAGAGGCAAACGGCACCCGGGTCGTGCAGCTGCCTCCTCTCGCTGACCCTGGCTTCCTTCATCAACCAGCTGGCAACAGCAACTCCCTGCAGCTCCCTGATCTGCAGAGGGCAGGGGGAGGGAGGACAGGGGTCAGTACAGGGCAGCAGGCATGGACAGACAGCACACAAGACACACAACCTCGGAGAGGTGCACATGCCAGAGTGTGAGGAGCACAGTAGGGTGTTCCTTCAATCGAGTAGCAAGCGACAGGATGAGAGGAAATGGCCTCAAGTTGCACCAGGGGACTTTTAAGACCAGATATTAGGAAAACTGTCTTTACTGAAAGAGTGGTGAAGCACTGGCAGAGGTTGCCCAGGGCAGTGGTGGAGTCTCCATCCCTGGAGGGGTTCAAAAAAGGTGTAGATGTAGCACTTCAGGTGTAGTAGGCATGTTGATATCGTGTTGATGGTTGGCCTTGATGATTTTAGAGGAGTTCTTTCCCAGCCTTAATGATTTCTGGAACAGCTGCCCAGGGAGGTGGTTGAGTCACCATCCCTGGAGGTGTTTAAAAAATGGGTAGATGAATTTTTGAGGGACATGGTTTAATGGATGATGGGTGTGGTTGGACTCGATGATCTCAAAGGTCCTTTCCAAGCAGAAGATTCTATGATTCTATGACTCCATGATAGGCAGGATAGGGTGGGCATACTCTGCCCTGGGCACCTGAAGCTACCCCTTCCTGGGAGCTGGTGCTTCCCCAAGAGGAGCGCAGAAAGCCAAACCCAGGGTATGGAGGGCTGTGCCCAAGCAGCAGAGAGGGGCAGAAGCCACCCAGCCCTCCTGGTGCTCAGGGCAGCACCCAGAGCTCACCTTGAGGTGGTACTCCTGCTCGGGCATGTCCTGCACTGCTCTGATTGCCCTCTCCATGAGCTCCACCAGGTCCTCGTTGAGCAGCTCACGGGAGACCTCTCTGCTGTTGGCTTTGGCCAGGACAGAGTAGACGCTGTTCTGGGCACGGGCACGGCCTCGGGCCTGCAGTGGAAGGACCAAACGCTGTGGTCAGCAGAGGAGGGCCATGGCCAACCCCTTCTGCTTCCCTGTGCCACCTAGTGAGGATGGATCCACTCTCTGCACCCCACCAAGGAGATGCTCTGCCAGGGCCTGGATCATCCGCAGGGAACTGCCAGTGGATGCAGGATGCAAGAGCTCCTTTGTCCCACCCCTGTGGCTTTGGAGTGTCCCAGCACACTGCCCCCCACATGGGGCTGGGCAGAGTGGCTGGGGGGAGCCTGAGCAGCTACCTGCATCATGGCAATCTCGTTGGTCATCAGCCCATAACGGACCACGATGTTGCACTCAGGGATATCCAGGCCCTCCTCAGCCACGCTGGTGGAGAAGAGCAGGTTGAGGGCTCCCTCACGGAAAAGCTTGATCACATCCTGCTGCTCGTTCTGGGGGGAGAGGACGTTGATGTTTCAGCAGCTGCACAGGGCTCTGAGCCCCGGGCAGCACCCACAAAGAGTGCAGAGGGGGTTAGGGCCAGATCCCTTCCAGACCCCATCCATCACCTTCCCAGCTCCTCACCTGTGTCATGTGCTTGGTCTGGTTGCTGTAGCCAGCGCCGGTGAGGACGGCAGCCCTGATGTGCTGCTCGCGCAGCGCGGCCGCGTCCTGCAGCCAGCTGAGCAGGCTGTGGGCACTCTGTCTGGTCTTGGTGAAGACAATGCCACGAGAAGCACCCACGGGCTGGAAATGTTCCTGCAGGATCTCCTCCAGTTTGCCCAGTCTGGGATTCTCATAGCGCCGGTCCCCAGTAAGCGCCCGTAGCGTCGCCCTGTTCTCTGTGCGGGCAAGTGGGGCATCAGAGGGGCTCCCCACACCCCTCAAATACAGCCAGCACCACATCCCCTCCAGGTCCCTTCGTTACCCTCAAACGTGGCAGTGAGGAACTGTTCGGTGGGGTCCTTGGTGTCCCTCTCAGTGGCATAGAACTGCTGGAGGCACTGGAAGGCGTCGATCATCCTCACCGTGTCGTTAATCAGCAAAGCATCGTTGTACTTGCGCAGGTGAAGCGCGCACACCCGCGTCTTGCGACAGAAGGTCTCTGCCGCTGGCGAGGGATGAGGTACATCAAGGTCACAACCAGGACCTGTGGCTGCCAGCTCTGCCCAGACACATCCAAACCACCACCTCCCTCACCTCTTTTCTCCAGCTCCACGATGCGCTGCTCATAAATCTGCGTGCCAAAGTCCCGTGGCAGGCTGGGCATCCCCATGTACTGCTGGATCCGCTCCATCACCTTCTTCAGCCGTTCACCAAAGGGGTCCTGGGAGAAGAGAGCGCCTCAGGAGCCAAGGAATCAGGGACATTGCTCCAAACAGCTTCATTGGCACAGCCTAGATCACCCAGTCTGGGATTAGGGGCTGTTTGCATGGCAGGACCCAGGTGGTTGTGGGATCCTCCTGCACCAAGTCTCTGGGTCAACCCATTTCATCACTCTGGCCTGAGCTAAGTGGGTGGATGGACACAGCCCCCCAGTTCTGCAGGGCTCAGGGGTCTCATCGTTATCATGGAATGGTTTGGGTTGGAAGGGACCTCAAAGCCCATCTAGTTCCCTGCTATGTGCAGGGACACCTCCCACTGGATCAGGGGGCTCAAGGCTCCATCCAACCTGGCCTTGAACATCTCCAGGGATGGGGCAGCCACCTCTTCTCTGGGCAACGGATGCCAGAGCCTCTCCACCCTCATTGTGAAGAATTTCTTCTTAACGGCTAATCTAAACTTTCCCCCTTCCAATTTAAAACCATTCCCCCTTGTCCTATCACTCCATGTCCTCATAAAAAGCCCCTCCCCAGCTTTCCTGGAGCCCCTTTCACTACTGGGAGGCTGCTCTAAGGCCTCCCTGGAGCCTTTTTCTCTCCAGGCTGAACAACCCCAACTCTCTCAGCCTGTCCTCATCTGGGAGATGCTCCAGCCCTTGGATCATCCTTGTGGCCTCTGGACCATCTTCCACGCCGTGGCTCCAACCGGCTGCCCCTCACCTGTGCTCTCTCCTGGCACAGGTCGTACTGCTTCCTGGGCTGGGGGACGTGGCTCTGCAGGAGCTGCACCTCCTCCTGTGCCGATGTGATTTTCTCAGTGTCCAGGTTGGCACAGATCTGAAAGGGCAAGACCCCACTTCCAGCCCTGAGCCTGGCAGCCCAGGGTGACGCAGAGCAGGGTGTTCACTGGCACCCTGGAGAACTTGGGGATGTCTCCCCTGGGCCACCCAGCAACTGCACAAGAGGTTATCAACACCCACCCCAAGGGACACTCTGGTACATCCCAGGGCTTTGGTGCATGACAGGAGCACAGGACCCACCTGCAGGATGTGTTCTACAGCCCCCTCAAAGGAGGTGGCCCCTCCAGTGCCAGGAGATGCTGTCAGACCCAGGACCTGTGGCAGGTCCTGCTGCCCACTGAGCTTGCGCTGGAGGTAATTCAGCATGATTTTGTTGTAGATGGCTTCCTTGTGCGTGTGGTGGCACTCGTCTATCACCAGCAGCGAGAAATCTGCAGCCGGGGAGGGAGGGGAGAGGGGTGAGCAATGCTGGGAGCAGAAGTTCAGCCGGGGCAATCCCACCCCAGCCATGGGGAGACCAGTACTGCGGGTCCCACACCCACCTGTCAGCTCCACGTGCATGTCCTCCTCCTTGCTGACCAGGGCATTCTGCAGGATCTGGGCTGTGCAGATGACCACGTCGTTCTGCTTCACCTCGAAGGCGAAGAAGGACTTGTGGCGGCTGTCCCCGCTGATGGCCGTCACCCTGAAGTCCTTCTGCAGCACATGGAACTCCTTCTTGAAGTGCTGGTCCACCAGATGCACCTATGCCCACGAGACCCTGTTCAGCTCCTACCCATGACCACCACCCTGGAGACTGTGGCTGGTGGATGCTGGTGTCCCATCACCCCTGGGGCAGGGGAAAGGGGACAGTGGTCACCTTGTTGACCAGGACGGCCACCCTGCCACCCCGCCGGCTCTCCAGGTGCTGCTGGCAGATGTAGACGGCAGCACGGGTCTTGCCAGCCCCTGTGGGCAACCAGATGATGCTGTTGCGACCACAAAGTGCTGGACCCGCTGCCTCCCGCTGATACCCCCGAAGCTCCATCCCAATCCACCACCACCAGGACCTCAAATAGCTGGGAAATGAAACTTGGGGCTGTGCCTCCTGATGGAGCCCCAGCAAGGGGGGGATCCGCTGGCCGCACTGCCAGGACCAAGTGGCCAGAGGAACCAAGCAAAGCTGAGCTGGGGTGGGAGGAACCAAGCAGGGTTGAGCTGTGCTGGGGGCACCCCCGCTGCCCCTCATTACCCACCCAAAGCCTGCCTCACCCACAGAACCCCGGGACCCTCCCAAAAGGAACCCCAGCACCCTCCCAAAAGGAACCCCAGCCCAGGACAGAAAGTGAAAGCAAGCACAGTTCCACCCCTGTGCAGCCCCCCCTGCACCCCAACCTCCTAAATCATAGGAGGAGGAATCGTTAAGGGTGGAAAAGACCTCTAAGCTCATCCAGTCCAACCCCACTGTACCTGCTAAACCATGTCCTGAAGTGCCACAGCTACACGTTTTTTTTGAACCCCTCCAGGGGTGGAGATTCCACCCCTGCCCTGGGCAGCCTCTGCCAGGGCTTCACCACTCTTGTCAGTAAAGGAATTTCTCCCAATATCCAATCTAAACCTCCCCCGGCACTTGAGGAAACTTGAGGCCATTTCCTCTCATCCTACCACTATTAACTTGGCAGAGGAGCCCAGCACCCACCTCACCACAACCTCCTTTCCAGGAGCTGCAGAGAGCAATGAGGTCTCCCCTCAGCCTCCTCTTCTCCAGACTAAACAGCCCCAAGGTCCCTCATCTGCTCCCAGAACCTCCAAATTCCAGCCCCTTCCCCAGCTCTGTTCCCTTCTCTGGACGCGCTCCAGCCCCTCAATGTCCTTCTTGGAGTGAGGAACCCAAAACTGAACCCAGGATTGAGGTGTGGCTTCACCAGTGCCAAGTCCAGGGGGGATGATCCCTTCCCTGCTCCTGCTGCCACCCCATGGCTGATCCAAGCCAGGATGCTGGTGGTCTTCTCAGCCACCTGGGCCACTGCTGGCTCGTGTTCAGCTGCTGTCAACCAGCACCCCCAGGGCCTTCTCTACCAGGCAGCTTCCAGCTGCTTTTCCCCAAGCCTGGAGCACTGCATGGGGTTGTTGTGGCCCAAGTGCAGGACCCAGCACTGAGCCTTGTTGAACCTCATTCAATTTACCTGTGCCCATGGATCCAGCTGTCCAGGTCCCTCTGCAGAGCCTTCCTGTCCTTGAACAGATCAACACTCCTGTCCAACTTGGTGTCTTCTGCAAACTGACTGAAGGAGCACTCGATCCCCTCATCCAGATCATTAATGAAGTTATTAAATAGAATCGACCCCAACACTGAGCCCTGGGGACACCTCTTGTGACCAGGCACCCCAGGGTAGCACCGAGCATCCAGGATCAGCCCAGTGCACCCCAACCAGTCTGTGCACCCCCAATTCAAACACAACCCCCTCTTCGAGCATCCCATGCTGCCACCTGCAGGGTTTGGCACAAGGATGCAGCTGGGTCTGCACGAGGACATTTATTTAAAAAAAAACAACTCAAACAAAACAACAGTCACATGGAATAGGTGGGGGGGAAAGGGGTGGCAGGGACTGGTCCCACCCTGGCAAGGTGTCACCAGCACCCACACAGCGATGTCAGCACGGGGTAAGGCAGCAGGCGACCAGGTGAGGGTGGGGGCCGAGGCAATGCTGGGGTCAGGGGCTCCCCAGCCCAGCACCCAAGGAGATGTGGGTAGAACAGGGTCTGCAAGGAGTGGACAGCGAGGGGGGGATGCAAGAAGGAACCGACCCCACAGCCTGGGACCGATTCCCAGCTGGGGCAGAGCAGGGAAAGCAGGTGCTGGTGCAGAACCAGGCACCCCCCTGCTCCTGGAGCTGGAGGAGCACCCAGCACAGGTGAGGGGCAGCCCCATCTGGCAGCAGGAGCAGGCAGGGAGCTCTAGGGCAAACCTGGCCCCATGGGAAGAGCTGACAGAGGCAGCAGGAGCTGGGGGACACAGGGGCAAAGCACCCCCACACAGCAGAACCCTGGACCACGAGCAGCATCTCTGCCCGGAGCGCGGGGCGGGCAGGGCTGAGCCCTGCTGTACATTCAAAGAGAGGGGCAGGGGCTGCCCCTGCGTGGACGGAAGCAGAAAACCAAAGCACTTGTGTGCCCCTGCCCTGTCGCAGAGAGCTGGGGCAGAAGGCACAGCCCTGGGGACAAGGGAAGTGCTGGTGCCAGGGGCCTCCTGGCCCCCAAGGAGGGGTAGGAACTCAGCATTACTCCTGCCCCGGGGCAGATCCCAAAGAGACAGCTCCAGCCCTGCTGCTCAAACACCCCCAGGAGAAGCAGCTCGGGGAGAAAAGCACTGGGCACCCCACGCTCCCCTCACCCCTAAAAAAGGGAAGGCTCAGCTCCCCCAGGCTGCTCAGCACCAACAAACCCTCCAGCAGCACCTGCCCACAGAGCAGGGCCAGGTCCCACGGGTAGCCCAGTCCCTCGCAGGGCGGGCTAGTGGCCAAGGAGGGGTGCAGGCCAGCTCCCCTACTTGTCGATGAGCCCCCCCTCCTTGAGCTTGAAGTAGAAGAACTTCTCCAGGGTGTTGGCACACTTGCAGTAGTCGCTGTCGGGCGGGTTGTACTCGCGGCAGTTGGTGATGATGCGCTGCAGGTCGGCAATGAACAGCTTCTTGGTGACGTAGTAGCGGTTCTTCAGGCGCTCGGTCATGGTCTTCAGGTCTGGGGGTCAAGAAAGATCAGCTCCTCCCTACACCTCTGCACCCCCAGCCATGGACACCGAGGCTCTGAGCTCATCTCTCTCTTCTGGGCCATCCCAGCACCCCGTCACCTCCAGCCAGGACACCCCCTCCCCAGCATGGAACCCCACGATGGGGAGCCTGCAGTCTTCCCTCCACCATCCTGTCCTGGTTACAACCACCTACCGATGGGGAAGCGGATGATTTCGTAGTAATCTGGTGCCTCCGACTTCTTCACCGGCTCCATGAATGGCCACGCGCTGGGGTGGGTCTGGAGAGAAGGTGGGGGGCAGGTTAGAGCAGTGAGTGAGTGCAAGAAGCCCCTGCACATGAGGGTCCTGCTCCCCTTGTGCCTGGGCCACCCCATCTGCAGCCCCAAGAGGCACCCTAGAGTGGGGGTCCCCTCCTGTCCACACCTTGATCTGGGCCAGGAGGTTCTTCAAGGTGTTGTAGAGCTGGTCTGGATCCTTCAGCTCTTTCCTGCAGGGCAAAACCAGCGCCGTCAGCCCAGGGCGAGCAGGTTCTCCCCATCCCACTGCTCCCACCACACCAGCCCAGTGCCAGGGCTGTTCCAGGAGTGAGGAGCAGCCTGAGCCAAGCTCCCACAACCCATCTGCTGCAGGACACCCACTTCCCCTGAGCATCACTCACCCTTTCTCCTTCCCCAGTGGTTTCCATCCTGTTTCACCTGGAAGAAAAGCACCAATGTCACCACATCTGCCCCACATGGGTGAGGGAGGACAGAGCCCTCCTTCCAGGCAGCCCTTCCCTACCAGAAGCCAGCAGGACTCACGGATGCCGGGGACACTCTCGATGGGGATCTGCCTCACCCCCTCCTTGAAACAGGTCAGGCCGGGGTAGACCTTGCGGATCTGCGCCTGCTTCCTCTCAATGAGCTTCTTGATGATCTGTGGTGGGAACGAGAGGTTGGAAGAAGGAGAAGGGACTGCAGGATGCTCTGGGGAGCCAAACCAGGACCTAATCAGGCCCAGAGCACCGGCTGCACCCACTGCCCAAAGCTGGAGGCAACCCCGGCCAGCGCAAGTGTCCCATCTCTGCCCCACAGGCCTGCTCCCAAGGGAGACTCAAGGGATGGTTCCCAAGGGCTGACACGTCCCCATATCCCTCCCCTCTCTCCTAGAGGGAGCTGGCAAGGACCAGAGCCTGGTGCTCGCCCACCAGACACACCTCCTTCTGTTTCTTGATGATGTGGGAGAGCTCGGTGTAGGGGATGCGGGGGTTCAGCTCACATTCCATCAGGGTTGCCCCCTCATAGTCCTTAATGTAGCCCAGGTAGCGGCTCTTGGGGACCTTGATGTCCTTGGAAAAGCCCTAGGAGGGAGAGGATAGTGGGAGTGGGCTGGCAAGCAAGAGGGTCACCAGGAGCCACCCTAGGGAAGGAGCTCACCTGCTTCTTGAAGTAGCCGATGGCGTACTCGTCCGCATAGGTGAGGAAGTAGAGGATGTTGTGCTTGATGTGGTACTCCTTCAGGTGGTTCATCAGGTGTGTCCCATAGCCCTGGGGAAGCCACCGTGAGACAGGGACTCCCCTGAGCCACTCAGGACAGTACATTCAGCCCCCTCCCACCCACGGGCAGCTGGAAGATGCCCCAAAGCAATCACTGCTGCTCAGGGTCAGCCAGCACTGAGCAGGTCTGGTTATCCCAGGGGTTGGGACACCCTTGTGCAGTTCCAGCTACAGCAGGACCATCCTGCTGCCCTTCCCTGCGCCCCCCAGCCCCTGCAGCCACCACACTGGGCTGCCCAGGAACCCCCCCGTGCCGTGCCCACCACCCACCTCCCCGCTCTCACCTTCACTTGCTCGTTGGAGGTGACAGCACAGAAGACGATCTCCGTGAAGCCCTGGGTGGGGAACATGCGGAAGCAGATGCCCCCGATCACTCGGCCATCCTTGATCAGTGCCAGGGTTTTGTGCTTCCTGCGGGCAGCGCGGCCGAGGGTGAGATGGGAGCCCCCCATGCTGGCCCCCCCTGCACCCCCCAAGCCACGTACGGGTCAAAGACGAGGCGGGTGATGTACTCCTTGGGCATGCGGGGCAGCTGGTGTGAGAAGACATTCTGCAAACCCACCAGCCACATCAGGATCTTCTTGTTGGACTTCTGCGACAGCGAGTTGCCGATGACGTGGAACTCGATGATGCCGCGGCGCTCCTCCAGCCGGGCCGTCTCATCCCGCGCCGCGTTGGCCGACAGCAGGCTGGTCTGGGAGGCAGGAGGTTCATGGAATGGTTTGGGTTGGAAGGCACCTCAAAGCCCATCCAGTTCCAACCCCCCCTGCCATGGGCAGAGACACCTCCCACTGGATCAGGGGGCTCCAAGCCCCATCCAACCTGGCCTTGAGCACCTCCAGGGATGGGGCAGCCACCACTGCTCTGGGCAACCTGGGCCAGGGCCTCCCCATCCTCACAGGAAAAGCATTTCTCCTTAAGATCACATCTCAATCTCCCCTCCCTCAGCTCAAAACTGTTCCACCTCATCCTATCCCTGCACTCCCTGATCAAGAGCCCCTCCCCAGCTTTCCTGGAGCCCCTTTCAGTCCTGGGAGGCTGCTCTAAGGTCTCCCTGGAGCCTTCTCTTCTCCAGGCTAAACAAGCCCAACTCTCTCAACCTGTCCTCACAGCAGAGGTGCTCCAGCCCTTTCATCATCCCCATGGTTTCCTCTGGACTTGTTCTATGCCCTTCTTATGCTGGGGATTCCACGTTTCACCAGCACCAACACACCCTCCACCAGGGGAGTTCAACCTGATCCCAGCACACCAAGAAAGCAGCTCCCTGTGCCCTGGAGAGCACAGGTGCCACCTCAGTGCCCCCTACTCTGTACCTCAGGGCCCAGCATGGCAGCAGGGTCTGTGATGGTCAGCATGACCTCGTTCACCAGCTCCATGGGGATGTCTCCCATGACACGGATCCGTTTGGCATCTTCCAGTGTCAGACTCTCAGGCAGCTTCCGCTTCTCCCCTGGGGAGCAGAGCAGCACATTCAGCACCGGGAGGGACCAAGGAAAGTCCCAGCTTCCCCCAGTGCCAGGTTCATGCCAGCCCTACCTGGCAGGGGCTCTGGGGTGCTGGTATCCATGCTCGTGGCAGAGCTGCTGTTGCTGAGCTTCTTGCTGAAGAGTGGAGTTGTGGGCACAGCGACAGTGCTGACCGCGGCTGGAAGAGACCAACAATGCCCATGACCTCCAGAAAGCTGCTCACCATGCTGCAGGAGCCCAGCCACTGGCCAAAGCTCACCCACACCTCGGTCTTTTATCCTACATCCTCCAAGCTGAGGGGTTGCTCCCTGAGATACCTGGGCGAGACACCAGCTGGGCACCCTCTGCGGCCGGCACGGTGAAATCAGCCTCCCAGATCGGAGAGTTCTCACCATAGATCTCCTCTTCCAGCATGGAGAGGAACCTGGCAGGGAGCAGCAAGTTGGTAGGTGAGCAGGCACTGGGCACACACAGCTCTGTGTCCCAAGGGGGAAAAGCCTCCACAGCAGCCCTCCCCACACTGGGCACCTACTTGGGGAAGTGGGTGAGGATCAACGTCCGTTTCTCGGGCACCAGCTTGTCCTTCTCCACCCGGAACTTCTCCAGCAGCTGCCGGCGGGTGACCGTGAAAATGGACTTGAGGAGGCTGCGCCCAAAGACGTGGGTGGTCTCGTAGCGGGGAAGGCTGTCACAGCTCTGCGGCACGTGGCAGTAGCACAGCCATCTAGGAGACAAGAATGTTCTACAGGTGCTGGGACCAGCAACCCCAGAGCATCTACATCCCTCCTGGGACAACCCTCTTGGAAGCAGGGATGAGAAGAAAAGGCATCTAGGTGGTCATGGCTGATGTTCTTTGGAAGTAGTCTCCCCACTGGATGCCTTCTCTCCTCACCTGGGAGAGCCGGGCAGAGGCTCAGACCCTCTTCCCACCCTCACCTCGTGTAGTTGACTTTGTAGGTGGCCACATCATCATTCTGCGAGCGCTGCCGGAACTGAGACGGCGTCTCCAGCTTCCAGTAGTTGAGGCAGAGCAGGAACATCTTGGAGAGCTCATACATGGTCTGCCGCTCCTTGGGTGGCAAGTGGCTGAATTTGTACTGGACGAAGTTCAGGACTCCCTGGGAAGAGGAAGCGGTGGTAGAGGGGCACCAGGTGCTGCACCAGACCCTTCAGTGCTGCTCCCCAAAGAGAGAGGGAACCATGGCAGTGGTCCAAGACACAGGACAAGTCATCAGTGCAATGCACATGAGCCTGACAGCAGCCTCACCTGCTCAATGTTTGGTTTCTCGAAGGGGGGGCTCCCCAGGGACCCCTCGACCACAGGCTGGCTCATCTGCAGGATGCACTTCCGCAGTAGCTAGGAAGACACCATCAGACCTGGTTACTGAGGTCCCCAGCCCAGGCACACCATGAATGGTGGAAGTGGCAAAACGCTGCCGCAGGGCTGCATCGATTTCCACAGCCAGGAAATGCCAGGCTCCACCTTGGAGCACACACATTTCTTCCCTGGAAACCACTCTCCCTCCAAGGCCAGGAGAGCAGTCACTCCCAGGTCAGGGCTGGCTTTTCAGGTCTCAGCTGGGCTGGTGGGACAGCTTAGAGCCACAGTCCACAGCTCCCAGCAGAGGACCAGCAGAAGAACAACCCCAGCTCCCAGCAGTGTGGAGGGACCTCTGCAGAAGCCCAACCATGAGTGAGACAGGGAGATGTGCCCAGCCCCAGACCCACCTTGAACAGGTAGAAATACACCTGCTTGGTGTCCGTGTCCTCCTCCTTGTGCACTGACATGAAGAGGTTCTCCACGTCCACCACCATGCCCAGCAGCCGGTTGATCTCCTCCTCCGAGACGTTCTCCAGGTGGGACACGTGGTCAGCTGCGGTGGAGAGAGAGCCACAGTGAGACCCGGGGGGTCAGCACTGCTCCCCATCCCCCAGAAGGGTCCCGTGGATCCCATGAGGGGTTACCCAGCGCGTGGCTGCAGCTCCGGCAGGGCTCGCTCAGGTTGGTCACCGGCTGCTGCAGGTCCATGCGGGGGGCAGTGGGAGGGTTGGGGTTCTTCCAGCCATTGCACTTGCAGGCGTCGTTGGCCTGGGATGAGGGATGGAGAGGTCATCACACAGCAGTCCAAGCACTGCTTCACACCAAGGCTGTCACTTTCTCTGGCCAAAAAACTCCTCCCATAAAGTCCCCCTGTCCCACTCACATATTTCTGTTTATCCATCCCAACACCCAGCTTCCCTGAGCACCCACTCTCCATGACCCAGCACCCCAACACTCTCTCACACCTCTCCTGTGTGCAGCCCCAGGATCTTGCAGCCCCTGTCCATGGATGTCCTTGCACCTCCCTTACACAGCTCAGCACCCTGCTGCAGCACTACCTGCCCATGCACAGCCCAGCAACCATTCCTGCATCCCACATGTGGTCCAGCAACCTCCTCCTGCACCCAGTGTCTCCTTTCTGCAACCCATGACCAGCTCAGCACCCCTCTTCCTGCAAGACCCTGTCCATGCACATCCTTGCATCCTGATCCCAGTTCAGCATCCTCCTCCTGCACCCCCTGAAAGGCTCAATATCCCCCTCCTGCATGTCCTACCTATGCACATCCTTGCATCCCAATCCCAGCTCAGCATCCCCCTCCTGCACCCCAGAATGGCTCAGTATCCCTATCCTGAACCGCTGGCCCATGCATATCCTTGTATCCCCGTTCTGCAGCCCCTGAATGGCTCAGAATCCCCCTCCTGCATCTCCCACCTGTGTATGTCCTTACATCCCCCTTCTGCATCCCAACCCCAGCTCAGCATCCCCCTCCTGCATCCCTTGAATGGTTCAACATATCCATCCCTGCATCCCTACTCAGCTCAGCATCCCCTTCCTTTATCCCCTACCCATGCACATCCTTCCATCCATTCTGCACCTCAATCGCAGCTCAGCATCCCCGTCCTGCATCCCCTGCTCATGCACGCCCTTACACCCCCGTTGTGCACCCCCTGAAGGGCTCAGAATCCCCCTCTTGCACCTCCCACCCAGGCACGCCCTTGCACCCCCTCCCACCCACCTTGCAGGCCGAGAAGACCCCCAGCTTCTCCAGCTTCTTCCCGCGGGGGAACCCCCGCACCTGCGCCTTGCGCTGGCTCGCCCGCTGCTGCTGGCTTAACCCGGGCCTCGCTGGATCGCTGGACCCAGCTCCTCCCGCCCCTGCCGTCCCGCTCCCAGCCCCGCCGCTCCCAGTAACCGGGCCCGGCGGGGGCCGCCCGGGCTGCGCGGCCTCCGGCTCCGCCATGCCGGGACCGGCGTGCGCTTAGCGCTCACTGCGCCTGCGCGCCGGGGCACGCCGGGATCGGTAGTTCCTGACGGCGGGGAGGGTGGATTCGGTGCTACCGGGGCCGGTTCACGTCGCTCGCAGCCCCGGGCGGGAGCTGAGGCTGCGGGCGACGTGAACCGGCCAACAACATTCGAAGTCTAGGATCAACAGAGCCCCCCTGCCCTGAAAGCCCCTCCAGAGGCGCTGCCGGTGGCGCGGAGACATCGATACCCGGAGAACGCCCCCTCCGGTAACCGGTACCGAGCCCCGATTCGGGGATGCTCGGGGATGCTCGGGGATGCAGGGCGCGCTCAGGGCTCCCGGGCCACCTGTCAAATATGGAGCGCAGCCGCGCACCCTGCGCCAAATATGGTGTGTGGCCACGCCCCTTGGTGTGTGAACACGGGGTTGCCCCGCCCCGCTGGGAGCCCGCCAAATATGGTGTGAGGCCACGCCCCCATACCTTTCGCCCCGCCCACTCGCAGTGTAAACACTGGGCACCGCGTCCCCGCCAAATATGGTGATAGACCACGCCCCTGAGCTCTTCGCCACGCCCCCCTCAGTGTAAACCCCCACGCCGCTGCGCCCCCGCCTCTGGCGCCACATATGGTGCGTGGTCACGCCCCCAAATGCCCATTTATGGTAAGACACGCCTATCTGGGCGTGGCTTTGATGCTGGCTGGGTCGCGAGGGCGCGGGCAGCGCCTGGAAGTTGCCAGCAATGAAGAAGAGGGGGGGAACCGGGTTGGGGACGGGGAGGGGGGCAAGGGACGGCCTGGCGCCGGGAATGCGGGCACGGTTCGGCACCGGGAATGCTGGCACGGCTCGTGGCCGAGTGGGTGCTGCACGGGAGTGTTCCAGAACCTTCTCGAAGATGGGGTTCAAGTACCAGAACCATCTCGAAAAATGGGTTTGTGTAGCAGAACCATCCCAAAGAAGGGATTAAGGCTCTAGAACTATCCTATAGATGGGGTCCAGGCCCCAGAACCATCCCAAAGATGGGATTCAGGTCCCAGAACCATCCCATAGATGGGGTTAAGATGCCCAAACGCTCCTGCAGGGGGATGCTTAGAATCACTCTGGGGATGCTCAGTGTTGTGCATGTGCTGGAGCCTCTCAACCGAAGACTTCCCCCTCTCCCAAGGCAGGGCTGGGGAGAGGTACCAGGGTTGTGCCCTGTGCCAGCACAGCCCAGCTCTCCAAGGCTGCCATCCCGCTGTGTGGGCAGAGCTGGGAGCATTGCAAAGCATAGAGACAGACAAGACCACCAAACACAGAAGCCATGCAAATAAAAGTCAGAAATATTTATTACATATCAAAAAAGCTACATATTTTGGGCACAGAACCCACCACCGTGCAGTCCCTGGCACGGTCCCTCTCTGCAACAGCAGCTGCCCCACCAGCCAGGCTCAGCCCAGCTCCATCCCATTCCCCGTCACGCCTTTGCCCGCTCGGTTCCGTCATCGGTGCTGGCTGCCGGCTGTGCCACCGCTGGTCCCATCTGGATGGGCACATTCCTCTCTGGGACAGCTGGCAGGGCCAGCTTGGGGGCCTCGATGCGCAGTTGACCCTCCTTGGACAGGGAGCAGGTCAGCGCTTCGGCGTCCACCTCCTCGGGCACGTCCCACTCCCGCTTCAGCACCTCGTACTTGTAGGAGAAGGAGCCCTTCTCATCCGTGTTCTGTGTCTCCTTCTGCCCCACCAGCACCACCTTCCTTCCCACCACCTTCACCGACAGCTGCTCGGGCGCAAAGTCCTTCACATCTTGGCAGACGGAGAAGCCTTCTCCAGAGCTTTGGGTCAGAGCTGCGCTGGTTCTTGGGGTGATGCCGAGCCGGCTGGGGCTGCTCCCGGTGCTCATGAACTGCTCGAAGCTGCTCATGAACTCCCGAGCCCTCTCCATCTCCAGGCGCAGCTCGCGCTCCAGCTCAGCAAAGAGGGTACCTGGATGCGGCCAGAGGGTGCGGATGGGTCCCAGCCATGGGAACAGGGAGCTGGATGTGGGTGGCATGAAGTGCAGGCGGCAAAGCATCTCTGCTCCTGGTGCGTGATCCGGTTTGTGCTCCCGGTGCGTCCTGCAGCTCAGCTCCGTGCAGAGGCTGGAGTGGTTCTGGGCTGGGGCTGGGGAGCAGCAGGTTTTATCCTCTCCAGCGCAGGGGTGTGCCCCTTCCAGAACACTCTCTTCCCCACTCACCCTCCTGGAGCCATCGCCTATTTTTGAGAGGCTGATTATTATCCTCCGGCCAAAATAGCAGCGCCTGTTTCTGAGGACGAGTCACACGCCCCAAATAGGGAGCTGCAGTCACCACCGGCAGCTCGGGTTTCTGCAAAGCCATCGTGATGCAGCACCGGTCGCGGGACCCCGGGCAGGGGGTTGAGCACAATCCTTCCCACAGCTCCCTGCAGTGGGGATGATACTGAAAATGCCAGTAAATAAACTCTTTTGGACTCATTTTGGAGTTTTAGAAAGCAGCATCCTTTATCTCAGCACACCAGGGAATGATTTCCATTGATCCATGCATCTCGTTACAGAATGTATTTCCCACTTACACACGTGTATAAATTGTGCCAGTAATCTCATGCATATTCTGCTGTTTTCCAAGGACTAATTTTAATTTTATTATGAACTTCACAACAGCCAAGTCTCTGCTAATTGGAGCTTTGGAACCAGGTCTCTGTTTGACTTTGCATTCTTAGATAAGGAAAGACAGTATTGTCTGGGAACAACACTATTTTAAAAAAAAGTCCTATCAGAGCAGTCTGTGTCTGACTTTCAAAAAATACTGTTAATTAAATAGTACTTAACTGAAGTTTGTTAGAAAGTTAATTCTATAGGAAACTAATTCTACAGAAAATTAATTCTACTGTAGCTTAAATCAAAATATTCCACTTTTTTTTTAATAGTAGCTACTATCAGGGGGCTCAGCTGAGCACAGGCTGTGCTGTGACAAAAGCGTGTGGCTTCAGCCAGCATAGGGACAGTCCCACCCCTAAAGCAACGTGTCCCTACGTCACCCACTGCCAGATGCCTCTCGCACTTTCCAGACCCCCCCTTACCCAGGGAATACCTTCTGTCCTGTCCTGATCCCCCACTTTCCCCCTGTGCACCCCACCTGGGGTTCTGGTCTCACCCCCGACCTTGGGCAGCTGAGGGTCCTGCAAAGGGGATGTGGGAGACGAGAGGGGCTTTCCCTGCTTGCAGATGGAGGGGGGGTCTGGGCTGCAGGCAAGGGGGGGGAGGCAGGGAGGAGAGGAGCCCAGCACCGCTCCCTGCTTGGGAAGTAGAAAGGCCAAGGATTTTTGGCAGGAGAGGCTCAGGCATCTCATTCGGAGGCTGAGGTGATGCTGCTAATTATAAGCCAGGACAGCAGCGGTGCAAAGACTCAGGGCGAAGGTATGCGGGGCACGACGTAAGAGGTGCCTCTCCTCACGGGTGAGTAACAAGAATGAGCTGGAACGGGCTGGAAAGAGCTGAGCTTTTCTCCAGAGGATGACGTGATGGGCAGGATGAGGCCACACCTCCCAGCATGGGGAATAAAAGCCGCGGGCGGCAGCAACGGGGCACAGCGCTCTCAGCTCAGCTCAGAGAAGAGCAGCGAAAGCAGCAGCAGCAGCAGCAGCAGCAGCAGCAGCAACAGCAACAACAACAACAACAACAACAACAACAACGATGTTTTGCCGCATGCACCTCGCACCATTCGCCTCCAGCTCCCTGGCCACCCGCCTGGGCACGGTGAGAACCCTCTGGCCGCACGCAGAGACCATCTTCACCGAACTGCAGCAGGAGATGGAGAAAGCTCGGGAGTTCATGAGCAGCTTCGAGCAGCTCCTGACCAGCCAAGGAGCCATGGCCTTGGAGCGAGCGCCGAGCACCAGCACAGCTCTGACCCAGAGCTCCGGGGAAGGCTTCTCCGTCTGCCAGGACGTCAAGAACTTCGCTCCCGAGGAGCTGTCGGTGAAGGTGGTGGGAAGGAAGGTGGTGCTGGTGGGGCAGAAGGAGACACAGAACACGGATGAGAAGGGCTCCTTCTCCTACAAGTACGAGGTGCTGAAGCGGGAGTGGGACGTGCCCGAGGATGTGGATGCCGAAGCGCTGACCTGCTCCCTGTCCAAGGAGGGTCAGCTGCACATCGAGGCCCCCAAGCTGGCCCTGCCAGCCACCTCGGAGAGGAACGTGCCCATCCAGATGGGCCCTGCAACCCCACAGCCCGGAGCAGCCTCTGAGAACGGAGCCACCAACAAAGCCTAGATGTAACGGGAGAAGTGATGGCTCACGGCAGGACCAGAGCAGACAGGAGCAAGTCTTGGGTTTTAGCTCAGACAAGCTCCATCAACAATGATGTCATTTTTTTTTCACTATACTGGAATGCTTTTGTATCCAATAAATTTGTTTTTGCATAGAACCTGCTTCTGCTCTCTTGGTGCTGATTGATGGGGAGGCTGGGTCCAGGTATCAGGTCTTGATGCCAGAAGAGCTGGGTGCACAGAGAACAAGGAACCTGTCTTGGTTCTTCAGGGCAGTGCAAAAGGGGGCCAAAAGTGGACCCAGAGGGAGGGAAAGGATCTGAGCTCATAGGGTTAGGGAAAGAAGGAAAATCCCTAGCAGGGAAGGGCAGCCCCTCTCACCTGACTGGCACAGAGGCAGCTCTTGCAGAGAGCAGGCAGGCTGTCAGCATCAGCAGCAGCTTCAAACACAGCCCCTCACTCCCTGGCCGATGCCACCAAATGAGGAGACAACCATGCTGGATGGTCTTTCTGGGTGCAGGGTGCTCCTCTTGTAGCCACACTTTCCCCCCTGTACAGCTTGGAAAGGGGCTGCTGGACCCTTCTCCAAGATCCCAGTGGCAGGGAGGGCAAAACCCATCCCTAGGCATGGTGTGCAACCACAAAAAACACCCATGTTCAGGCCTGGGCAGGCAGCAGGTATGCAGGCAGACACGCCTGTTCGTGCTAGAGGTGCTCCAAGCTCGGACAGCCCTTCTCTGTGGCAGCACAGGGCTGGCAGCAAGGAGGCTCAGCTCCATGGAACACAGCTGCACACCTCTGGAGGCAGCAAGTCCCCAGCCCTGATACCCAGTCCATTGCAGCTGAACAGCTCACAGCAAGACAGCTCTGAGGGCATCACAGACACCTTCACAGAGATGGAAACTGAGGTTAACAGGCTGCATGGCTGAGCCCAGAGAGTTGTGGTGAATGGAGTTAAATCAGGTTGGCAGCTGGTCACAAGCGGTGTCCCCAGGGCTCAGTGTTGGGGCCAGTTCTGGTCAATAACTTCATTAATGATCTGGATGAGGGGATCAAGTGCTCCTTCAGTCAGTTTGCAGAAGACACCAAGTTGGGCAGTAGTGTTGACCTGCTCAAGGACAGGAAGGCTCTGCAGAGGGACCTGGACAGCTGGATCCATGGGCACAGGTAAATTGAATGAGGTTCAACAAGGCTCAGTGCTGGGTCCTGCACTTGGGCCACAACAACCCCATGCAGTGCTCCAGGCTTGGGGAAAAGCAGCTGGAAGCTGCCTGGTAGAGAAGGCCCTGGGGGTGCTGGTTGACAGCAGCTGAACACGAGCCAGCAGTGGCCAGGAAGGAGCATCCTGGCTTGGATTAGCCATGGGGTGGCAGCAGGAGCAGGGAAGGGATCATCCCCCTGGACTTGGCACTGGTGAGGCCACACCTCAATCCTGGGTTCAGTTTTGGGGCCCTCACTCCAAGAAAGACTTTGAGGGGCTGGAGTGCATCTAGAGAAGGGGAACAGAGCTGAGGAAGGGTCTGGAGCCCAGGGGTTCTGGGAGCAGCTGAGGCGCCATGTAGTGGTGTTGGGCTGATGGTCAGGCTGGAGGAGATTCGACGTCTTTTCCAAGCTTAAAGATTCTGATTCTATTCTCTTAATCTATACAAGTGAAGACCTGTCAATGAGGAACCATCTCAAGAAGCCAGCAGATGGCAACAGCATCACATGTAGTGTTCATTGTTTAGGGTTGGGATCAGAGACTCCGTTCTCCAACAAGTCTGGCTCTCACTGCCTTTGGAAACCAGTCCAAACCACACTGGAAGCAATGACACCTCAGATGTCCCGCAGAGGTGCTGAGCTCTGCGGGCAGATGAGCAGCCAGGCTCCCTTGCCGGGGATGGAACCAAGCAGCAGCCTTAGCACCAGGTGAGCAAAGACCATTTGAACTTGCTGGAGCCTACACCCCACAGGCAGCCCAGGAACTGCATCACCAAGTCACTCCAGACCATTCCTCTTTCCAGAATTTTAAGGAATCCATCATGAACAAGAGACACCAAGACCTCTGACAATAGATGAAGCCCACAGGTCAAGGGTGTTCACACAGACAACTTCATTTGCAGGCAGCCACCAGAATTTCAAGCCCCAGCACTGCAAGGTGTGGGCAAGCCCAGCCCAAGGACCATCCCACCAATGACCATAGCTGTGCCTCTCACAGAGCTGCAGTGGCCACACAGCTGAAGAGAGGCAGGAGGCTCATCTTGAGCACAACTCAAGCTTCAATCTCTCCCAACACATTGAGTGTTGGTCCAGCAGTACTTGTGGCAGTGGCAGAATCTTTGAAGACCATCATCCTCCAGGGACAGAGGCTTTTTGTTCATTTATACTTGAGCACAGTATTCTCAAGCCTGGTCTGGTTGTTAAGTCAAGATGTTCTGCATGCTGCTACCCCACCTCTTCCCAACATGAGCCATGGTTTCCCTGGAAGCATTAGGCAATGAGTAATTCCCTCTCTTCACCTCAAGCTGTCTTCCACAGCACACCACAAGCTTACTGGACCCCTGCAGCAAGTCCCTGCCTCCAAAGGGAAGGTGCTGTCACAGGAGCAGTGGGCACAGCTCAGACCTCTGCACACTGCAAGGCCAACAGCAGCAGCCCCTGTTCCTCCCTGCCCAGGAAGGAAGACCATGCATCCCTAAAGAAGATCCAGGTGTTGTACACACCACAACCAGCCTGGCACAGCTCCACTCCTTCAAGGACGTAGAGTCAAACCATCAGTCCAGTCCTGCCAAGTCTGCCACTAAACTATGTCCCCAAGTATGACATCTGCTCATCTTTTAAAGACCTCCAGAGATGAACTCAACCACCTCCCTGGGCAGCCTCTGCCAATGCTCTACAACCCTTTCAGGAAAGAAATTCCTCCCACTATCCAACCCAGATCTCCCCTGGTGCATTGTGAGGCCACTTCCCCTTGTTCTGTCACTGGCTACCAGGGAGAACAACCCACCTTGCCACAGTCTCCTTTTAGGTAGCTGTAGACTACAACCCCAAGTCCCTCAGCCACTCCTCATAACACTTATTCTCTAGACACTTCCCCTCTCTGGGCACACTCCAGCCCCTCAGTGTCTTTCTTGTACTCGAAACTGAACCCAGGATTCAAGGTGTGGCCTCACCAGCACCAGATACAGGGGAAGAATCACTTCCCTGGCTCTTGCTGGCCACGCTATTCCTTATGCAGGCCAGGATGCTGTTGGCCTTCTTGGCCACTTGGGCCACTGCTGACTCATATTCAGCCAACTATCAAAACCCCCAGGACCACCTCTTCCAGGCAGCTTTCCAGCCACTCCTGGAGCATTGCATGGGGTGGTTGTGACCCAACTGCAGGACCCAGCCCTTGCTGAACCTCATGCAATTGGCCTCAGCCCATGGATCCCATCTGCACAGATCCCTCTCTAGAGCCTGCCTGCACTCAGGCAGATCAACATTCCCACCCAATTTAGTATCATCTGCAAACTTACCAAGGGTGCACTCTATTCCCCTGCTGGTTTGAGCTGATTAAGAAACATGAACAGTGTGGGTTATGATAGGTTTATAAAAATTTGTTTTTTTAATCACACAAAACTGAAGTTTGTGATGAAGACTAAGTTGACAGTTCCTCTTAAATACCAGTATGCATAAGACATTGCATTAGGCACTAGGCAGCAGCCAACTTCAGTTAGAGTCTGGCAACAGAAGCCATTTTAATACCTCCCTTCACACTTTGTGGAATTACAGGCTTTTGCAATACATTTTCTTCCCACTGACAGGTTCTCCGAGGTTTCCCCCACCCCACCTCTGTACATCAGTAAACCTTGTGTTTTCACACCAGAGCAGGGTTAACAACATTAGTGGCATCACAACCATCAAAAAAAAGGACAATTTTTCTATACAAGAGTTTTGCAAAAGTTGCAACAGGATTAGTGCATTACGACAGAACTGGAGATAGAAAAAAAAGAGAGAGTTGGCATGCTAGAGTCCAACACAAATAAAGACAACAGGCAGCTAGTTGTATGTACTATATTGACAAGATACTGATTGGTTACATGAAGAAACATACAATACAAAATACAGAAGAAACCAGTTTTGCTTCCCTCTGCCCCACCCCAGAATACTCATAATTGATTTGGTCAATAAGTGGCCCAAAAGCCCGAGTTTGTCACTCTAATGCTACAGTTTAGTGGTTGTTCTCGGCATATCGTACTGGTATGAGCCTCAGCTTTTAACATAAATCTTAAACAAGGCTTTCTAGTCTCAAGATCCCTTTGTTTCCAATAGTGAACTACAGTACTGTGGGACCTGGGTGCTGCCGGCCCTCGCCTGCGGGGAGGGATGAGCTGGCTGGGCAGACACCAGGTCGTGCATCCACCACCACCACCAGGAAGAGGGAAGAGCAGAAGTTCATATATTAAAAAAGTGACTTAAGACTTAGAATTGAATTAGTATTTGTACAGAAAGGTGCAGGTGGAAGAACTCCCTCCAGCCTATGATCAGAAAGGGATGGAGAAATCACAGCAGCCACCGGCAGCAGCCGCTCTACGGTAAGTGCGATTGTTAGCGTGGATTCCAGTCACGTCATTCGAGGGCTCCGACAGGTGGGAACAGCTGCTCAATTGCTGCAGCACTGGCTCCTGCTAGGCTGACTGCTCTCCTGAAGGTCCACCACCCGATTCCTACCTGGCCCACCAGGAGCGTTCTGGGGTTCATTTTTTGGCAGCTTCTTGGCTAGAAAGAAAAGAAGATGTCAGTAGGCTCCTCTGCAGAGGCCAGCCTCCCCCACCCTGCAGACCACAGGCTCTGGCCAAGGCCCTTGTCTCGTTTAAGGAGTTTGGGATTGGACACTGCTAGCAGCACAAGCCCAAAACAACCCACTCCTAGCTCTGGCTTTCATCAATCCTGCTCATTCCTTGCCACCCCAGATAAAGAGAGAGAGGGAACAGGCTTTGCAAGATGAAGACTCCCAACACTCAGGGAGTGACTGGTCACATAAGGAGAGCAAACCAGCTCCAGGAAGAGCCTCCAGAGCCTGGCTAGCATGGAAGCTCCCATGGTTTCCAGTGCTGGTGCTCAGAGCCACTCCAGCCATCCTGCTGCACACAGGCTGTTACCTATTGCCATGAAGATTTCATTCACATTCATCGCTGTCTTTGCTGACGTCTCCATGAACAGCAAGCTGTTGTCATCTGCATATGTTTGTGCATCCTACAAACAATCACATCACAGTGGTAAAGGCACCCTGCCAAGAGGAGGCTCAAGCAGGCTTCACATGCTTCCCTTGTCAGCAAACTAGGCACTGCAGAAACACTCTATCCCACTCCCAGCCAGACATTCCCTCCCAGTCCCCTGATCCTGCCTGGCCAGGACAGCCAGGATATATTCCCCACTGCTTTCCCAGCAGCCAGGCTGGGGCACAACAGCACAGACTGTTTGCAAGCCACTCAAGACAAATATAGACACAGCATGTCCCCAGCAGCACACCACCTTGTACTTTGGTTAGCTGGGAGAACAACACAGACTGGAAATGCATCACAAGCAATTGTGTGCAGAGGTCTGAGATAAGAGCTTCTCCTTGGAAGTTTGCATTAGACAAGGTAAGAGCAGAGAACAAGCTGGGAATGATTCTCCATGTCTTGTATCTAAAAGATGCTGTTCTATACACTGCTGAGACAGCCCCAGATGAGTAAGACTCTTAAAGAGACTGAAGACAGAAGCTTGTGCTCAATGGAAAGAGCTACAGTTCACTTTAAACGGCACCCTGGGGTCCTCAGCAGCATAAACTTAGACTTCCACTCTGTAAATATTTTGCACACAGTCACCATCTCCTCCACTTAAGCAAAAAGCTGCTTTCCTGACTTGCTCAGTAGCAACTGATCTGGATTCCCACTCACCTGGAAGTCCACGGCTCTCTTGGTAGCAAGGTCTGCCTTGTTTCCCGCTAGTGCAATTACAATATTGGGGCTAGCCTGCCTCTGCAACTCTTTCACCCAGTTCTTGGCTCGTACAAATGTGTCCTGGAAGCAAACAGGAGGCAGCAATCAGGAAGGGCAGCCTCTCATTAACCCACAGTGAAGATATGATTAGAACAAGTCTTTCCTGTAAGAAATGTTCTGCCTCTACAGCACTTTGCAGAAGGATCCTTTATCAGCTTAGAAAGAACTAAGGAAGAGGCCATCACCAGTTCGAGAAACTCAGGACCTGCAGGCAGGCACCTGCAGGGCCCCTGAACCCAGACAAGCTCCAGGGAACTCAGAGGAATCAGGTAAAGCACAGATGCCTCCTCCCAGCAAAGCATGGCACTCACTGTGTTAGTGATGTCGTAGACAACGATGGCTGCCTGGGCGCCTCGGTAATACATCGGTGCCAGGCTGTGATATCGCTCCTGTCCGGCCGTATCCCATATTTCAAACTTCACTGTTGTGTCATCCAGACACACTGTCTGTGTTAGGAAGGCAGCTGAAAGAGAAGAGGTGTGTTTGCTTTCCCTCCAGCTGGAGAGCCCCTGTACCACGAGCCAGGAGCTTGGAGCAGTTCTGCTTTTGCACAGGAGCAAGCAGAGGCCCCACACAGAGGCCAGTGCGGAGCTGCTCGTGAAAGCCACAGCTCTGCTCCATCCCCAAGCTCCCTGCACACAGGATCCCACCAGGAGGGCACCCAGGCAGCAGCAGCAGCACTGCCAACCCCTTTCCCAGCAGCTTCCTCTCTCAGATCACACAGTGCAGCTGCAGCATCACTGGGATCAGCTCTGGAGAGCACCACAGTGCCAGCACCCTGAAGTCAGCCCAGTTACACCGCGCTCCCCAATTTAGTAACAGGTTATTTTCTTGTTCCAGCCTGTATAATACCACGTTACAACTAGGATAAAGGCAACCAGCCTTGGATACAGACTGGAGCAGGACAGGAGAGTGCCCACACAGCCCTCTGCAGCAGAGCAGGAAGCCCTGCTTGCCCACACCTATGTTGACTCCCAGCATGTGTTACTCCAGGGATAAATGAAGCCTTTTCTCAGTCCACACCTCCTCGAGTTACTGCCCAGAGACCTGGCTGCCGACTGACCTTTGATTAGTGACACTAATGACTTCAAGCTAAAGAACTACAAGACCTGAAAGAGCTGTGGAAGTAGCTAATGATATCAGGCAAGAAACAACCCCAAAATCCCAGGTCATGGTCTGAAAAGATAATTAAGGGTTATAAACCAAACTGAACGCTTCAGTTCTAATTAGAAGCAGGAATTGAGGCACTGGAAGTTAAGATACCTTAGAGGCAGAGAGCATGGTTGCCATAGAGTTATTCTCTGCTGTGCTGATCTTCACCCCAACAAACAAGTTGTAAACCCAGTGTTAAAGCATTAGCTGCTTGGCTATTTATAACCCAAACCTCAGTCCAGACTGAAATAGCCATTAATACTTGTGATACTCTGGGAGTGCATCGGTGATGCCAGCACCTTCCAGCCACAGGCACTTGGAGTGGGCACTCACCTCCAATCGTGCTCTCCTGGTACTCGTGGAACTGCCCCTTCACGAAGCGCAGAACCAGGCTGGACTTCCCCACTGCCGACTCTCCCAAGAGAACAAGTTTAAACTGGCAGATTTTGTTTCCAGCGGCTGGTCCGTTCGGTCGAGCAGCTCCACCTCGACCTGCCATCGTGGCCTAAGTGCAGGAGTGCCAAGAGGGAAGGATGCTGCAGGTTCTGCACTGGGATCCACCTGGAGGCAGGTTGCAACTGGAAGAGGAGGTCAAAGTTAGTGACACACTCGTGGAGCGGCTGTACCAGTTCCAGAGGGTGGGTTTGATCTGCAGCCACCAGGCAGGAGGTGACTCCTTCCCACAGTGGAAAGTTATCCACCACGACAGCACTATCAGGCAATTTCTGTCAGTCAGCAGCTCCTTCAGCAGGATCTTGAGTCTTCTGAGCCTGCTTGGAGAGGGATATTTGTAACACAAGCTTTCTTCCCCATCAGTGGGCTCTCCAGCACTTCCACTATGCTTAGATGTTACAAACACCTTTCTAGGGTGAGGCAAGTGAAGAACAGCCAGCACACCAATTGGTGTCATCAGAGCTTTGTCTATTGAAACAATAATTACTCAGCTCATGGAGGTAACTGAGGGTGACTTTTAGCTCCTTCCTCTCCCAAGTTCACAAGGCAGCAGCTTCAGACTGTCAATGCAATCCAGAGATGTTGGAGTGCCCCATGTAAGGCACTACAGGAAGCAGTCCTGGATGGCATTGCTGCAGATCACAAGGCTTTCAGACAAAGGAAGTCTCTGTAGTCAGTTGGTTTAGAAGCACTCACACCCAGCCTTGCCTCAGCACAGTCCTGAGGAAGGGCCTTTGAATCACTGTGCCACAGGGAGGGAAGCCCTGCAGCAGCTCTGGGCACGGGCTGTGTATCCAGAGACTAAATGCAACTGCTCCTCATCCCTGCTGCAAATGGGTACTCACCACCAAATAATGTGAAGCAATATCTAATGCTTCCCACACCCCATCCCAGCTGCCTCATGGCCCTTGTCCCACATCATTCCAGGTCATCAGGCTACCAGATTGACTGCTCAGATCCAGCTAGAGCACAAACAGGCAGCATCACCCACAGTCAGAATCATAGAATGGTTTGGGTTGGAAGGGACTTTTACAGGTCATCCACTCCCAATCCCCCTGCAGGAACAGGGATATCTTTAACTCAATCAGGTTGCTCAGAGCCCCATCCAACCTGACCTTGAATGTTTCCAGGGATAGGGTTTCCACTACCTCCCCAGGCAACCTATGACAGAGTTACCAACTTCACTGTAAAATATTTCTTCCTTATAATCAGTCTAAATCTTCCTTTCCTTAGCTTAAAACCATTACTCCTTGTCCTCTGACAACAGACCTTGCTAAAAAGCCGGTACCCAGCATTCCTGTAGCCCCCCTTTCAGTACTGGGAGGCTGCTTTAAGGACTCCCTGAAGCCTTCTCTTCTCCATACTGAACAACCTCAACTCTCTCAGCCTGTCCTCATATGGGAGGTGCTTCAGCCTTTGGATCATCTTCATGGCCTCCTCTAGACCCGCTCCAACAGCTCTATGTCCTCCATTTCCTGCCATCCCATCAACCCAGCACTCAATCCCACAGCACCAAATCTCATGTTGTGCAGAAGCACAAAAACATGGCAAGAGCTGGTTTCCACCCATCATGGACCACAAGTGAAGCCTCTGTGCCTTCCTAACCATTTCTCAATGCGTACAGCAGAGCAGGAACAGTTCCAGAGAACACAGTCACACAGATTTAGGCATATTTCCTGTTCTCATCACAACTCCCACTTCCCATCAACGCTGAATGCCACAACTGATTGCATCTGCTCCATGTTGCTGCTTTCCTTTCAACTCACACAACCCAAGCTTCTTGTTGACAGAGAAAACTGCAAAAAGAATCCCCCAAAAGCCAATTTCTCCTTGTCCCAAGTGTAGCCCCAAGGAAACTCTGAATATATGTGAATATACATCCACATTTACCCAGCAAATACCAGGTTTCTATGAATAAGAAGCTTAAAGCAAATTGAAGTGTATCTGCCCTGAAGCAGTGTCCTGTAAACAAAGCTCAGGGCTGACTTTTACAGCAGCTCAAAGAGTCTCCAGCACCTGCTTTCCAGAGCAAAGCCTGTCCAGTTGTGACTGCTCTGAGGCTACTTAAACTGTGCCTCAGGTTTCAACTCAATTCCATAGTTTGCTAATAAACCTACAGCCATTTTGGTCTGAGCTCATCCAGAGGGAGAGCCCGTTAGTGTCATGAGTTGGAGAACCTCTTCAGCTTTCAAAACACAGAAGCACTTGAGCTTACTCTGACCTACAGATATTCAACCTCATTGTTCTGAGCAGGAGGCAGGGCAGAACCCCGCTGTTAAGCCAGGACTGTTCACTGCAGTGATCAGGTAGGAGAGAAATCATGAGAAGCAAAGAGCAGGGAGATGTCTCAGCAGCCTGAGCTGTGACAAAGCTGTTGTGTTGAATGCCCTGTCCAGTGCTGGGTTACAGAACCCTTTAGGCTGGAAGAGACCTTTAAAGATCACTGAGTGCAACCACTTAAACCAGAAAAGAAACTGCAACTCAATGCTGGGTCCTTGCAAAGGCTGGTGATGCTGTCAGGACCCCCACCTACTCTTCCAAGAAAGAGGAAACACTTTTGACAGGATGAGAGAGATTGATAGGGAGCAAATTAGCAACTTGGTTTGCTGGGAACCGAGGAGGCAGCGTTTTGCAGCTCCGGCCAGGAGTGGCTCGGTTACCCCCAGGTTCCAGGAGCACATCAGCAGCCCTACATCTCCACCACCCTGAAAGCATTTCCACCTTTTAGTTTCCCCTCCAAACAGAGCTTGCAAGGGAACAGCTTTTGCTTGTTTAACCTTGTATTTACTTTCCAGGGCAGTCTATCAGCAGCCCTGTTGCTGTTTCAGGCTAACAGTCTGCACATTAAATGCCACGTGAATCATGCCTCTATTGAGTTATGACCTCCTGAAATATAATAGGGGTGATTCCCAGAGCAAAACAAGGAAATGAGCTTGTCGACATCCTCAAGTCTTAGTGTGACCTATATTTCACAGATCTCAATTCATTTTGCCATCTGGTTGTGCTACGTGAACTCAGACAACAACTAAGCAAGCACGTCTGTACATCCAACTCATCGTGGAAAGCTACTGACCAGAGCAAGCAGTCAAGCAGCTAAAGCCTTCGACCACCTAATTATGGAGAATATGATCATCATGGAATGGTTTGGGTCAGAAGGGACCTCAAACCTCATCCAGTTCCAATCCCCTGCCATGGGCAGGGGCACCTTCAACGGGATCAGGATGCTCAAAGACTCATCTAACCTGGCCTCCAGGGATGGGGCAGCCACGACTTCTCTGGGCAACCTGTGCCAGGGCCTTCCCACCTTCACAGGAAAACATTTCTCCCTAAGATCTCGCCTCAATCTCCTCTCTTTCAGCTTAAAACAATTCCCCCTCGTCCTATCCCTGCACTTCCTGATAAAAAAGCTAGAGAGGGGCTCTAACATCTAAAGACAGTTTGAAGTTTGGCTGCAGGATTACATGACTTCACATCCACCTGAGAAACTACCAGATCTTTAGGATCCTTGGGTGGAATTCCTGCAGTTAAGGTGACTCTACTAAATTGCTACAGGACTCCAGCTAAGACCACACATGAGATCAGGATGCCCAGCTTATTTCTGCTGATGTTCAAGACGACCATATAACTGAAGTGCACGACTACCAAAGCTGTAGAGAGAACTCTGTTGCAGAAGGACCAGTCTGCCACTTTTTGCTCATGCCAAAATTCTTTGAGGATTCTTCCTTTCCTGTCACAAACAGAACCCCACTCTGCTGAACAGAGCTAAACCACACAGCCTGGATCTGTGCTGGATCAGCCCACATCAATCAGGAAACATTGGTATGAGAAACACGAGTGCTTCATGCTGCATGAAGCCAGTTCTGATGCTCAGGGAGGCTCATCTTCCCCTCTTCCAGCAGGGTGGATTGGACATGCACCACTCTCTCCTTCTCAAGAGGACACAGACACTGGAGCCACAGGTCAGACCAAAATACCTGCAGCCACATGGTGCAGACAAGGGAAAGCAGCTGAAGCTGCACTTGCCACAGCAATTCCAGAAGTCACAGCAAAGAGAAGGGAGGGTATGATAGGGCGCTCCTGTAATCAAGATTAACAAGGATTAGTTTTCCCATGAGCCTTCCTAACTAGTGACACTCAGCAGCCTGGGATGGCACCTGCTGGTTGGGTCACTTGTGCTCCCCTCCCTGACAGAGGAGCATGTGGGAGCGCTGCATCCCACAGGGAAAAGTACTGATTGGAGCAGCCTCTTGTTTGCTTTGAGATCAAGGACAAGTTTCAATGCATAACACTGTCTGACAACCAAGAGCTCCAAGTCCAGCACTCCTCCAGTTCAGGCCCCTCTCTGCACCTCCCCTGCTTCCCAGGATTTGTTATAGGGTCTCACGCTTCCACGAATCCTGAATTGAAGAGTTTCAGTGCCCCAAATGAGAAAGCACACACCAGCACTGCTCCACTCCGAGCCTTCCCAAGAGCAAGGCAGCACTCCAGAGCTGTTAGGATGCTCAGGAACAGCACAACAGCTCATTTCAAACAAATCAGTCCAGTACAGGAGCCAAATCCCCACAAGACAGTTACTATCAGACCCCCATGGAAGCCCCTACATGACAACTGCTTTACAAGACTCCCCATCAGAGTGAAAATGTTCATTTAAGCTGTCAGAAGTTACTGAATCTGATATTTTTGCCCTGTGTTCACCCAGTAGCAGAACTACTCAGAAACCTGGCGATATTTAGAAATCCAATCCTGAAGAATCTGGTTACCCAGGAGGACTGCCTCTGCTCTCAGCTACGCAAGGAACCATTTCACCAGGGATTTGTTGGCTTAGAATCAAAATACTCAAGACAAAAAGCCCCAGTGAAGTATTTATCTTGTTAAATAGCTGACAGCGTTACATGAATTTCTTGGCAAAGCAGCCCCTGAAGTTACTGAGTGGTTCTGCTTCACCTAACGCTGAATGGGCAGCCAGCCACTGAGAGCAGGAAGCTCGTGCTACCTTGCTCCCAGCCAGAACTGGCTGGAGAATCCAGATTCAAAAGCAACTTCCACAAGCAGGACAAGCAGTAAGTGCTGGACCCACCAGAAACAATGCAGACTCCACTAACCCTGATTAGCCCAGCACAGAGCCTCAACCTGATTCTCCAACACATTAATATCAGAATCATGGAATGGTTTGGGTTGGAAGGGACCTCAAAATCCATCCAGTTCCACTCCTCTGCCATGGGCAGGGACACCTCCCACTGGATCAGGGGGCTCAAAGCCCCATCCAACCTGGTCTTGAACACCTCCAGGGATGGAGCAGCCACCACTTCTCTGGGCAACCTGGGCCAGGGCCTCCCCACCCTCACAGGAAAACATTTTTCCCTAAGATCTCATCTCAATCTCCCCCAGACAGGCTGATCACTCGTCATACTCATCCTCCTACAGCCACCCTGCACTTCCCTCTGCAGAGAACACTTGGCCTCTTGATCAACAAGGCGATAATCCAGAGCCGCAGTAACGGCTCTAAATTGGGGAACTAGTCATTGCAGTCACCAGGAGCTGTGCTACAGCCTTAAAAGTGCAGACTGGCAGACCTAAATCAGCCCAGACAGCACTTTCAGATTTAATCCTACGGCTGTCACACTATCAGAAGCTAAATTCACAACTTCTTGTGCCTATGCCTCCCAAAGACTTGGGCACATTCAGTTTAATCTAGAGGTAAATAGGATTTACATCAGCGAAAAGTTGAATTATGTTTCATTGGTAGCTCCAGTCCTGAATGAGGATGGAAGGATCTGTAATACCCACTCCTTTTCACACTGTTAATACGTGCATCTGTTTCCCAACATCTGCAGAGCCACAGCCTCCAAAACAGCCCCAGCAGCCAGCTGTTTTTCCAAGCAGCTTTTCCAAAACAATTCTATCAGATTTCAAGGCCGCTACCCTGCAGTTACCACTCAACCCAGCACAGATCCTCTGTGCAGCTGAGCTAGGACAGCACAACCCACAGCTATGCCCAGCAGTGGGGCCTTTCCATCACTCCCCAATTCAGGTTAAAGCCTGGTCTTGGGAAGGACAGTTGCCAGACACAACAAAACAGAGCTGTCTTCCTTCAGTCATGGCCAAAGCAAGATTAACAAAGCCTTTAAGGCAAAGCAAACCCAGGAGAAGTAGTCACCATGAAGGCCAAGTCCCTGCTTCTCCTCTGAGTACAATACCCAGACCAAAGATTCAAGCTGGAAAGGCATCACTGCACCAGGGCAAGACTGCCAGAAGCTCAGACCAGCTCAGGACACATCGTTAGACACAGAAAACTGCTGCTCAGGTTGAGACAATCTCATCTCCTGGACATCACCTGCTTGAATCAGGCAAGTCAGTTCCAAGACTGTCAGGGAGTTAAAGCCAGGAACACCCAGGCATCCCAGAAGGCTGGTCTGACTCTTTGGAAGATGAGGTGAAGATCTCAGCCTGCATGAGGGAGTCGAGGGCAGAAGCACTGTGGTCAAAGGGAGCTGTGAAGCTCCCTCAGGCCTTCTATTTAGTTTAAACCCACACAGCCCCTCAGCAGGGCTTCCTAAGTTTAAGCAGTTATCCTTTAGCAGAAGTTATTGAAAACACCTCATGAGGCAAAGAGACATCACACTTAGTGATGCTGCCTTGGAGCTAAACTATTTTATACTCAGAGTTGAACAGGTACCAGCAACCAGAGCTGGTCACACTGGCAGCACAAGGAAGTTCTATGCCTAAACCAGTGGGGGCTTTAATTCTGCAGAACAGCATGACTAATTGCCTTTAAAACTGCAGAGAACATCCTATTAGATCAGCACAGCTGAACAGAGAAGCATCTAGTGAGGGTAGGCTGAGGTGCTTCTGCCTCGTCCTCATGTGCAAGGAGAGCAACAGGGACAGCACCACAACTCCCACTCTGACCACAAACCCCACTTGTGCTGACATGGGAAACTGAACCAGATCCAGGGGATGGAAGACCCACAGACACAAGCTTTCCACACTGCTTTGGTCATGCTCTACTTGGCTAAGCCACGGAGACCTTACACTTGCAAAGACTGCTTTGCCAAGAGTGGGATGAGAAGGTAGCAAGTGCACCAAAAGGCTTTGTGAAAGAGTTCTGCATCCCCTTCATTTCATATAAGCTTCTCACTAGTTGTAGGGGGCAAAGCCTCCATACCCCCTGTCCCCACATCACCTCCCTCTCTGAGGTCTCACCTACTTTTAGTTATCCTGGATACTGCAAGAATCAGTCCTGTTTCACAGGAGACACAGCCAGGCTGAAGGAGCAGCTCAGGAGTGTGGTCTGGACCAACTACAAACTGAACAAAACAATCAAATTTTCACTTCTGCACGCAAAGTTCTTCTAAATTCTGTTCTTGACGTTGTCCACAACTCAGCACACCCTCTGCTTAATTCTAGGAGTCCATAAGACATGTCCTTAGGCAGCACCCACCCTTCTGTTAACAAGAAGGCAAAATCATCAACAACAAGCAGAAACCCGCTATCTTTGCTGCAAAAAGTCAGTGACCTTCACAATATCTTTCCCAGACTGCACAGAGACCTCCTGCCTCCAACAGCTCCTTGTTTGGAGCTCTACCAAATAAAAGCAAACATGAAAACCAGTGTTTTCTTATCTGTTTATGTTGCAGTGCTCTGGGAGCTCATTCCTGTGCTCCAGGGGAGGAAAGTGTTCCTTTTAGTATTCAGATGAAGCTTTATTCTTCCCCCATACTGTCACTTCCAGGAAGATTCATAGTTTCTGGCACGTGCAGCATTTTCACGGTGTTACTCTGACGACTTCACAGAACTTGCATAAGAGGATTTCAAACTTCATACCCCAAGGGAATAAAACAGCTGACTCTGCTGTTTCTACGTTCTGCCCTCTTTTAAGTGTGCTGACCGAAACACTTTGGGTGACACCCACTTCATTAGAAGTGTTCCCATTTCATTTCCTGTGTCTTGAAAGTACTTGGCATTCCTTCCCCTCCCCTTCCAGGGAGATGCCAGGATCATCCACCTGCTAAGCATGGGGTGGTTTAAGAAGTTGGGATCAGGAGTTGATAAGTAGCAGGACCCAGAGCAATGCCAGCGCTAATCCCTCTTCAGATGCAGAGAAGAGAATTCCATTTCTCATCACAATTAATTTGGCCAAGCACACAGAGTATGAATCTGTTACCAACAGCTTTGTTTCAGACACTGCCCAACCCATTAATGGTTTCACCAGGAAAGCAGAGGGACCTAAACCCAATTCTGCTCATATTAACCAGACAAGTGGTTTATATTACTACATTCACACAGACATCAAGCTACCCTTCCCCAACTGCTCTCTAGGAACTGAAAATCCCTCTCCAGGAGTCCCTTTCCATCCTTACTGTGCTGCTGCCTCACCTGAAGGGGTATCAGCTCCTGCTTAAACAGCCTCGAGGGACCAGCACTGCCTGGCACTATCTCAAAACAAATGTCACCTAAATTAGGCCATAGGTTCTGCAAGGGAGAGATCACTGCTTGAGGCAGGGCTGTTGGAGCTCGAGAGGCATCTGAGGCAATTTCAGCACTAAATCATTGAATAGTTTGGATTGGAAGGGTCCTCAAAGCACATCCAGTTCCAACCCCCCTGCCATGGGCAGGGACACCCCCTACTGGATCAGGGGCTCCAATCCCCATCCAACCTGGTCTTGAACACCTCCAGGGATGGGGCAGCCACCATTTCTCTGGGCATCCTCAGCCAGGGCCTCCCCACCCTCACAGCAAAACATTTTTTCTTAAGATCTCATCTCAATCTCACTTCTTTCAGCTTAAAACCATTCACTCTCACCCTATTCCTTCACTTCCTGATCAAGAGCCTCTCCTCAGCTTTTTTGTAGTCCCTTTCAGTACTGGGAGCATTCTCTTCTCCAGGCTGAACAATCCCAAGTCTCTCATTGTGCCCTTGTACAGAAGGTGCTCCAGCCCTCATATCATCTCTGTGGCCTCCTCTAGACTCACTCCAAGTGTTTCCTGTGCTAAGGCCCAGTTACTGACCCTAAGCATCACTTTTCACCACCTTACAGCTCTACAAACTGGTGCTTTACCTGCTCTCCACATAGAGACCAGCGCTGTCCTGCAGCTGCCTACACAGACTGTTCTGAATTCTCCACCCTTTCAGTCAGTTCTTTCGCCTCATTATCGTGGTAAGCTGAAAAAACGTAGAAGACTTTTAGAGCCAAGGCAGCAGTGACTGCTAATGGGATATTATTCCAAGAAAGTTGCCTCAAAGCACAGCATGGCAAGACAATATCAATCAGCAGTGTCCTTGTTTGGGTCTGAACCTTGCCTTCAGACTGGACTCAGGAGTCCTCACTCTGAGCAAAGCTGAACTGATGTCATGCTACAAAGCAGGGCAGCGAAAACGTGTGCTGACCCACCACACAAAGCTATGAATAGTAGATGCAAGTTGTTCCACATAAGACTTAAAATAGTACCTCAGAGTCCTCTCTTCCCTCAGACTTCCTTTGCGCTTGGAAAGAGTCAAGGTCAGAGCTTTGACAACCATGTACAACAGCAACAAGCTAAAGGTCAGCAGAGATCAGGTCAGTGCTGGGTTTGGTCTTGCTAGGAGACATGTTTACAGCAAGATGTACAGTTATTAGAGAGTCACTATGACTGCCACAGCTCCTCACAGCTCCCACCCAGCTTCAGCAGCTCCTTGAGCACTACCAGGAACACGGTCTGAGCAACTTTCCTGGGATTTAGCACTACAAACCTGTTGCTTGCACTTCAGTCTGTACTATTGACCTTTGTAGGCTCACACACCAACTCTACTCCCAGCTGACACAGCTGTCTCTCCCACTGTGCCTGAGATCCAGGGACAGGTTTGCACCTGAGCGCATCTGGGTTTCCTTCCAGACAGGCTACAAAACATTCTGACAGACTTTGTGCCTTGCTGAAGAGCTCACAGCAGCAAATATTTCCCTCCACACACGGCCCTTGGGGGACAGAGGGGCTGTGCCCTCACCAGCAGCGATCCAGAAGGGTCCCTATTCCACAAGAGTCCATTTTCAGCAGATAAAGCCCCATCCTTCAACTTAGACAGATGTCTACTCAGAACCTAACCAGGCTTTCAGGTTTCTGGAGATCCTGACTGGATCCCACATAGCATCAGCACCTCTTTAGACCTTACAGGTACCACACCTTCCCTAGTTTCTCTTTCTCTTCCCCACATCCACTGCCACAAGAGACGCAGGAGATGGAAGAGAATGTGGCAGACCCCGCACACTGACAGCGGGCACCGGCTCTTGCTGCCCAGCCGTCCCCACTGCCGGAGGCGAACAGTTGGAGGCAGAGCCAGGCCCGGGACACGGACAAGCCTTCAATACGAGATCGCCACCTTTGATACCCCACGCTTAGCGCCGCTCCCTGTTCGGTCACAGCTCAACAGGAGACCCGCGCGGTCCCCTCCCCAAGGCCGGAGCGGCCGTTGCGAGGCGGCTCTCCCAGCCCGGGTGTGGCCACCCCAGAGCCGTCTCCTCCGTCCCGCTCGGCAGGGCCAGCACCACCCAAACCCCGACTCCCGCAGCGCGGCCGCCGGGGCCCCCGCCCCTCTCCCGCCGCCGGGCGGCTCCCGGGGCGGGCACCAGCCGGAGCAGCGCTCAGCACCGAGCCCCGTCTGCCCGGAGGCGCCGCCGCGGGACGATCGTGGCCGCCACCCCCTGCTCCACTCACCGCCCGCCGCGCCCCCCGCCGCAGGTGAGTCTCGCAGGCCTCAGCCCTCACTTCCGCCTTTACCCGTTCCGCTTCCGGATCCGCCCACCCCTTCCGCTCTCAGCCCGTTGGCCACGGGCGGAGTCACCTGCCAATCAGAGCGCCCCACCCTGCGGAGGCCCCGCCCCCTCCCGAGGGGACC